>JAWQEG010000440.1:37500-175000 GCA_033782935.1 Petrolisthes cinctipes | reverse complement strand
TGTGTGTGTGTGTGTGTGTCCTCTCAACACACACACACACACACACACACACAGGGAGGAAGTACGTAAGGGAGGGATGTCAAGGTTAAAGAATATAATAATAATAATAATAAAAATAATAATAATAATAATACAAATACACTTTTTTGGTTGATACATTGGAGTGCCTTGATTCCTCCAAAGTAAACTGTATATATATATATATGCCACGAAACAAAAACAAAACAAGACCAGATAAACACAAGTAATGGAGTCCTCTTTTTGTTGTTTGTAGTGGTTTGAAGGAAGGAAGTATAAGTTTGGGATGTCAGGGTTGGTTGGTTGGAAAGGATGTTATAGGGGTGTGACATTTGAAGGGTATCAGGGGCTTAGAGAGAGAGAGAGAGAGAGAGAGAGAGAGAGAGAGAGAGATTCCCTTATCCTACCCCTATGCTAATGATGGTGGTGGTGGTGGTAGTAGTGGTAGTGGTGATGGTGTTGGTGGTGGTAGTAGTGGTGGTGGTATTGGTAGTGGTGGTGGTAATGGTGGTATTGGTAGTAGTAATGGTAGTGATAGTAATGGTGATGATGGTAGTGGTAGTAGTGGTGATGGTAGTGATAGTAATGGAAGTAGTGGTGATGGTAGTGGTAGTAAATGGTGATGGTAGTGGTAGTAACTGGTGATGGTAGTGTTGGCATTGGTGATAGTAATGGTAGTAGTGGTGATTGTAGTGGTAGTAGTGGTGATGGTAGTGGTAATAATGGTGATGGTAGTGGTAGTAATGGTGAAAATGGTGGTAGTAATGGTGATGATGGTATTGGTAGTGGTAGTAATGGTTATAGTAGTGATGGTAATGGTAGTAAAAGTAATAGTGGTAGTAGTAGTAGTAGTGGGTAGTAATGGATGGTAATAGTGGAGTCCATACCAAACCACTAACGTCACCCCCTACCCTCCTCTTATGGTCACTCTCTCTCTCTCTCTCTCTCTCTCTCTCTCTCTCTCTCTCAACCATACACATTCTGTCTCGCAACCATACATTATCTCTCTCTCTCTCAACCATACACATTCTCTCTCTCAACCATACACACTCTCTCTCTCTCTCTCTCTCTCTCTCTCTCTCTCTCTCTCTCTCTCTCTCTCTCTCTCCACAAATCCAAAATAATGAAGTCAATATTTTTGTGTACAATTGTGTAAAAACAACAAAACACATTTCCTTTTCATATTATTATATATACTGAAGTCATCTGTTTCATTTCATACAGTCCCATGCAAAATTTATATCATACTGTTTTTTTGGATAATTGGTATTAGTGGTAGTGGTTGTGGTGGTAGTTGTAGTGATACTGGTGATGGTGTTAGTAGTGGTGGTAGTAATGATAGTGGTTGTGGTAGTAGTAATAGTAGTAGTGGTTGTGATGTACAGTAAGTTGTATTATTGGTGGTATTGGTTGTGGTGGTGGTTGTTGTGGTATTGGTTGTGTTGGTGGTTGTGGTGGTAGTAGTGATAGAGGTGGTGGTGTTAATGGTAGTGGTGGTAGATATAATTTAATAGTGATGTTAATGGTGTTAGTGATGGTGGTGATGGTGTTAATGGAGGTGGAGGAGGAGATGCGAGTTTAAGACATGAGTCACACACACACACACACACACACACACACACCTTGTCTGGTTGGTGGGTATTGGGTATAAAAGGGTATAGGGAGGAGGACATGGCTATATGACGTCACCAACACCACCACCAATCACAGCACACCCTGGCTATATGACGTCACCAACCCTAAGACTTGTTTGTGACGTCATCGTTCTGGGTCGGGAAGGGCTGTTGGGGTTAAGGATTGTGATGTTCTAGACCAGTGGTTCTTAAACTTCTTTGCCTCACGCCCTCCTCTGCATTATGTATAGATCCCACACACCCCTATTCCTTAAAATGTTTACCAAACAGTATACTATGAATTTAAAGATATATATATATATATATATATATATATATATATATATATATATATATATATATAGAGAGAGAGAGAGAGAGAGAGAGAGAGAGAGAGATTTGTGGAAACATTGGTAACGTGTTTGGCAATTTTGCAATAATTAACATCACAGATTATTGACCAAAACCCTCCCCTGGAAGCTTCTGGCACCCCCCAGTTTAAGAACCACTGCTCTAGAATCCAGTTGGTAAATTGGAAGGCTACTGATTCCTCCTAACTTTGCTAGAAAACAAATTTCTTCAACAGTACTAATAAGGGAATATGTTTCGTGGCATAGTTTGGAGGAATCACAGATCTTCCAATTCACCAACGAGAGAATCTCCTATTAGTACCATTGAGGGCATCTGTTTCCTAGGATAGTTTGGAGGAAGCAGAGACCTTCCAATTCACCAACAAGAGAATCTTCCCTTAAATTTCCTTGGATTTGTCAAAATGTTGCACCACTGTGGTTGTTTACTTGTTTAAATGAACGGGTGGAACTCATCCTCTTCTATATTATCCACCATAATAGCACTATATATGTATAATTATCCATTTGGAATTGCATGAGTTTCCCACTGGACTCTGTGCTCGTTACTAGTGAAGACAAATGTACCTATTATGTACTCTTTATTAACTTTGTGTATATCGTGTTTAGTTGTTTGCATCTCCACTCTTTCCCTTAACTTTGGCTGTTTACATTTTGGTGTTTAGCTCTTTGTAATGGTGTAACTCGTGTTTAGGTATTTACATCTCAGGTCTTTAAGGGAATAGTCTACTTTTGGTTCATTAGAACGTCTAGATTCCTCCAAAATATGTCAAGAAACAGGACCAGTTGAATAAAAATAATGGTGGCCTGTTGCTTGGAATAGTTTGGAGGAATCAGTTGCTCCAGATTTCCCACCAACATTGAACTTCTCCCTTAACTAATCCCTTCCTTCCTTTCTTCCATCCAACTTTCTATCCATCTATCTATAGCTCTGACGCCTCGTTCCCACCGGGAACTCCCTCCAAGGGGGTGGCCACGGCAGAAGTGTCTCCAGTTTTCCCTGTTCCAACACTCCCTTCTTACTTGGTCAAGCCCTATTCTGCCACTCACGTTTCTCTCCTTTACATACTCTTCCACTCTGTTCTGCCATCTAACCGGAGGTCTGCCTCTCACACCAGGTGCCACAACTTCACTTCCATACACCTTCTTTACAAACTCCTCACCTTGCATTCTCTCCACAACTCCAAACCACTTCCAACTTTTCCTTAACTAATCTCTGCCTTCCTTCCTTCCTTCCCTCCAACTTCCCCCTAACTTCCCCTTCCCTTCCTTCCTTCCTTCCATCCATCCCTCCCTCCCTCCCTCCCTCTCTCCTTAACCAATCCCTTTCTTCCTTCCCTCCCTCCCTCCAACTTCCCCCTTAACTAATCCCTGCCTTCCTTTCTTCCCTCCAACTTCCCCCTTAACTAATTCCTTCCTTCCTTCCTTCCTTCCTTCCTTCCTTCCTTCCTTACTTACTTACTTACTTACTTACTTACTTACTTAACTAATTCCCTCCAACTTACCCCTTAACTAATCCTGCCTTCCTTCCTTCCCTCTAACTTCCCCCTTAACTAATCCCTTCCTTCTTCCCTCCAACTTATTCCATAACTAATACCTTCTTCCCTTCCTTCTTTCCAACAGGTGCAGTACCACGCTGACTTTGAGAAGAACAAGGCCAAGTTTACCCAAGTTGCCGACGACCCCGAGACACAACGCCTCAAGAAGAACACACAGATTATCAGGTGATATATTGGCACTTGTGTTGTGACATTGATGGTGTTCACGATGGTACTATGGGTGGGTCATATGCAAGAACATTATTTTGTGGTATTGGCAATGGTACCACGGGTCATATGCAAGAACTTTATTTTGTAGTGTTGACGATGGTGTTGGCAATGGTACCATGGGTCATATGCAAGAACATTATTTTGTAGTGTTGACGATGGTGTTGGCAATGGTACCATGGGTGGGTCATATGCAAGAACATTATTTTATGGTATTGCTGATGGTGTGGCAATGGTACGATGGGTGGGTTGTGTGTGTGTGGAGCCATCATGCCGGTACCATACCCTCGTCAACACCACCATGAATATTTTTACATATGATGGCGTGGTACCTGTACGATGACTCCCTAAGGCCAAGACATGGGGCCGTATGCAAGAACATTCATGGTGTTGACGATGGGGTAGTACGGGTACGACGGCTCCATAGACAAACAACAGAGCCATTGTACCAGTACCACACTATCGTATACACCACAAACGTTCTTGAATATGGCCCACAGTACAGAACCATCATACCAGTACCACACCATCGTATACACCACGAACGTTCTTGAATATGGCCCACAGTACAGAACCATCATACCAGTACCACACCATCGTATACACCTCGAACGTTCTTGAATATGGCCCTCAGTACAGAACCATCGTATCAGTACCACACCATCGACAACACCACAGATACAAGTATTCTTGCATATGACCCATAGTACTGTATTGGTCCATAAGAATAATATAGAACACTAAGAATTTTGTATTTATTATTGATTTATACTTAGGACACTGACTGTACATTATTAAAGGACAATAGATTATATTCCCTCCAATAAGAAAAATATCACAAGGGTTTTTAATTTTATATCAAACAAAATTTCAAGAGTAGTCAGTCAATCAGCCATAGTGAGAAGATCAAGTGTGTACAGTATGATTTTCAATATCCCAAAAGACTCCAGTTAGTGAAGAAGAAGCTAGGGTACCCCATCAATTACTAGTTTATGTGAATGCAATTTTCACCATACTAATCTTCCCCTCCCCACGCTCAACAGGATATTGCAGGCACCGTGCCTTCCACACTGGCCAAAACTGTATTTTCCTTCATTTTGATGTACTGTACAGTATGTACTTTGGGTTTAAATACAATAATATTTGTTTTCATTCCAATGTGTACGTTATTGTTCAGCAACTGTATTAATATAAAATGAAACAATACAAGTTTTCTTCATTCCAATAATTATGTTATTGTTGCAGCAATGTTGTGTACCACGGGGAGTTGGCCAAGAAGTCCGAAATGGAACGCAAGAGAGGCGAACCCGGTGACGAGAACGAAGGTACAGGGGGTCATGGTGGTGGTGGTGGTGGTGGTGGTGGCTCGTATAACTTTGACCTTCACTTCTAGCTTTTAATAGGATAGTTGTGTTGTTGTCTGTCTGTCTGTCTGTGTGTGTTGTTTGGTGTAGTGTGGTTTTTGAGGTGGTAGTATGTAGCTTTGTATTAGGTTATCTCATTAGCCCTTCAGTATTGCTTAATTATATAATATTAGACAGTACTGTGTTTTTTATTTATTTATATTTTTTTTTTTTTCAATACAGTATATTGTTTTGAGGTGGTAGGAACCTGCTTTGTACTGAATTTATCTTGTTAGCCTCTCATTATTGCTTAATCATACAGTACAGTATTATGTTCTTTCAAATACTGTATTGTTTGCTTATTATATGGTATTGTGTTCTTTCATAATGTTCTGTATTGTTTGCTTAATACAGTACAGTACTGCGTTTTTTCATATATTATTATTATTTGCGGTGGACAGAAAGTCACTCTATTTATTTCATTAGCCCTGCAGTAATATGCTTAATTATACATACAGGACTGTGTGTGTGTTGTTTTTTTTTTTATTTTTTTTTTTAGTACAGTATATCAGTAGTGCCTGTAGACTTATATAACTCTCTATTGATCTCAGTACAGCTTAAGTTGCAGCTTAGTTATATATCATGTGTTGATTCCGTTAGTATTTTTATTGTCTGTACAATAACCAAACTCCATCTATGTTCGTCATTTCGTCAAGTCTTTGGTTTCTGCATCTTAAATTATCATATTGTTTGTAGTACCGGTATCGTATTGTTTGTTATTATATTATTGTTTGTGGTAGAAAGTAACTCACTTAAGCTATTCACCTCTTCGTATCTTCAGTTCTAACACATACTGCATTTTTTATGGGACCCTGTGGTGTAGTCAGGAAATTGGAGGTAAATGAGTCCTTCGAATACTACCACAAAACACCACCTATGTGGAAGGAGCTTGTTTCGTGGCATAGTCAGGGGGAATCAGAAGCCTTCAATTCTCATGCATGATCACAGGGTCCTTAAGGAGTGCATAATTTTTTAGTCAATTTGGGATCCCGCTGATTCATACGAGCTGTCCCATGAAACAGAAGATCTCCATTGCTGAGGTAGTTTGTTCCTCTTTCCGTGCACAGTTTGGAAGAATATGTAGTCTCCGGTACCTGCTGTTTTGTGACACAGAGTGGAGAACGTAGACCATTATGCCAAGAAAATTGTGGCAGTACACTTGATTTCTCCAAAGTATGCCAGGAAACAGGACCAGATTAACGTAAATAATGGTGGCCTGTTGTTTACAATAGTTTGGAGGAATTAGTTGCTCCAAATTTAACACCAACACTGTACTATACCCTCATAAAAGGAGATTATCTTGTTGGCAAATTGGAAAGATACTGATTCCCTCTAACTATACCAGAAAACAGACATCCTCAGGGACTCGCACCCCCTGGTGGGGGGCTGGGGGATGTTGTGACGGTTTGGCCCCCATAGCTTCCTTCCTCGGGAGCCTTGGGGGGTGGTCCCACAGCGTAGACGCCGCCACTCCAGGACCTTACACCCACCTTACACCCAGTACACGATACCATACACAAATACTATCTCTTACACCCTGTCCACCCCAAACCAATCTCCAGAAACACATCCATACTCAAATCACTCATCAATCCATCCAAACACTCAAAAACAACACTCAGCTGCATGCACGACCTCCTGACATCCACCCATCCGAATCCTCCCTTTCCCGTGAGGACAGAGTCCACCTGGCCAGGCTGCGGTGTGGCCATCACCCGGCCCTTCTGACTTATCAGAAGAGGCTGGATGGAGCCATTGCGGATGCCTGTCCAGGATGCAACACAGCACCCCATTCTATTAAACACATTATTGAAGACTGCAACGCACACAACCACACCCGCCAACAACACAACATACACTCTCTGAGGGCACTGTGGGAAAGCCCGGTTCAGGCCATGACCTTCCTCAGGAGCTCGGGGCTGCTCAGCCAGACAGCTTGAGGAACTTCAACAACAGACATCCTCAGTGGTACTGATAGGGGATCTGTTTCGTGGCATAGTTTGGAGGAATCGGAAACTTTTCAATTCACCAACAATATAATCTTCCCTTAATTTCCAATGTACAGTACAACAACAATAACAACTTTTTCTAACTACAGTATTATTTCCAGCAGGTGTAAACTCTATATTTATTTTTTTATATATATAACTTTGCCTCACAAAAATATAATTATGGTAGTCGTAATTTTGTTAAGTAGGTGTGTGTGTATGGTAATAATCTTTCGTTTTGCACTGCTGTTGTTATGGGTGTGTATTGTACCATTTTGTACAAATCCATGTACAGTAAACCCTCATTATCCACCACTGGGTTGAGGGGTGTGTAATGTACAAAGAGGGTTACTGTACAGTACACACATTCATTACAAACAGTACAATACACAGTTAAACACACACACCCAAAACACCACCATTGCAAAACAAGTTATTATTGTACGTAGGTGTGTAATGTACAAAGAGGGTTTACTGTACTGTACACACATTCATTACAATCAATACAATACAATACACACACACACACACCCATGACAACACCAGTACAAAACAAGTTCTTACTGTACTGGTGTTTTCTCTGTAGTAGTCACATAGTCGTGGTAATAAAGGTACAGTAGACCCTCAATATAAGATGATTAAATTTAGCACATATGATCATTTTAACACAGGCTCAGTAAATAGCTTAGTGTGTGTGGTAATGAATAACAGAAGCCTGGGAAAACATTTGGTGGTGGTCTTCAATGAGTGACTGAATGTAAAATGTACAGTAGTGATGGATACAAGTATTTTTAATCATTGTATACCGAGGGTTGACTGTATAGTGCCATTCAAACACAAATACATAACCCATTAGCCATTGTTTCAGGGTTACATTGGCCACACAGTATAATATAATAATAACAATATGTACACCTATGAACTGTTACCCAACTCGTTTTATACCATCACATTGGTTCATATAATTACATACGATTGCAGAACAGTGCCATTCAAACCAAAGTCCATATCTCATTAGCCATTGTTCACGGGTACGTTGGCTATGTAATAATAATAATAATAATCACAACATATACACCTACCAACTCTTCAGGTCATTTTATATCATCAATTTGGTTCATGTTGCAGGAAATTTCTCTTCTTGACGTTATCATTGTCTCCTCAGCTCTCGTGTTACTCACCCCAGTGTTGTCGGGCTTTCCTTCCTGTTGTAGGGCCGTAGGCAAGAACGTCTGTAGTGTTGACAGTGGCTCGATACCAGTATGATGGCTCTGTAGTGTGTCTATGGAGTCATCGTCCCGGTACCACGCCATCGTCAACACTAGAGCAATTCTTGCATACAGCTCTTAGTGTGATTCTGTGGCAGTGCTGGGGGGAGGGGGGGGGGGTATACAGTATCTATGCATCTATTACTCACAGACATCTTACATCTTATTATATGTTGTTTTTCCCTCCCATCCAATAAATAATATCTATATACAATATATCTAGTGAGGATACTGTACCTATCATCTCTCTTCTGAATCGTAGAATGAATTCAGGATCACATTAATTTTGTACAGTACTTTGATTCTCTCAAAATGTTCTCACTTCAGTTTTATTTTAGTCATAATTATGTTTTTGTGTGTGTGTGTGTGTGTTTTTCACTGGGATCAACTAGTCAGGCCACCAGATCAATTAGGAAAGTTGTTTATCTGTGATTTTGTAACACCCAACTTTATTTCAGAGTTCTCTTCTTTGTACAGTATAACAATTGAATGCCTGTAGCATTAATAACTTGCTGTACTCATTATGCCAACTAACTCGGTACAAAATATATATACCTGTATACTGTATATCTTTTTCTAATAACATTTATGTGAATGGCCTTATTAATAACACACTCATTATTTCCCCCTAACACTGTACTTCTTCTCAAATCATGCTATTCGTACAGTAGGCCCTCGATACAAGATGAATGAATTTAGCACCTACAGTAGGCTATATCCTTTTAACACAGACTCAGTAAATCACTTATTAGTCTGTATACTAGTAATGAATAACAAGCCGGGGAAAACATTTGGTGGTCTTCAATGAGTGACTAAGTGTAAAATGAAGTACAGTAATGGGTAGTGAATAACAGAAACCTGGGAAAATGTTAATTTGGTGGTCTTCAATAAGGGACTGAGTGTGAAATGTAAAGGTGGATACAAATATTTTAATCATTGTGTATTCAGGGTCGACTGTATTAATAAGAATTAATAGTATAACTAAAAATTAAACTAAACACTGTGATTATATTAACATGGATTTCTTAAAGGGAGAGTACACTTTTGGTACAATAGAGCACCTTGATTCCTCCACTGTATGCCAGGAAACAAACAGGACTATATTACCAAAAATAATGGTAGCCTGTTGTTGCTCTGAATAGTTTTGGGGAATCAGTTGCTCCAGATTTACCACCAACGCTGTACTACCCCATTAAATAAACTGTGTAATATTTGGATGAGATTCATGTAATTTGGTCTAGTTTCCTGGCATACTTTGGAGGAATTAAGGTGCTCTAATGTACCAAAAGTATGCCATCCCTTTAATGCTCATCTCTTCCTTACTCCCTCTTTAATTAAATTGGGCTGACCTGTTCCTTTTGATCGACTCACCTCCTCTTCTATGCTTTCAGACAAGGACCCAGTAGTCTGTAATATTGCCAAATTTTTGTTCTTTCTCTCTGTATCATTTGTAATGAAGGAATGAAGGGGATTTGTGTTTGGTTTTACAGGATAATCAGCAACTGTGATTATTAATTAACTACCGGGCCATACTGTGGGTGATTAAGGGGAGATTTTCTTGTTGGTGAATTGGAAGGCTATTGATTCCACCCTAACTTTGCCAGAAAACAGACACCCTCAAACAGTACTAATGGGGGAACTGTTTTGTGGCATAGTTAGGAGGAATCAGTTGCCTCCAAATTTACCATCAAATGAATCTCCCCTTAATTGGTATATATTATATATTTTATCATTATTTTTATTATTGTGATGAAAGCAATAACAGAACTCTAAGTAAACATTAACATTATTAATTGTATTGTCCAAATGTTTCAATATTCACATTAGAGAGAGAAAGAGAGAGTGAGTGTGTGTGTGTGAATTTGAGAATGTGTGTTTGTGTGTATGTTTGAGTGTTTGTCTGTGAGACTAATTTAACACCCAAAGAATACACAAATGTCTGGCCAATAAATAGAGCAGTGTTGATGTTTATGTGAAATCTAGTGAAGTCATCTCATCCATTCCTACACGAAGCTTGGTTGGGTACGAGCCCGCCTGTGGGCCATAAGCAGGAACATTCATGGCGTTGACGATGGCGTTGGTGAGGTAACAGTAAGACGGCTCTATGGTATATCTGTGGAGTCATCGTACCGTCACCACACCATCGCCAACACCATGAATGTTCTTGAATATGGATGTCCCTGTATCTCAAGCACTGTACAGTATTTAGGCGTGTGTGTACTGTTATGGTTGGTTAGTAGCTACTGAATAAATATTAAAAAATATTAAATAATCCCACCCATGTTATTTATTATTTTCAAGACTTAATGATTGTTTACTAACTCCCTTGTTTGTCTAAATAAAGCCTAACAAAATATGTTCTGTAGGTAAATTTCCCTTTCTAAAGCTTTAAATTAATTTATACAGTAGACCCTCGATATGCAGTGAATAAATACTTGTATCCAACACCACTACATTTTACACTCAGTCCTTCATTGAAGACCAACAGCCAAATGTTTTCCCAGGCTTATGTTATTCATTACCATACAGACTAACCAAGTTATTTACTGAGCCTGTGTTAACAAGATAGATTCTCTTGTTGGTAAATTTGAAGGTCTCTGAATCCTCCAAACTATGCCACGAAACAGATTCCCTAATAGTACCATTTGAGGGTGTCTGTTTTCTAGCATAGATTGGAGGAATTAGTAACCCTCCGATTTACCAACAAGAAAAGGAATTGTGGTAAATTTAACCATCATATATCGAGGACCTACTGTACTGAATATAATTAACACTGTAGTGCGTGAGTATAGTATAACCAAAGGGGAGAATGTCTTGTTGTGGGTGAACTGGAAGACTACTGATTCCTCTAAACCATCCCAGGAAACAGAACAAACTCAGTGTTACCAATTGGGGATTTGTTTTGTGGCATAGTTTGGAGGGATCAGTGGACTTCCAATTTACCGTGAAGAGTGTCCAGTATAGGCTATCCTTAATGGAGTAATAATTATACTTTAGGTACATTGGAGTGCCTTGATTCCTCCAAAGTACATACAGTATGCCACAAAACAAACAGACAGGACCAGATGAACAGAAATAATGGTGGTGATTTGTTGTTGTTGTTGTTGTTGTTGTTGTTGGTTGGAATAGTTTGGAGGAATTAGTTGCTCCAGATTTACCACCAACACTGTACAGTCCCCTAAATAAATTGGTATGGTTAGGGTTGGTTTAAAACAAGGGGCTCAGGTTTTGTGGGTGAAAAGGAGGCTACTGATTCCTCCATGCTATACAGTATTAATTAAAGGGGAAGTATATACAGTGTTGGCAGTAAATCTGGAGCAACTGATTCCTCCAAACTCTTCCAAGCAACAACAACAGGCCACTATCATTTTTGTTAATCTGGTCCTGTTTGTTTCCTGGCATATATACTTTGGAGGAATTAAGGTGCTCCAATGTACCAAATGTGTCATACAATACCCCATTAAGCTTCTATTAAAGGGAGATTCTCTTGTTGGTGAATTGAAAGGTCTCCGATTCCTCCAAACTGTGCCACGAAACAGATCCCCTATTAGTAATATTAAGGCGACTTGTCCTGGGATAATTTTGTTGGAGGAATCAGTAACCTTCCAATTTACCAATAAGAAAATCTCCCCTTAAATAACTCCCTCTATAGAATTGCCTTTTCTGTGGCAGGAATCAGTAACCTCTAATTGGCCAACAACATTATTACAGGCTTTGAAAAGTAAAATAATAATTCTACCTTAATAAAATCCTTCGCTTTGACAGTACTAATACTATACAATAGTCCCTCGATATACAAGGAATATAATATTTGTTTATACCACTTCAATTTACACTCAGTCAGTTATTGAAGACCACCAACAAATATTTTCCCAGGCTTCTATTATTCATTACCAAACACACTAACAATGTGATTTACTGAGCCTGTGTTAAAGAGATGTACAGTACTGTATGTAGAAATTACATTCATATTATATCGAGGATCTACTGTATTTCCAGTGGCAAGGTAGTTTTAGTCCTGTACTGTAGCACTTTTCCACACTAATGCATTTATTTATTTGTTTATTAATTTTTTTATCTATTTATTTTATTTCATTTATTTATTTATTTTTATCATGGTGAAAATGCACCAATTCCAATCTAAGTAACATGACCACAGATGAACGTTTGGCGTACATACATTTGTTTGTTTGTAAGTAACAGATAAGTACTGTACCTAGTTGTGTAAGTCTTTTGTGTCGTTTAATTTATCACACGTTGTATTACATTTACAGAGAATAACAAACAAGGAATTAAGTGAATGAGTTGGTTGGTACATTTTCGCCAGGTTGAAAAAAAAAATAGATAGAATGGAGGACAGTAGAGTAGACTTTAGTTATGTATGTATGTATTGTGTGTGTTTTGCCCTGCACCGAGCATGCATGTGTGTTGACGTAGCATGCACTTACAAGGCATGAGAACTGGGGCCGTATGCAAGAACATCATCATCCATGGTGCTGACGATGATGGTGCGATACTGGTACAATGGCTCTGCATGTAGTTTGTCTGTGGAGTCGTAGTACCGGTACCACGCCATCGTATGCACCACGGATGTTCTTGAATACGGCTCCTAGTGGTCCCCAAAGCAGCAAAGGGCCGTATGTTGTTGTTGTTGTTGTTTGTAGTGAGACTGACCAGATGCCAAATACACCAGATACTCGTACTGTATATTATATTATTTAGTTTTAGAGACTCGATACACTCACTTCAGAAGATCATTGGCGCCGTTGGTTAAGGGGAGATTCTCTTGTTGGTAAATTGGAAGGCTACTGATTCCTCCTTAACTATGCCAGAAAACAGACATCCTAAGTGATACTAATAGGGGATCTGTTACATGGCAGAGTTTGGAGGAATCATAGACCTTCCAATTCACCAACAGAAAAATCTCCCCTTAAGCCTATTGTATCTCTCATATACTGTATATATTTTTTGGAGAATCTCTTGTCTTTGTAAATCTTTTGTTAATCTTCAAGTCGATCAGGTATTAATATTATCAGTTCAATATTAACATGATAATTTATAATTCTTATTCAAATTTATGTACAGTATCTTGTGTTAAAACTATGGAGCTTATGTTATTTGAAATCCATTCCTTCGTTCAAAATGAGTGTTTAGATTTTGTTCCTTGCTTAGTGTTTTCAAAGTGACATAAATGAGGGTTTAAATTTTACTCCTTTAATTAATATTCTCTAAGTTATGTATGAGTGTTTAAATTTAACTCATTGTTTAGTGTTCTCAAAGTGACATAATTAGTGTTGAAATTTTACTCCTTTAATATTCTCTAAGTTATGTATGACTATTTAAATTTAACTCCTACCTTAGTGCTGTGTGAGTGATGTAGAGTAGTTGGTGTATCTGTCACTGGGTTGTTCAGTACATACACCTTGTAGACAGGTATCACACTGGCATGTTTATTCCCCTCGGTAAACAGGTATCACACTGGCATGTTTATTTCCCTTATAAACAGGTATCACACTGGCATGTTTATTTATTCCCCAATGCACTCTGGTGAGATTGAAGGAGGTAGGCAAGAACATTGTTGATGAAGTTGACGATGGCATGTTATTGGTAAGATGACTGCCTTGACATATTACACAGCCATCGTACCGGTACCACGCCATCGTTAACACCACAGATATTCTTGCATACGGATCTTAGACTCATTCACCTCCAGCATGTTTATAGAGGGTTAGAGGAAAACCTTTATTTGTAAGAATGGGACAAACCTTAACCCAAGAATGACAGGTGAAGGGCGAGGGTAGAGCATGCATGTGTGTAGAATCCTCTTAAGTTAACATCAGGCACTCTAAGCACCTCCTCACTGCATACCCCCTTACAGACTGGAAGCCCCGGTACGGCAGCCACGGTCGGGACATTGCCACTGCCAATGCCACCGCCCAAAGCACACCACTCTCACATTTGCTACATGACAACAACGAAGATGACGAAGTATTGTATGACGATATCCATTCCCTCACAGCTACCCCCCCCCTACCCCCCCATGACAGATACACACGCCACCAGTATGCCCCCCCAAGCCAAAGTTACCGCAACAATGGCTACCCCTCCCGACGCTCCCCCGCCAACACTGACCCCCAAGAATACAGTGACGATGGGTATGATTACCGCGGGCGATCTACCCCAGGCTCTGACCCCCCCCAAAGGTATCGTGACGAACCTACCCATGGTTACTATCCCTCCCGAGGCTCCCCTCCCGATACCGACCCCCAAAGCTATTACGACGATACGTACAATTACCGCAACGGATCCTCCCCCGGCCGTGACCCCTCCCAGAGGTATCTTGACGAACCCCCACACCACAGTTACCATCCCACCCGTGGCTCCCCCAACCCAGACCACCCCTCCTCCAACTCCACCGGGAACTACCGCGATGATGGATATAATTACCATCCTTCCCGCGGTTCACCCAGTTCATCATCCGACTCTCGCTACCCTCCCCCCGAGTTTGTAGAGGATGACTGCTACTATCCCCCCTCATCCCACTCACCCCACACTGGCCCTAATGACTACTATCCCCCCAATGCCACTACTACTAACAGACCCACTCCCCAGCCCCCACACCATGACTACTCCACTAACAACTATCATCCAAGTAAGAACTAGTACTCTAATATTATGCGTTTCTCTCGGCTTCAATTTTTTTTTTTTTTTTTTGTCCAATTCAGAGTTTTGTGCTGTGATGAATCTCCACTGTTTTGTTGCTCACTGTTGCTCATTGCAGTTTATCCATTACAGTTGTTTGTACTCTCTGTCTGTTGGTAAATATCTAAAGTCAGTATCGGTCAAGTGATTCCCTTCAAAGTATTCGAGGCAACAGTGAACTCTATATATATTTAGCTGATGTAGTCTGTTTCCTCACATAGTCTGAAGGAATCGGTGACCCTCCAGCGTATCAGAAGTACACTGCATGGCCTCCAAAAGCTTCACAACAACACCAATCCCACAAAGAAGCCAATGTTAAAAAGTAAACAGTGTCCATTTATTAAAAAGTAAACAGTGTCCATTTATTAAAAAGTAAACAGTGTCCATTCATTAAAAAGTAAACAGTGTCCAATTTTGATGGCAAAAAACTGTGAATTGACCATAATTCTGAGTGATTTGCTTGTGTGCTATTATTTATGTGCTTCTGGTGTTGCTTGTATGCTTTTATTTATGTGCTTGTGGTGTTGCTTGCTTTCGTGATTTTTTTTATGTGCTTGTGGTGTTGCTTATGTGCTTTTATTTATGTGCTTGTGGTGTTGCTTGCCTTCGTGATTTTATTTATGTGCTTGTGGTGTTGCTTGCCTGTGTGGTTTTACTTATGTGCTTGTGGTGTTGCATGTGTGTATGGTTTTATTCATGTGCTTGTGTGTGTGTGTGTGTGTGTGTGTGTGTGTGTTCTTACCTATTTGTATCTTAACAGGATTGAGTCAAGCTCGTAATGTCCCGTATTTTAAAACCCAATTATCATATCTTTTTTTAAATTATCTACGTTTTTGGAACACACTAAGTCTTATGTTAATGCGTTCCATTCGTCTATTACTCTATTTGGAAAGCTATATTTCTGTACATCTTTATCTCTTTTAATTAATTTCTCACTGTGACCTCTCATTGTAGGTATTCCTTGTTGACATAAGTTTTCTATATCTATCTTTTCTTTTTCTGTGACACATTTGTAAACCATAATCATATCTCCTTTCTTTCGTCTTTCTTCTAGTTTAGGTAATTTTAGTTTCTTTAGTCTTTCCTCATAGCTTAGTTCTCTTAGACTTGGTAGCCATCTTGTTGCTGCTCTTTGTACTTTTTCTAATTTAGTAATATGTTTCTTTAATTGTGGGTTCCATACTACTGCTGCATATTCCAAGGTAGGCCTTATAAAGGATGTTATTATTTTTTTGACCATTTCTTCGTCTATATAAGTGAATGCCACTTTCAAATTTGCTAACAATGTATACATATTTCTCATTTTTTCATTTATATGATCATCTGGTGTCAATTTCTTATTTATCGTTACCCCTAAGTCTCTTTCTTTCTCTGCTTCATTTAATATTTTGTTTCCAAACTTGTACTGCCAATTTGGTCTTCTCTCACTTTTTCCAAACTTTATAACATGACATTTATCTGCATTAAACTCCATCTGCCATTTATTACTCCAGTCAACAATTTTGTCCAAGTCTTTTTGTAACTTTATACAGCAGTCTTCATTTTTTATTGTTCTTTGTACCTTTGCATCATCAGCAAACATATTCATATCAGTGCCATCTGTATCATTTACTTCTATATCATTTATATAAATTGAGAACATTATTTATGCCAATACTTAGCCCTGAGGAACTCCACTTGTGACTTTCAGCCATGGAGAATAGTTCCCTCTTAGTACTGTTCTCATTTTTCTTCCTACAAGGAAATCTTCCATCCATTATAGTAGTTTTCCTTTCACTCCTTTATGTTGTAAATTCCAAATAAGTCTTTGGTGCAGAACTCTGTCAAAAGCTTTTTTAAAGTCTAGGAAAATACTATCCACCCATCCTTCTCTTTCTTGGATTTTTTCTTGTGCTTTAATTTATGTGCTTGTGTTGTTGCTTGTGTGGTTTTATTTATGTTCTTGTGGTGTTACTTTTGGTGTTGCTTGTATGCTTTTATGTATGTGCTTGTGTGGTATAGTATTATATATGTGCTTGAGGGTGACTGCTGTTTTGACCCTTTGATTTATTTATCCACTTGACCGTTCTCACCTTTGCTTGAATCTGTTCCATTTTTTCCTTCACTGACTGTACTGTACTGGGCATTTACCCCTCGTGGTGGCTCAGTGGATCGCACGCAAGTTTCTGTTAATTAAGGGGGTAGTAGGTACAGTGTTAGTGGTAAATCTGAAGCAACAGATTCTTCCAAACTATTCCAAACAACAACAGGCCACCATTATTTTTGTTAATCTGGTCCTGTTGTTACCTGGCATACTTTGGAGGAATCAATGGGCTCCAATGAACCAAAAGTATAGCCTACTACCCCCTTAATATTTATTTTTTGATAAGTAAACCCCATATAAGGCTAATAATTTCTAATGTAACTAATACATGACTAATATAACTAATACATTAATAGTACTAATAAAAACATTCTAATACAGATGGAAAATTGGAAATAAAAATATCTGCCAACGAGTGCATTAGTCTCACTGACATTCTAGAAGTTCTGAAGACTTAGTAAACCACCTCAGAAACCAAGACATTATTTATTCAGCATCACTGTTTCACTTATATGTATACAGTACTATGATGCTCAGCTGTGGAGATATTTATTGGTGTGTTAGAGAGAAGGTCAGACTCAACTCAAGGCCATAGCTTTCCTTGCAAACGTCCCCCTTACATTTGGGGTTGACGATGGCGTGGTACCAATACGATGGGGCTCCGTAGTGTGTGTGTATATGGAGTCATCACGTTACCAGGTACCACGCCATCGTCAACACCATCAATGTTCTTGCATACGCCTCCCCAATTTACCAAGTACAGTACAGTGCCATCAGCTAAAGCCAAATAAGCTTTAGTCTCTGCTGTACACCACCTGCATTAAGGACCCTGTGATTGTGTATGAGAATTGGAGGCTTCTGATTCATCCTGGCTATAACACGAAACAAACTCCTTCCATATAAATGTGTGTGTTTCGTGGCAGTATTTGAAGGACTCGTTTACCTCCAATTTTTGGACTACACCACAGGGTCCCTTAAGCTTGTTTACCTTTGTATATTATTATTATTGATATCACCATCATTCCTACCAACATGTTTCGTTCCAGGAATAATAATGTAGTTTATAATATTTTACAGGTTTCACAACACAGATTGATTAGACAGTCATTTCAGATTCTATACCTAATCAAATTTCACTTTCAGATGAAACACATATTTATGTTTTATGACATACCTTTTAAACATAAAATATTTCTGGATTGTAGTCTGATAAATGTAAGTCCTTTTTATCACAGAGAACAAACGTATATAATATTATCTATACAAGCGGTACTCAGGAACAGAAGCTTGTGATGCGCTGATAACTATTATATATGCAAGAAATTTTATGTGTGATAAGAATGACAAGTGTGATGACATCAGTTGGTATCCATGAAGCCATCCTCACCTGTCATCACGTGACTTATGATTTTCCTTGCATATGGTCCAGTGTTGTGTCTGTTAATGTCTGTGTTGCAAGATTCATGTGTACAGTACAACTCATTATGTTGTAGCAAACCAGCAAGCCAAGCTAAGCTAAGCTATATTATACATCAGACTTGCTTTGTTGTTGTTGTTGTTGTTGTTATAGTGCATGGAGGTAGTAAGAGCTATTGAGTGTACATAGAGAATATATATATATATATATACCTTAGAGTGTGATAATGTGTATGTTTGGTGAAGGTGTGTGCGCGTGTGTGCTTCCATAATTATGTGTGTGTGGTACGAGATTTTTTGGCCCTAACGCTACAGTCGAGTGTCCATTCGTAGCTGACAGTACCGTAAATCACTGCATAACTCACTGGCTCATTATATACACAACAAGAAAAGAGTTGTCAACACTTTACCTCCCTTGATATGTACTGCCTGAGTTGTAGAGATAGTACAGGTACCATCATCTACGAGGAGATACTGGGTTATATGCAAGAACATTTGTGGCATTGACGATGGTGTGGTACCGGTACAATGACTCTGTTGTTTGTTTGTGTATGGAGTCTTCTTACCGGTACCAAGCCATTGTCAACACCGTGAATGTCCTTACATACAGCCCATCAACCCACAAACAGAGGCAGTTTGGTGCATGTTGTGTGTGGCTGAGCTTAACCCATTGTTTACGCATAGCTGGCGGACCTACCAACTGGGAGGAAGGCAAGCGGACCCAGGACACACATCCACAGCAACACCACCATCACCACCAGCAGCACCAGCACCACCAGCAACAACAACAACAACAACAACAACAACAACAACAGCACCATCACCAACACCATCACCAACACCATCAACAACAACAACAACAACAGCAGCAACAACAGCAGATCCAGAAACACCACCACCACCCACAGCAACAACAACAGCACTCACAGCAATCCTATTCACAGCAGCAACAACAGTACAGCATCCCCCCACCTTCCTCCTCCGCCCAACACCACCACCCACCTCCACCCCAGTCCACATCTTTCCTCCACCATCAACAACAACAACAACAACAGCCACCCCCACCACAGCAGCCCCCACAGCAGCAGTACCCTCCCCCAACCTCCTCGTACCACCACCACCACCCGGCCCCACAGAATGTGTACCACGATGCCAACCACAACTCCCCCTACTCCTCCCGCACCTCACAGACCCTCATCTACTCCAGCCAAACTGGACCAGGTATAGTAAGACCCCCTTCCCCTTAGCTTAGGTTAGGTTAAGTAAAGTTAGGTAAGGTTTGGTTAGGTTAGGTTACATTAGATTAGGTTAGGTTATGGTTCTTGGTCAGTCACTTCCTCACTCTTGTTATCACCATCTGCATTATTCTCATCTTTATCATTTTTATCACCATCTGCATCTTCTTGTAATCATTATTTATTTTCGTAACTGAATTACTTTGGGACTTATCTATTTCCCCAAGCCATCACTCCTTTCACTGTTGACTGTTATAATGATAGTCTATTGCTGCATATTCTTCACACTCGCCTTACAAGGACATGATTTGTGGATATTATTTTTTCTATTGTACATAGGAAAGTGAGGACCAAAGGCAGTTCACTTCACAGGGACATAGTGTGCGGAAATTATTTTGTGTACTGTACAGCCACAATCAAATGACCACCGACACTTTCCTTCCATCGTGCATATAAATCAGTATCATATCAAAATATAATCATACAACACCTTACGTCAACTCAACCTCCAATTCATGAAGACATACAGTTGTGGCTGCAAACATACAAACAAAATACAGTAGGCCCTCGGTATAAGATTAATATATTTAGCACAGATATCCTTTTTACACAGGCTCAGTAAATCACTTAGCCTGTATGGTAATGAATAACAGAAGCCTGGGGAAATATTTAGTGTTGTTCAATGAGGGACTGAATGTAAAATGTAGTGGTGGAAACAAGTATTTTATTCATTGTATATTGAGGGTCTATAGTATATAAAGAGCTTGATGAATAATGTTAAAAGTTACTGAAGTGTGATAGGAGAGTCAAAACTTATATTATCCACAGCTATATCTATCTATCTATCTATAGCTCCGACGCCTCGTTCCCTCCGGGAACTCCCCTCAAGGGGGTGGCCACGGCAGAAGTGTCTCCAGTTCTCCCTGTTCCAACACTCCCTCCTTACTTGGTCAAGCCCTACTCTGCCACTCATGTTTCTCTCCTTTACATACTCTTCCACTCTGTTCTGCCATCTAACCGGAGGTCTGCCTCTCACACCAGGTCCTACAACTTCACTTCCATACACCTTCTTTACAAATTCCTCGCCTTGCATTCTCTCCACATGTCCAAACCATCTCAATGTATTACGTTTCACTCTCTCAACCACTCCACACTCAATACCAATTGCCTTCTCACTCATACCACATCTCTCATATACACTCTCATTACTTTCTCCATCCCATCTAGTAAGTCCACATGCTCCTCTCAAGTAACTCATTTCCACAGCACCTATTCTAGACTGATGCGCCCTATTCCATGTCCATGTCTCCGACGCATATGTCAGTGTTGGCAGGATTATACTATTTCGTAGTCCCCTTTTCACTTCCATACTCACACTTCTACCCTTCATAATCCTCCCCAGTGATCCTATGACCTGTCTACCCTTCACTGCTCTCTCCCTAATTTCTCCTTCCATACTTCCATGTTTACACATAACTGTACCCAGGTACTTAAACTCCTTCACTTCCTCCATCCTCTCACCCCTCAGAGTTATCTCACACTTCGTCCCAGTTGGTACAGCCACTCTGTAAGGTGTAGCAAAGTCAATCACTTCAGTTTCTGCTCTTTCAAATACCATCACTTTACTTTTACCCACATTCACCTTCAGTTTCCTTCGTTTACACACAGACTGAAATTCGTCCACCACTCTCTGTAAATTCCTTTCATTCTCAGCCATCAGCACAGTGTCATCCGCAAACAAACTTGCCACCAGGGACCAATTTGCTTCATTCAGCCTCAACTTCACCCCCAGACCATTCACTTTGGCTTTCACCTCTCTCATACAACCATCCATATATATATTGAACAACCATGGTGACATAACACACCCCTGTCTCAGCCCTACACTAATATTAAAACTCTCACTTAGATCACCCTCTACCCGTACACATGCTTTTGCATCTGCATAAAAAGCCTCAATGCCTTTCAGTAAAGGCCCCCCAACTCCATAAATTCTCAACACCTCTGTCATAGCTTTCCTATCAACTCTATCATATGCCTTCTCCAAGTCCATGAAGGCAGCATACAACTTCTTACCCTTCCCAATATACTTCTCCACTATTGATTTTAATGCAAATATTTGGTCCACACATCCTCTACCCTTTCTGAATCCTCCCTGCTCCTCACTAACTTTATTCCCTGTTACTTCCATCAGTCTCTCAGTCAGAACCTTCCCGTAAACCTTCCCCGGTACACTAAGAAGGCTTATTCCCCTATAGCTACCACACTCATCCTTACTTCCCTTCCCCTTATACAAAGGTACAATTATGGCTCTCCTCCAATCCTCTGGCACCTCTCCCTGCCTCCAGGCCAATGTACATATAAGCAACATCCACTCCACCACTACCTCCCCCCCACACTTTAACATTTCAGCAGTTATCCCATCCACCCCTGGTGCCTTTCCCATCTTCAACTTTCCTATTGCTTTCCTAACCTCTTCCCTTCCTAATTCTCCCTGTACACCCTGTCGTCTACCACCTGCCTCCATCCCCATGCATGTCACCACCGCCTCCCCTCCCGTCCCCCCATTCATCAACCGATCAAAATGCCTCTTCCACACTTCTTTCACTTCCTCACTTCTACCCACAGTAACTCCATCCTCTCTCTTCATTCTCACACTACCAGACTTTCCTTCTCCTCTTTCTCTTTTAACCTCCTTCCAGAATAATTTCTTGTTCTCTTTAAACTTTTCACTCAGCTTCATACCAAACTCCTCATCCACTCTCCTTTTACTCTCACTTACCATCATTTTCACTTGTCTCTTACACACATTATATTCTCTTTTCCATCTCTCTCTCACTTCTTCCGGCACATTCCTCTGTAGTGTTCTCCGATATGCCTTCCTCTTATCCTCTACAGCATCTTTCACTTCTTCTGTCCACCAAGCACTCCCTTTCTTGCCCCTCTTCTGTGACTTATATCCTACTACCTCTGCTGCTGTCCTTAATACTCTCATCTTAAACATTTCATACACCGCATTCACTCCCACTCCCTCCCCTATCCCCATCCTTACATCCCCCAGCACCTCACCCACCCTCCTCTTATATTCCTCCCTATACTCTTCTACATCTAATTTCCCACTAGCCACCACCCTCTTATTCCTCACCCCTTCATCCCTCCTACTATACTCCCACTTAACCCTAACCTTCATCCTCACCAACACCGCAAAATGGTCGGAGCAATGGACCATTCCTCTCACTACTTTTGCGTCATACACATCCTTCCTCAACCTTTCATCCACTGCCACATATTCAATCAAACTCTTTTGCTCTCCTCTCATCCCTTCTCTTCCACGTATACCGGTGGATCATCTTGTGCTGAAAGAAGGTGTTCGCCAAGAACAACCCCCTCTCAGCACAGACATCCACTAGATACTCACCATTCTCATTTGTTCCTTCTACACCCCATTTACCCACAATATTCCCCACTTCCTCACCTCCCACCTTTCCATTCATATCTCCCATCATCACTATTCTCCTTCCATTATCAATTCCTCTCAGACATGTATTCAACTCCTCCCAAAACACTCTCATCTTCTCTCTCCCCGTCTTACTCTTTTCATTCACTGGTGCATAAGCACACACCCAAGCATACTTCACCAAGCCAATCTTTCCAGTCATCCATACTATTCTAGACCCATTCCACCCATGTCCATCCACTCCCTTCCACACCCACGGAGACACCAACAGCGCACACCCTTCCTTCCCTCTTCCTTTACTCTTTTCATTCATACCCGTCCATATTACTCCTCCCTCCATTCCCTCCCACAGTCCACTCTCCCTTCCTTCCTGACACTCAACCACTCCACATCCTTTCACGTGTGTCTCCGTCACTCCCATCACATCCACTCTTCCTTTCTTGAAGCATTCTACAATCTCTCGCCTCTTGGTCCCATCCGTCATTCCATTCACATTCACAGTTACAACTCTCATACATTCCCTCTTCTCCACTCCCTCTACAGGGCAACCCGGAGACCCTCCCCCGCCAGTAGCCATATCTGTCCACTCCCCCATTGGGGGGCCACTGATGGCTGGCAAGGCCAATGCAGTGCTCATTCCCGGAGGGACACGGGCCGTCGGCATTGTCAAAAGCTAAAAACAAGGTCATAAATTTAAAAGAAATTATCACAAAATATAAAAACACACAATCAAAGAATTTAAAAATCTTAAAAACACTAAAATACAATAAAAATACAATAAAAACCTTAAAACCTATATGTGGGGGAAGCTAGGTCTCACCCCCACACTGCCTTCCCCTTTGGCTCCACCTCCTGAATGGATAAAAACTAGATAAAAAAAAGGAGGTGTACCCCCGAGGTCACCGCTTGGAGGCGGGGTAAGGCTTACCTACCCTTCCTGGGGAGGGGTAGGTCACCGAGGTTTTTGCTTTTCCCAATACCGATAGCAGTTAAGCACAGTAGCAATCCTCGACCTCATTGGTTACGATATTGCCACTGCGCAAAGCTATACTCCTACTATAAACTTTCCTTCATTCTGTTGTATCTTTATCTCCTTAATTTTCCTCTGTAACTTTTATCCTTTGTTTTCTCGCTCAATTGCATCATCTTATCATATTCCATCTTTCATTTGGTTTGCCCCAACTACCATTACCATAAACACCAGTACAGTATTTTCTTCTTTAATTGAGTATCTTATGTTATTGGCATCATATATTTTATATTATTTAACCGAATAGATATATTTTAATTATTATAAGTGTTCATTTAATTTTAAAAATTCTGCAAAAGCTCTATGTTATTATGTAAATTGAATACTTTGTGTTCATTGACAAATTTTTGTTTGAAGAACAGCACATGGAATCCTTTATTTAAATACTGTAAGCAGTTTACCATATTATGAAACATAGGTACAGTAAATATTTTTCTGGATACTATATTCAGAAATTGTATTAAGGAAATTATCAGTGTAGAAGCCAAGAGGAATTATCAAATAATATACCATAGATAGCCTAGTGCTGGTAAGTAGTGGTGTGTGGTGTGTCAAAGATAAAGGTAGACTATGTGATGGAAACCTTAGCTAGTGTGTAGGTAAGTAGCAGTGTGGTATGGTGTGTGGTGAAGAGAGAGGTAAGTATATGATGGTTAGTGGCACTGCATGTAAGCTTCATGTACAGTACAGTCTGTCTGTCCATGTCTTTGTCTGCCTGTTGGCCTCTTGGATGTCTCATTCAGCTTGCCATACGCCTGTTATTATTGTTTATTTTGGTTTGCGTATACGTGTGTATGTGTGTGTACTTTGGTTTGCGTAAACGTGTGTGTATGTATTTTGGTTTGCATATACAGTACGTGTGTGCGTGTGTACAGTATTTTGGTTTGTGCATATATTTGTGTGTGTGTGTACTGTACAGTATTTTGGTTTGCGTTTGATGTGTGTGTGTGTGTTTATATTGCTTCATTGTAGTGCCAGCCATCTAAAGCCTAGGCTGACTAACTCTGCTCTGATTTGTTTCCTGATTATCGGTAAAATTCAACAGTTGATATCATAGCGGCTTGCTGTGATTGGTTATTAAAGGTCAATACTGATTATTCTGACGCTGGGGAAACGAATGAGCTTTGTGTTACCGCTTCATTCTACACCTCCCCTACAGTGCGATTATACTGAGCGAAATTAAGGCTTCTGTTTCTGTGTACACCTCCCCAACGGTGTGATTGTTTTGATGATGGGGAAGAGGGCAAGCTTCGTGTTGCTGTTTGGTCCACACCATCCCTGCAATTTGATTATTTTGATGCTGGGGAAATGAGTGAGCTTTGTGTCGTTGTTTCTGTCCACACCGTCCCCACAGTTGCAATCGATTTGAAGCTGGGACACATAACACTTGGAAGGTTGTGTGTGTGTGTGCTGTGATTGCCTGACGTATGTGTTGTGCACTTCAAGGGGAGTGTCTCTTCTCGGCAAATTGGAGGGCAACTGATTTCTCTTACAAACTGTGCCACAAAACATATCCATGCTAGTATGTTGAGGGTGGCCTGTTTCCTGGCATAGCTTGGAAGAATCAATAACCCTCCAATTCTATGAAAAGAGATTAACCCCTTTTGGCAGGGTTGAAGCAGGGGCAGGGCAGGGCAGGGTAGGGTTTGGGGGTGGTGTGTACTTTAGGGCAAGTCAGGGCAGGTGGGAGCCTTGGGTCACACAAATTCTGTCAGCAGTTGTTTGGTGGCTTCTGTGGTGATTGCATTGTGCCAGTGTGTGACATTTGCTGATAATTATTGCGTTGACATTTGATGCTATTGGTGGATTGGAGGCTACTGCTTACTCCAAACTCTACATTAAACAGCACCTACAGTGTGTGTTGGGCTGTTTATTGGAACAGTTTGGAGATATCAGCACTCTGCAGTTTGTCAAGAAGAATTTAACCCCCTAAAACTCAAAATGTTTCACCATAAATATTTTACATTTGATATGTATGATCTTAATTAAATATGATTATTTTTTGCAGAATGATCCCAGAGCTATTAAGGTTTCAGCATCGGACATTTTGTAATATAAATCAAACCGTAAAACCAAGTGCCCTTTATAATTCTATGGCCTGGTACTTGTCTTTCATATTTGTTTTACAGTATTTCACGAGTTTGTTTACGTATCACCGTATAACCAACCCATTGGCCTGGTACTTGTCTTTTGTAACGTTATATTGTATTGCACTGTGTATTTCATGAGGTTATGTATTACTGTATAAATAACTCATTGCTATATCATTCACAGAAATCATTAACTATCACATGAATCCACAATCATGTGTCCGTATATTTTAATCACATACCAACTCCACAGTCCAGATTGAAGTTAAAAAAAGAAAGAAAAAAAATAGATACAGTAAGTAGAAATTTTACAAAATAACAAATCAATATATTGTAATCACATACCAACTGTTTTCTCGGGGCAGAATGGCCTTCTGCCCCACATACCCCCGATACGCTCTGGTTACAGTGAAAAAAAAATAAAAAAATAAAAAGATAAATACATAAAAGAAAGGAGGGGCTGGCCCTATATGCCTGGGCTACCGAAGCACATCCCAGGGAAATGGGACCAGAGCTTACTGGACCAGGGAGTCTTGGGGCCTCATTGGGGGGAAGGTCTTTGATCCCACAGTCAGTGTTGTGGGCCCAAGTCCACGTTACAACAAGAGCTACAAGTGGGGCTGCACCTTCCATGAGACCAGCCCTGAAGGGACCATAAAGGGGGGAGGGAGTTTACACTGCTGCATGTAAAGGGATAATGCACCCCTGTGTGCTGGCGGTCCACACAGCAGTGAGAAAAAAAAAGAGCCTCCGGTTGCAGTACACCTCACGTGGATTTTTAATCCATGTGGGCAGATCTCATCAAATCCACTAGAAAGTGACCAGATCCTACAACAATCTTTATTCTAGCCCTGTGGGGGATGGCTAGTATTCACAGAGAATAAAGTCAGCCCCCCTGGGCAACCACCAATAGTCTTGCATATGCCCCAGGTTTTGTTGTCCAGAAAAACAAAAGAAAAAATGTAAACACTGTGATATGAGGAATAATTTGATGATATAACCAATTAAGAACTGTAATCCACTTCTCACTTTGACCCACGGCAAGTGTAGTGTACTGTACGGAGTTGAGTCATAACACAACAAATATTTTTTTTTAATGTGTAAGCAAAGGAAAGATGGTTTGACAAATATTGGCACTGTATGGTATGTAATAAGAATGTGTTTCAGTGATGTAAGGAAATTATCTGATCCTCCCTCACCATAATCCAACACACGTACAACTGTAGTAACATGTTGAATCACGAGCCAAGAATACGTGTGATTCAGACATAATTAGGATGAGTAAATCATATCAGAGTACAGTAAGAAGAATTTTATACAGTAATGTGAAGTACAGAAACCTCTTCATTATAACCCGGAATAGGAAGGATTCGTTAATAATATCAGAGTACAGTAATAATAATAATAATGAAGTGCAGGAACCTCTTCATTATAACCCTAAACAAGTGTATAGTAGCAAAGAGTCAAGTCACAGGCCATAGGGTCATAATAATTACCATAAAATTTACAAAACTCAGAAAATGTGAGAAAATAAAATGAATGTAAGTTAACGAAAAAAAATAAGGAATAAAAAAATATGTACTGTAGGGCAAGTCAAGTCACAGGCCATGATTTACATTTATAAAACTAAAAAAACATTGAAAACAGAATGAGTTTATGACAATAAGAGCAAAAACCTAAACTCTTAAAGGGGAGATTATTTTGTTGGTGAATTGGAAGGTCTGTGATTCCTCCAAACTATGTCAGGACACAGATAACCTTAATGTTACTTTAATGAGGGATCTATTTTGTGGCATAGTTTGGAGGGTTCTGTGGCCCTCCAATTTACCCTTCAAAAGAATCTCCCGTAATGGTGATAATACACTTTTGGTACATTAGAGTGCCTTGATTCCTCCAAAGTATGCCAGGAAACAGAACCAGTGAATAAATACAATGGTATCCTGTTGCTTGGAAATGTTTGGAGGAATCAGGTGCTCTAGATTTACCAACACTGTCTCAATCCCTAAAAATGATATAACAAAATGAACTAAAACTTAGAGTGACGTAACTAAACGAACAAAAACTTAAAATGACGTAACTGAGCCAAAACTTAAAATGACGTAACCGAGCCAAAACTTAAAATGGTGTAACTAATTGTTGTCTGCCCCCCCCCCCCCCCCCCTACAGTGTCCCAGCAGCCCGGGCGACGAGTGGGTAGCATCGCAGACTACGACCCCGTCAACGAACAATACGGATCCATCTCCACACAAAACGCAAACCCAAGCTCCGGATACCGTCAGGAAACAACTTACCAGGTAACACAATAACTTACACAATTTAAAACACCTTGGGATGACATTACATTTTTTCCCTGTTGTGTCTGGTGGTCAAGGAGGGAACACACTTTTGGCACATTAGACTGATTAGAGCATCTTGTTTCTTCCAAGGTATGCTAGGAAACAACACCAGGTGAACAAAAATATTAGTGATCTTTTGCCTGAAATAATAGTTTGGAGGAATAATTTTTTACTTCAGATTTACCAAAAGTGCATTACGGTACCCAATTAACTTTATATTATACATCATATGGGTAGCAAAATAACACCATGTGATGAACTAATAAGGTTTCACTATTGCTTCTATTGGCTGGTCAGGGACATCAATTCTATGCATACATTGTAGGTGTTGTTTCCAGTTTGTTGACATCATTCATGACCCCCTAACCCAACCCAACCCGACCCAACTCGACCCGACCCAACCCAACCCAACCCAACCCAACCCAACCCACCCCACCCCACCCCACCCCACCCCCACACCACCCCACTTCACCTCACAATCCCAATTAACCTAATATAACGTAGCCCAACCTAACCTCACTCAACCGGTGTCACCAACAGGTCCAGCGCACCAACCTGTATGGTGACCAGGGAATGGGAGGACCACCACCACAACAACAACAACAACAACAACAACAACAACAACAACCACCACCACCACAACACAACTCTAACCAGGTCCCTCCAGGTCATCACAAGGTCACAGCACCTCCCACGCAGCTAGGGGTCAGTATGATGAAACCCTTTGTGTGTGTGTGTGTTCTTACCTATTTGTATCTTTACAGGATTAAGTCAAGCTCGTAATGTCCCGTATATTAAAACCCAATTATCATATTTTTCTTTAAAGGTATGTATGTTTTCCAAAAAAATAATCTCCCCTTTACATGTGAGGTAGGGAGAAGTTGCTACTGTTCTATCTTGGACAACCATTAATTAAGGAAGTTTGTGTGAGTGAACAAGACTTCATATGAATGAATTAAGAGGATGGTATAATTCTGGTACATTAGAGTGCCTTGATTTTTCCAAAGTATGCTGGGAAACAGGACAAGAGTAATAAATATAATGGTGGCCTGTTGCTTGGAATAGTTCGGAGAAATCAGTTGCTCCAGATTTACCAACACTGTACTACCCCATTAATGTCATATAGCCTCACAAATCCATACAAATGTGTTTAGCAATTTGTATAGTCCCCTGAAGTTATGTGCAGTTGTGTACTTTGTTGATAAATAATTTGGACATGCTCATCCCTGTACAAAGTTTGAATTGGTGTGTTTCAGTAATCAGCACTCAGTGATTAATGATTATAGTAGTTCAGTGTAAATGAATATGTCAAGGGGGAATTATTTGAACAGGTTAAATTGTGTGAATGTATTGTTTTTGAGTGTATACTGTATACTGTTGAATATCTAATAATAATTTGTTTTATAGCGTATACTGTATATGATTCCAGCGTTGTTACCGTGCTATGTATGACTACGAGGCGGCTGACACAGATGAGGTGAGCTTCAGGGACGGTGACCTCATCATTAACTGTACCGCCATCGACGAAGGCTGGATGACCGGCACCATCCAACGCACCGGTGTTACTGGAATGCTGCCCGCTAACTATGTCGAACGGGTCAGCTGAACTACCTACCCTACGCTACACAATACTTCAACAAAACTCTATACACTGTGTTGAATGTGCCTAACTAATACTTCAACTATATACACTGTGTTGAATGTGCCTAAACAATACTTTAGTAACTTTATACATATGTGTTGAATATTGTCTGGTGAACTGCCTACCCTATATTACACAATACTTCACTGTGTTAACAAAACTCTATACACTTATGGTAAATGTGTCTACCCAATACTGTGTTGAATGTGCCGACCCTATACAGTACTTCAATAACTATATACACTGAGTTAAATGTGCCTAGCCAATCACTTCACTAAACTATTTACACTGACTTGAATATTGTCACCTGAACTGCTTAACTCTCTTACACACACTTCAGTAATAATGCACACACACTCTTACACACACTACAGTAATAATGTATGCACACTCTTACACAAAGTACATGTACACTAATAATGCACACACACTCTTACACACACTACAGTAATAATGCACATACTCTCTTACACAAACTATTAACATAGTGTTTAATATTGTCAACTGAACTGCCTAACCAATACTTCATCAAATTATATTATATACACTCTACTAGATAACTGCCTAGCCAATATTTCACTATTTTTATACCTTTTACACCCTTAATTAAACTGCTCAACATGGCATCACAAATCATCACATCTTACACTAAATTTATGCAGTATAGTTCTATCCATCGTATGCAAGAATATCCGTGGTGTTGACAATGTGGTACTTGTACGATGGCTCTGGTGTTTGTGTGTTTGGAGGCGTCGTACCGGTACCACGCCATCGTATGTACCGCGAAGGTTCTTGCATATTGCACTATATTACACACATCACATTGTTGTCAAGTTTGTAATTCATAGTTTCCAGCACAACAAGCATGGATGAAGTGCACTTAGAGCCTGAGGTAATGACTGTAAAATGGAGGCTACCAATTCCTTCAAACTGTGTCAGAAAAAAGGTTACCCCAGGACAGTAGACTCTTGATATAAGATGATTAAATTTAGCACATACTGTACTGTATATCCTTTTAACACAGGCTCAGTAAATCACTTAGCATGTATGGTAATGAATAACAGAAGCTGGGAAAACACACACACATTATCCTTTTAACACAGGCTTAGTAAATAGTTTAGTTTGTATGGTAATGAATAACAGAAGCCTGGGAAAACATTCATTTGGTGGTCTTCAATGAGGGACTGAGTGTAAAATGAAGTAAGGGGTGGATACAAGTACAGTATTTATTCATTGTATATCCAGGGTCTACTTTATATCACTAACAAGGACTCATTGTAGACCTTTATAGTAAACAAATGATGCATTAAAGGGGTAGGTACTATCAAAGAAAAAAATTATGTTGTAGTTTTGTCCGATAATTTCTTATAAACAACGAACCACACTGAAACCCAGACCACTGCTACAGGCCAAGGTCGATAGGTTCGTTCTATACCAGATGTTTTCTCCAAATTTCTTGACACGACTTTTGTATTTGATAATATGTACAGTGTTGGTGGTAAATCTGGAGCAACTGATTCTACCAAACTATTCCAGGCAACAACAGGCCACCATTAGTTTTGTTAATATGGTACTGTTTCCTGGCATAGTTTGGAAGAATCGGCAGCCCCCCAAATTTATCAAGAGAGTACATACATACATATCCCCTCGAGGGTCTAGGATGTTGATGGCGAATAAAAGGATGTTAATAATTCCCTCAAACTGTGCCACAAAACATAATATATTCTTGGCTATACTGAGGCAATGAATGTGTGTCTCAGAACAGTTTGGAGGAATCAGAATCCTCCAAAAAAAAACATATTATAATTAATCATAGGTATACTGAGGCAATGAATGTGTGTCATAGAACAGTTTGGAGGAATCAGAAGCCTCCAAGTCACAAACAGTACAATTGTATCTTCAAATTAATATTCCAAGCAACTAATTAGTGATAGATGTTTGGTGAAAGTTTACGTTTGAGAATTACCGCAGCGGATGGATGTGTGTATTATGAAATTTACACTTTTCTGATTGTAGATGTTTTGGTACATTAGAGTACATTGATTCCTCCAAAGTATACCAGCCAGGAAACAGAACCAGATTAACAACTGGTGTCTGTTGCCTGGAATAGTTTGGAGGAATCGGATGCTCCAGATTAACCAACACTGTACTACCCATTTTAGGGGAGATTCTTTTGTTGGTGAATTTGAAGGTCTTTGATTCCTCCAAAGTGTGCCACAAAACAGATCCCCTATTAGTATCATTTAGGGTGTTTGTTTTTTAGCATAGTATGGAGAAATCGGTATCCTCCCAAGTTACCAACACTATACTACCCACTTAACTTCAAAACATATGTAGTATTCTTATAGAGGAGATAATTATACACAAACTTGAACAAGTATATAATTTAATTTGTCACACTTTCTGCGTGACACAAAACGACAACACCATGAATGAAGCTTTGAAAATCCCACATCACATTGGTATCCTTGCATTCATAGTGAAACCCATCGAACCAAGAGTGGTATGCATGAACGCTCATGGTGTTAACGATGGCATGAACCGGTACGATGGCTCCATAGACAGACAACTCAGCTATTGTACTGGCACTACACCATCGTCGTCAACACCACGGATGTTCTTGCATACGATCGGTTCCCCAACACCTGTGCAGCGATAGATTTTTTGAGTGTGTACAGTACAACATTTTGGTCCGTCTTGGATATGAAAAAAAAAATACAGTAGGTACAGTTGCGGACACATGAAACGGACACACTTCAAACGGACCCCTTATCAAGCATATAGAAAAGGACTCGCCACTACAAACGGCGTCTCATCCTACCCTATGCTACACACACACACACACACATAGTGGCTCATTCTACCCTGTGCTTCACACACACACACACACACACACACACAGAGCAGCTCTTCCTGCCCTATGCTCAGTGAGGGGCCTTACTTCAGGTGTGTCTGTTTCATATAGTCAACAACTGTACATCAAGAGGGTCCAAGTCAAACCAAAATATTATACAGTAAATATATACATTTCCTCTAGATCAATACACCTGATTTGCAGTTGTGTGAGGAGGGGGGGGTTAATTCTTATATTAGCTTTTATTAGCAATCAAACTAACTAACTAACTAGGGATGCACACTCAGAATTACTGTGCTCCATGTTTGTAGGCCTGTGTTTGTGTAACTAATGGTAAATATCCACAGATGATGTTATACAGTAGATCACAATAGAAAATTACATTGTGTGGGTCTGCTAATTCATTGGTGGAAAGTTATTAATAATCAACTAATCAGAGCCTTTGTAATATCAGCTGTGAAGATTTACCATTAATTAAGGGGATATAAGAGTGGTATATAAGAGTGCCTTGATTCCTCCACAATTTGCCAGGAAACATGCAGCTCCAGAGGAACAAAAATCATTGTTGGCCTGTTGTTGTTGTTGCTTGGAATAGTTATGGTGGAAACAGTTGCTCCAGATATACCAACACTGTACTTCCCCATTAACTACTAAAGAAACAATGAATTATAGTGTATGTAAAGGGACACTTAGGGAGAAAAAAAAAAGTTTGGTATGTGTGTGTACATTTTGATCTTGGTTATTATGATATGTTGATATTGCCTGTCTAGAATCACATACATACATATAATTATATTGATGTATTACTCTCTATAACTTCCAATGCAAGTCTGTCTGTCTATGTGTGTGTGTGTGTTGGAGCAGTTTGTCATTCTCAAGTACGTACAGTCAGCAAAAGGAATTATTGTATCTCATCCCGGAATTCTGTTTTCATAACACTGAGTAAGAAAATTATTGAACAACATAAATTCAGTTTGTAAAAATATTGCCGAAAAAATTGTATCACTTGCTGAACTAAATTTTGAGACACGATACAAAATATTTTGATGTGTGTATGGGTTGTTTGTGATGTAGATAAAGTACACTCTTGGTACTGTATTACTTTTGTAAGCTAACAAAATTATGTATAATGTGTGTAATAAATCTGTAGTGATAGCTAATAGAGCTAATAGTAAACAAATACTTATAATATCTATTATCAGGAATTTGTTCTTGTATCAAAACTCAGAGAAGCAGTAGTATTTGTTGTTAACTGTTGTATGAGAAAGAGAGAAACTGGAACCAACATACTCTTAGGAAAGTAAAGCACACACTCTCTTACACACACTACAGTAATAATGCACTCACTCTCTTACACACACTACAGTAATAATGCACTCACTCTCTTACACACACTAGGGTAATAATGCACTCACTCTCTTACACACACTACAGTAATAATGCACTCACTCTCTTACACACACTACAGTAATAATGCACTCACTCTCTTACACACACTACAGTAATAATGCACTCACTCTCTTACACACACTACAGTAATAATGCACTCACTCTCTTACACACACTACAGTAATAATGCACTCACTCTCTTACACACACCATTGTATACACCACCAATTTTCCTGCCTACAATCCTTAGCTATATACAACAACACAAGATGGACCAATGTTTGTTATTTGTTATTCCTTCAGCACGATGCATTCCCTCAAAACACAACACAACACAATACAATACAATACGACAACACAATACAACACAACACAAGGTGGACCAATGTTTGTTTTTTGTTATTCCTTCAGCACGATGCATTCCCTCAAAAGAATATATACACAGACCTTTTAAAGGGAGACTATCTGTTTGGTGATGTGGAGGGCAATTGATTCCTTCAAACTATACCAAGGAACAGACTACCTCACAGTTACTATTAGCTACTTGTCGTAAAACTTGTCGACTAAAAGGGGTTTTCACTTCTCCAACTGTCCCTTTTTTAAATCTGTTACCTTTTATACTTACTGTCCCACCTCTCAATTATCTTCCTTGTGCACTATATGACCTCGCTGTTGCAGTGCCTGATATCAGTCAATCAAATCAAATCAGCTATTATTAGGGGATCTGTTTTTTGGCATAGTTTGGAGGAATCAGTAGTCCTCCCATTTCACCATGTATCATATGTATCGTATGCAAGAAAATCTGTTGTGTTGTTAACGCTGGCACGGTACCGGTACGACGCCTCTGTGTTGCATGGTGTGTAGGAAGTCATCGTATCATTACCACACCATCGTCAACACTTGGATTATTCTTGCATACGACCCTATACTGATGGGTACGGAATGAACAGAAAAGAGAGAAAGATAATCGACCCCTTGGTGAAGTGTGGAGCAGTACTGTAATGCCTTGTTTTGTACCGGTGTTATGGGTGTGTGTGTGTGTGAGTGTATTGTATTGTTTGTAATGAATGTGTGTACAGTAAACCCTCTTAGTACATTACACACCCATATACAGTAATGTCTTGTTATGCACTGGTGGTGTTTTGGGTGTGTGTGTCTGTATTGTACTGTTTGTAATGAATCTTTGTACAGTACACACCCTTAAACCCAGTGGTGGATATTGAGGGATTACTGTACATAGATTCCTAGAAGATATAATACACACTCTTATCCACACACAATACAGTAACTAGAAGGTTTATCTGAAGACAATATAATAAATTTTCAGGGCTTGTATAATATATTAAAAATGTATAGCGATGGTTTTGACGAGAAGTAAAGAGGAGCCTGTGATGTTGCGAATGAATTGGAGGGCTACTCATGCCTCCAAACTGTACCAACAAACAAGACTACTTCAGCAATTGAATAGGGAATCTGTTTTGCAGCACAGTTTGGAGGTACAGTAGTAATGTCTCCTAAGAGCAACACAAGTCTCTTCACTGTTAATAGCAATTCTGAGGCTTAAAAAAATCACTGAAAAACTTGGGAAATTATCAACCTGTACTGTAGAAATATAATTAAGCTTGTACCGTCGCTCCAGTTGTACAGTCGTGACAATAATAATCATCCACATTGGGGTTGACTCATGTAAAAGTTTGACAGCTTCCTTCTGGCAACGTTACCTGAGAAATTTGACAATAAGTTGATTTAATACCATCTTCTAATTCACTGCAAACAGCTACTCACTATTCAAAACAGTTACATCATATTTTGAGAACATGAAAACATTAATCAGCAAGTTGCTTGTGTATTGAAACTTATGTCGACAGCTGTACATATAGGTGTGTGTGTGTGTACTGTACTCTTTTGAGGGACTGTATAAAAAGAGAACTATTTCTACCTTGTCACGTTAGCCGTACAGTTTGTCCAATGATTATATAATCTGTATATATATAGTTTAGATATTTTTAAAGATGACATCTATTGTAACTTTTGAAACTTAGGAACTTATTAACTAACTCATGTGAGGAAATGGAAGAAAATTGGAATTATTATGCTTTTAAGAAAACTGTGTCTTAATAAATAATTCGTGCTACAGATATTAATTACAAAACTCCAGCATGTACCGTGCAAGGAAGAACTGCTGTATTATTGGTACCAAACTAATAATACTAATAATAAATAGTGCACACATGTTGTCAGTATAATTTTTTTTATTTTTTTATTTTGTATATCAAGCTCAATTTGAAAATAGGATTAATTAAAGGGGTAGTACTGTACAGTGTTGGTGGTAAATCTGGAGCAACAAACTGATTCCTCCAAACCATTCCAAGCAACAAACAGGTCACCATTATTTTTGGTCCTGTTGTATCCTGGCATATACTGTATACTTTGGAGGAATCAGGGCACTCTGATGTACAGTTAAGCAAGTAGAGAGTGCAAGAAAAATCTGGCTGTACAGTATATGGCAACAACTTTAGCATCACTCAAAGTTCAGCCAATCACGTTCCACCTTACATTGGCTTTGGGTTCCCAGTGATTCATTCATAAAGATACAAGGGCTTATTACAAAGAACTGCCATGATGTTTTTCTTGCACTTTTTACTTGCTCAACTGTACCAAAAGTGTAGTACAGTACCTTCTTAAAAGAGTTTATAAATAAATTTGTATACACAGTTATATACCTTTATATTGAGTCATGCTGTGATTACAATTGTTCCTCACTATAATACGTGCCTTCACCTCAACACGGGAAGCTGTCTGTATATAGCTTTTATGCTTTATGTTAATGATTGTGTTATTAATAATAGCATTTAGCTTTTTATACTACTGAATGCTGCTTACTACTGTAGATTATAATAACATGCTTTTTGCCCATCAAGTGCCTTGAGTTAATAAGAGAATATTGTAGTTTATTGTAATATTACTTACAATGTGATGCAAATTGTTGTTTGTTTGTTAATTAGGGGTGTATTACAGTATTGGTGGTAAATATGGAGCAACTAATTCCTCAAATTATTCCAGACAACAACAACAACAACAGGCCACCATTATATTTGTTAATCTGGTTCTGTTGTTTTCTGGTTGGTATACTTTGGAGGAATCAAGGTGCTCCAATGTACCCAAAGTGTATTATTACTCCCTTAATTTATTTAGGATCAGATATTAATAGAAGTGTTTTGTGTCTTCATTACTACCATAGTGTAAACATTGTACAGACGTAGACACGGAGCCGTATGCAAGAACATCTGTGGTGTTGACGATGGCGTGGTACCGGTACGATGACTCTGCTGATTGTCTACAGAGTCGTCGTATCGGTACCACGCCATCGTCAACACCATCGACGTTCTTGCATACAGCCCACCCAATATTCCATGTGGAGCAGCTGTTATATTGATCCACCACGACACAACCACACCTTGATATTATTGTGGATGATGATGAAGATGATGATGGTGATGATGATGGTGGTGGTGATGATGATGATGATGATGATGATGATGATTAAGATGATATGTGACAGCACAGCATCGGGTCATTTGTGTCTCGGAGTGGGGTCGGTTATTCAGCGCATAAAATAATACGAACAAATATAGTAGACCCTTGATATGCAGTGAATACATACTTTTACCCATCACCATCATTTTACACTCAGTCACTCCTTGAAGACCAACTACAAAATGTTTTCCCAGGCTTCTGTTATTCATTACCATACACAATGAGTGATTTCCTGGGCCTGTGTTAAAAGGATATATGTGCTAAATTAATTCATTGGATTTCAAGGGTGTACTGTACTACAAATTGGGGGTCGATCGGGTGTTCATGGATACAAACAAACAAACACGACAAACAATGTAAATATGTTGGTTGGTGGTGAAGTTTGCTGACCCATTCATTCCCTCATGCAAATATTTATCAAGGTACCAGTTTCATTCATGACCAACTGTACATAGCAACAATAACAACAGGCAATGGAGGGAGGTTTACTTACTTTTTGATAATGTTCAGGGGGTAATACACGTTTGGTACATTGGAGTGCCTTGATTCCTTCAAAGTATGCCAGGAAACATGACTAGATTAACATAAATATTGGTGGTTTGCTGCCTGGACCTGTTTAGAGGAATCACTTGCTCTAGATTTACCACCAACACTCTTCGATCTCCTTAATATATTTTTTTTTTTTTTTTTTTCATGCTTCCCGTGCCAGTCCAAGTACTATTCTTTTAATTAAGAGATATCGAAGGGAGATAAAACCTTAGCATTTATGTATTTATTAAATTTTTTATGATTTTTTTCATTATTATTATTATTTTTATACTGTACCATCTTAGTAAATAACAAATCTGTATGGTAATGAATAACTGAAGCCTTGCAAAACATTTGATGGTCTTCAATGTGGGACGGAGTGTAAAATTTGTACACTAGTAGGTAATGAATAACAGAATCCTGGGAAAATATTGGTGGTGTTTAATGAGGGACTGAGTGTAAAATGAAATGATAAATGAATAATAACAGAAGCCAGGGAAAACATTTGGTGGTGATCAATGAGGGTCTTCTGTGTAAAATGAAGTGGTGGATGCAAGTACAATATTTATTCATTGTATATCGAGAGAACAGAGTAGTTTAATTGTGCCTTATATTTTGAAAGGAATAGATAACTCGTTCTCCTTCCCCTTCCTCCATCTGTTGCCTGCTTGAAAATTATTACAGTTGCTTGCTTGTGTACATAAATATTTTAGTCTAGATATAATTGTTTTTATTATATCTCGCATTTGCTTATCATATGTATATTTTCTTTTATTATTATTATTACTATTATTATTATTATTATTATTATTATTATTATTATTATTATTATTATTATTATTATTATTATTTCATCTTTGTCGTATGAACATCCCAAATGAGTTAAAATTATAATACAGTATTGATGACCCAGCAAATATTTCCTTCTATATAATTATGTTCCATACATGACCTCATTCATTACTTTATTAGCCTTTATATATGTGTGTGTGTGTGTGTGTGTGTGTGGCTTGTCATAAGGGATTATTCTTTTGTTGTTGAATTGGAAGGTCTCTGATTCCACCAAACTATGCCAAGAAACAGATCCCCTATTAGTACCATTGAGGGTGTCTGTGTTCTGGCATAGATAGGAGGAATCAGTAACCTTCCAATTAACAAACAAGAGAATTTCCCCTTAATCTTCTGTGAGACAGTAGAGACAGTAGTAGAGTAGTAAAGTTAGGACAGAACAGGGTGCCAAACGAACACACAATCACACGTCTTCTCATCATTCCATAATAATAGTAATAATAATTTAGACTTTCTGAATTATAACCTCCATACTACACTACTCTGCATTCCTTCTATTAATAATTAAAGGGATGGTATATGTTTGGTACATTGGAACACCTTGATTCCTCCTCCAAAGTACTGTATGTATGTATGTCAAGAAACAGAACCAATAAATAAATAAATAATAAATAATGGTATCCTCTTGTTGATTGGAATACAGTAGTTTGGAGGAATCAGTTGTTCCAGATTTACCAACACTATAGTAATCTTCCCTTTAGACACTTGCTGCTTTAATGCATAATGGGGCAATGACCACAACAAGTAATCATTCCTTTAAGCGCGGACATATTCCCACTGGTACGATGGCTCTGTAGTGTGTCTATGGTGTCATCGTACCGGTACCACACCATCATCGTCAACACCATCAATCTTCTTATGACCCATGATACGATGCCACACGTCACTCTGTCCCATTCCTTACCCTCGGTGGTGCCGTTTGCAAGAACATTCATGGTTCTTACGGTCGCTTGGTAACGGCACAACGACTCCCTGGACACAATACACAGCCATCTTCAGCACCACGGATATTCTTGCATATGGCCCTTGATGTCACCCCATGTACAGCCACAATCAAATATTCACCGACACTTTCCTTCCATCGTAGTAAATATCCTGGTAATAAAGAACAACACGTGTATGGTTTTGCAGCACCTCATAATAATAATTGAGGGGGTTGCTTGAGTTGACGTAAGGTGTTGTTGTATGATTATATTTTGATATGATACTGATTTATTTGCACAATGGAAGGAAAGTGTAGGTGGTTATTTGATTGTGGCTGTACACTGCAGTTATTGTTGGTATCACTCCCCAGTAGGTGAACCTCTCTCTCCATCAACGACATGCTCGGTCACTTCTTATATCCATTTCAGCAGTTAAGGGGAGATTCTCTTGTTGGCAAATTGGAAGGCTACTAATTCCTCTGAACTATGCCAGAAAACAGATGCCCTCAGTGGTACTAATAGGGGATCTGTTTCTTGGCACAGTTTGGAGGAATCAGAGATCTTTGAATTTACCAACAAGGGAATCTCCCCTTATTGGATATTTACCTGTCTGTCTTTCTTGCTGGCTAAATATCAATCTGTATTTCTGTGTAATTTCCTGGAGTAAAAGGGTTCAGTGTCTGTTTAGTTTTTGTTCTACTAACATGTGCCGGTACTTGCCTATTGATTAATTACATTGCATCTTGTTAAAATGTAATATGAAAGGGTCACTCCATATAATATACACACATACTACTATAGGCCCTTGATATAAAATGGTTAAATTTAGCACAGATATCCTTTTAACACAGGCTCAATAAATCACTTAGTCTGTATGGAAATGAATAACAGAAGCCTGGGAAAACCATTTGGTGGTGTTCAATGAGGGACTGAGTGTAAAATGAAGTGGTGGATACAATTATTTATTTATTCATTGTATATCCAGGGTCTATTGTACACTAGCATGTTAAAATGTCATTGTGAAGCATCATAATTCTTTAGCCAATAGGAAATATTTTATACATTATTTAGCATGGCATCAGTTAGGGTTTTCTTCAAAGGTAAAATATTATCATTATAATGTTTGTATAATTTTTTTAGATTTTAAGCCTCCATTGTTTATGTTTACATGGTACTGTATATTGAACTAACATGCTATATATACTATAACTGAATACAAACATTGAAAGTCATGAAATTACTTTAAACTTCAACTGAATGATTTGCAGAAACATGTGAATAGTTTAACAAAACCTGGAACAAGTTACTTATAAATAATTCCAGGTAACTTAAGAGTAGTAGTTTGGGTATGACAGGGATGAAAGTGAAACACACATCATTGCCTTTCACTTCACCAACAACACCTTACTAAGCTTGTTTACTAACTTTTTCATTAGTACGTATATCATCTAGACTTACAATTTCAGCATTTGAATTCACTGTTATAAATCTGCAATGTATTGTAAATATATCTTTAGCACTAACTGTATAGTTGTATATACAAGTATATTATGACTGAGATACTTAATTTTTGTAGAGTAGAGAATGCTTTCTATAAGTATGTTGCCATCACTAAAGTCATTACAGTACACATAACCAGTACACCCCCATCATTAGTACATTATAGTAATAGTACTGTAGCTTTATACTCTACTGCATTGTTCTCCACAGCACATGTACATTGTTAACCTGGAAATTTTTACCTTAACTTTGTTGAATTAATAATTACTGATGAATTACTACTTCTGTAACTCATTCATACTCTGCACCAGACAATAATGATTCAGTACAGCTTTAGGATTTAAAGGAACAAAGGATTACCATCAAATAAAAAGTTACTTATTCTTCCAAACCTTGACACCAAAGAGATTCCTTCAATGACAGGTGTTGTGATATAGCAATGGAGAAATCAGTAGCTGACAATTACATAACATAATTTTTAACCAATGGATGTATTGATAGTTTCCTTCCAAACAAACAAAAAATCCTGGTTGTATTTAGCAATGAAAGTAAACAGCATTAGTCTACATTTGAGGGTTACTTATAATTATAAAAAAAAAAAACTACTAATTTCCCAGATAAAATTGTGAATTAATGTGGTAGTTTTGGTTTACAGGATATAAATGTATGTATGTACCTTTATGTAATACTGTACTGTACATAGGAAAATAGTAAGTACATACACCTGTCATAATGGTATCACTGAATGTGGGGTTGATGTGATTTGCAGCGCTGATTGATTGAAATGGTGAGGGGATAGAAATGCCAACTTTGGACTATACTGTCAGGATGATATCAATCCAATTCACCAGGTATTTTCTATATGTTGAAGAATATAATAAGTATGGTATTTTTTTAGTGGTCTACCATAGTCCTGCTAAAACTGAATATGTTGCAATACATTTAAGAGTATGTATTGTATTGCATTTTTGTCACAATCTTACAGAAGTAGCTTTCTCTGATAAGCTTATTATTTTTATTTTGTGAACGATAATGTCAGTTGACTTAATCTGTTACATGTTTAAGTACTCACAGTAAAATGTACATGTGCTTGCTTATGGTACAGTACTTGTTCAGTACTGTAAGGCCTTTCCTGTAAATTTACCATTAAATTATTCAGTTAGGGAAATATTTTTGATTAATAATGTATGCTTGAAAATATTGCTTTGTTAATAAAAAAAAAAATAATGTATAATATTTTTTTATTCATTTCACACAACAGGTCCGCAGAGGGAGTGACGAAACAGGTACTGTACTGGAATGAGTCATGGAAATGGTACAGTGTGGAGAAAGGTTAATTTAAAGCCAGATTTATTTATACAGATGGTACACTCGGATACCATAGTCTCTAGCCCAGCTGGTATGGCAAAGTGTAAATAACAAATGAAACTAGAATGGTAAAATCTGTGTGAGAGTGATTTTGAGGGGCAAAGAAGAAAGAGAACACCTCAAAGAAGATGGTGCAATGTGGTGGTGAGTGATATAGTAAGAATGAGGGAAAGATATAAACTTGTGCAGGATAGGTCGGAGTGGAAGGTACTGGCTAGGAGCAGAAGATAATTGGCTAGGAGTGGAAGATATTGGCTAGGAATGGAAGATATTGGCTAGGAGCAGAAGATATTGGCTAGGAGTGGAAGATATTGGCTAGGAATGGAAGATATTGGCTAGGAGTGGAAGATAATTGGCTAGGAGCAGAAGATATTGGCTAGGAGCAGAAGATATTGGCTAGGAGTGGAAGATATTGGCTAGGAATGGAAGATATTGGCTAGGAATGGAAGATATTGGCTAGGAGCAGAAGATATTGGCTAGGAGTGGAAGATATTGGCTAGGAATGGAAGATATTGGCTAGGAGTGGAAGATAATTGGCTAGGAGTGGAAGATATTGGCTAGTAGTGGAAGATATTGGCTAGGAGTGGAAGATATTGGCTAGGAGTGAATGTTAGGTCTGACAATCCAGTTTAACCTTGACATACAGTACCATGGTTAGTTTACTTATTGATCGTGTACCATCATGAAGGGGAGATTCTCTTGGTGGTGACTGGAAGGCTACCAATTCCTCCAAAACAACACCAAGAAATAGACACCCGGGCCATTTGTAACATTGAGGTTGTCTGTTTCCTGGCATAGTCTGGAGGAATCAGTAGCCCTCCAATTTACCAAGAAGAAAATCTCCCTTGAGCTGATCTTTTTTATTACAATGCAAACCAACAGCAAGCTCAGAGGGATTTTTTGGCATGATGTCAAACTATAAAATTGGTTATATAATACAGTACCTATATGGGATAAAAAAGGATGCAGGTACAGTATATAGATAATAAATCCTTAACTTATTTCCTGTTAATAAAAACAAAGTATCCACAATAATACCAAGTTTAATTATGTTAAAACTACAACATATTTAGTGGGTTACTCACAAAAATTAAAGAGCCAGAGAAACGTTGTACAATTCGTATTACCCCAGAAAGGGATGTGGTGTGTGTGCAGGGTTGATTGATTGATTGATTGATATTGGGCACCACAACAGCGAGGTCATATGGTGCCCGAGAAAAAAGGTGACTGAGAGGTAGGACAGTAAAGTACAAATGGTAACTGCTAAAAAAAGGGACAGTTGGAGAAGTGAAAGCCCCTTTTAGTCGCCTTTTACAACAAGTAGGGATACTGGGGAGGTATACAGTGTAGGGGAGCACCAGGGTTAGGCCTCGATACCCAAATGGATACCTCTTTACAATACCTTAATACAATACTCTCATATTACAATAATATTTAAAGGGGGGATTACTGTGTTGATAAATCTGGAGCAATTGATTCCTCCCAAACTTCCAAGCAACAGAATGCCATTATTTTTGCTATTCTGGTCCTATTTCCTGGCATACTTTGGAAGAATCAAGGTACTCCAATGTACCAAAAGTGTAATACCCTTCTAAAGTCTTATAAATGATGGGAATGTTTTATGTTAAAGCCGATACCTGTGATTTATATTTAACTAAATCTATAAAATATTGTTTTAGTTATTATTAGAGCAATTATGAAGTGTCCTGTATATTTTATATTCTCTGTACTTATATGGGCTGTCATTAAAGTTTTATTTATTTTATAACTGATAGTGTAGGTCCAAAGGAAAAAAAAAATAAGAAAGAGATATAAAAAAAAGACGTACAGTACTGTATAATGGTGTACTGTACAGGCAAATTGCGACTGGTCAAAGATCATCGTTATTAAAATCAATATTCTCTCTCTTTTATAATTACTGTATGAGGTTAGAAGTTTGATGATCTTTTTCCAACAGGTTGTAATAATTGCTTCCTCCTCCTCAACACTCAGGCCAACCAAGTCAAACACACAGACGCACTCGTAAGTATGATTGGGTAAGCCTGATTTGAAGATGAAAGAAGATCACCCTCAGCTTAGAAAACCCTATAGGACGAGGGAGGTGATAGAGAGGTAAGACAGCAAGCACAAAGGGAGGTATAGAGAGGAAAGACGGCAAGCACAAAGGGAATACAAAGAAAGAAGGGACAATTGAAGAATTGAAAGGGTGTGACTTCAGCCTGTGATTGGGTAAGGTTCACCACACAAGTGTTTACAGACAAATCATTAAGGGCCCTGTGATCATGTATGAAAATTGGAGGCTTCTGCTTCTTCCTGACCATGCCACAAAACAAGCTCCTTCCATAAAGGTGATGTTTCATGGCAATATTTGAAGGATTCATTTACCTCCATTTTTCTGACTACATCACAGGGTCCCTTAACAAATCAATGTAAAGTATTACTATTAGAAGCCTTTCATAATTTCACATGGGGAAATATACCATCAAGTTTAAAGTAAAATATTCTACAGACATCAACCCTTATTGGTGTTTAGATATAATTAACAAGTTGCAGGTTGCCGATTCCACCAAACTGTGCCAAAAAACACACTGCTTCAGTAAATCCTATGTCACTTTGTAGTGCTATTTGGAGAAACATGTAGCCTCTAATCTATTGTAATCACAGGCCCGTCAAACAATGTATGTTTCAGTAAACAAACTGTTCGTTTGTATGGCTTTCTTGTTTATTTTTCATAAGAAAACTTATTCTGATGACACAATATTTAACAGCAAAATTTTTAAACAGTACAAATAATTCTGTATTCTATAAACAAGCATTGTCTTGAGGAAAAAATTTGTATACAGTAGATGTTTGCTATAATATAAGTTTCCACACACCAACTCACAGTGGATGAAGAAAAGTTGTGCAACTAAAATGGAGTACATGTGATACAGTTGGAGTGGTTATAGTATGTTGACATGTTTTAGGTCTGTCAGGAAAAGATATGGAGACCAAAACAAATATGAAAGAGAAATCATGAGTGTATAGGAGCAAACTAAGAGAGAGAAAATCAACAAAAGGGTTGAAGGCTGAGAAAGGAAAAAACAGGTCTTCAAATATACAGACACAGTGCCCAAAGGATAAAGAAAGAACAAGAAGTGCCAGAGGATTATCTATACACTATTGCTACCAGTAAACAACAAAATATCTCCCTCTTCACTGGACATTATTTAGTCTTCCCCGGCTGGGATGGCGTCCTCTAATCTCTTGACAAACTTGACCCGTATTTCAGTCATATTGTCGCCCTTCAACTGGTCTGCGATGAACCAAGCCATCACTTCCAACTGAACCTGGAAGGAAAGTAATGTTGGTGGAATTATGATGACGATCAGTGACGGCAATTTAATATGTATAGCCTAAAACCAAAGCATGCAAATATACTGAATAATTATATTTCTGTGCATGTCTGAAATACAACTACTGTAGGCCTACTGTATGATTCAGTTAGGCATGTTACACTGGATTTGTATACTGAAATTGTTCCCACTAACTGAGATCCACAAACAACACATCTTGATAAGTTAAACCCTTTCTGAAACTCCAGGGGACTGAATCACTGCAGGTTAATGACAGATTCTACTTTAGTGATTGGGAGGTCTGTGATTTTTCCAACCTATGCAACAGATGACCTTAATGGGGAATAATCTATTTTGTGGCATAATTTGGAGGAATCAGTAGCCCACTAATTTATTCTCAAAAGAATATCCCGTTGAAAGAGAGCAGATAGCCTGTGTATGTGGCAACCAAGCCTCGGCATTAGAAAATGATCAAAACAGAGCTGGAGGAAGGGGGAGAAAAAAGTAAAGGTTAAAGTATGAACCTACCATCTCACAAGCTCCTCTGATAACACCCGTCAGTATGTTGGAATAACGAAGACCCAAACAGTGTTCCGGCAACTCAACAAACTCGGCCATTGGATTGGTCTCCATAACAACAGAAAACTCGTCACCTCCAGGGCTCCAGCTCCCTATGCTTGGTGACACTCCAAGGTACAACTTGAAAGCTTGCTGAAAGAAGAAAGTGTTTGAGAATACAGTACTTTATAACCTTAACTTTTCAATCATAACAGCTGACTGACATAATTTCTCTGACTATAACCAGATTATTTTTCTCTTTGAAGGGAAACATTGTAATGTGCCAAAAATATATGAACGAGGACTAAAGGCGGGGTCACACGAGTCATTTTTTCGTCAATTTTTCACCGTCAATATCAACTCGGTTAAATTTTGGCTTAAATTGACGAGATTTCGTCAATTTTCACGACACGATCCTGCGCGTCAAGTGTTGACGATATCGAGAACAAATATGGCTGCTGATGATCCATCTGTAATGTTATTAAGCCTAGAAAATTATATTAAAATACATGTGTGCTGTTGAAATGATAAAAATTGACCAAAAAGATGCAGCAGAAAGTGGCTGTGGAAGTCCCGCTTGGCGGGAAAACAAATAAAGTTCATCAACGACGACGACATATTTACCCCCTCAGATCCTACTGCTGTATTGTTCTTGTCGTTATTGTTATGACAAATAACAACAAAGTACTGTGAACCCATACCTCTGATACCTCTTTGTTCCAACTCGGTGAAAAGCCTACAAATAAAGAAACTAACCTAAATAGAGTAAAAAGTTAGAAGGTACTAGGCTAGCCGACGGGAGAGAGAGGTGGTGTTGGTCTTCCCGCCAACACTGTGTTCGTTCTTCCGTTGTAGCTCTGACTTGGTCGTTATCCTTAACTTCTTTAGTTACTTCTTGAGGCTATTGCAGGCTTTAGATTTGCAAATTGTATTGAATCTTGTTAAAAAATAATCAAAATTACAAAAAAATAACATGCTTTAACTTTTCTTAATTTATATTTACGGTGTATCTTGACCTAAAATGAATGGATTCGAACGATACAGCACCTCTGTAGCCTAATGAACAACCAGCCGTATTTCCCTACTATACCCAGTTTTCCCTTGTCATTTGGCAATTATATAATAATATTTGTTATATTAAAAACATAATAACGTGTCAGATATTTTATTTAAGGCAAAATAGATCAAAACATCTGAGATATAAGAAGTTTGGACACGTTGCTTTAAGAGCCAGTATACAGGGTGTATCGCGACGTATAGTATTAACTTACACCAGAGAGATATAAAATATAATTTTGAGTATATTTTGTTGTATAAAGTATGCTGTGTGTGATCTCAGTAAAGTACAATGAATACTGATAAAAACTATTTTAACTTGTTTTGTCAAATGGCGGTGAGCGTCGGAGGGAGTGGTAGCCTAATATGTTTTCGGACCAAAGAGGCATTATTTATTTAATCTTAATAAGTTTTATGATTATTGCAATATTTATGTGATGTTCTATATCGTACATTGAATCTTATTTTCAATGCAGAGGGATAATACCAGGCCTGTATAAGAAGAAAATCAGTGAAATGTAGGGAAATGCTAAGACTTGCAATTTACCTAACCTCCAAAAGATATTAATCATATTTCGTCGAATATTATTTGTAGGGGCCTGGTATTATCCCTTTGCATTGAAAATATAATTCAATGTACATTATATAACATCACATAAATAATGAAATCATGATAAAACTTATTAAGATGAAATAAATAAGGCCTCTTTGGTCCGAAAAATGTTTTAGGCTACCACTCCCTCCGATGCTCACGTGACACCGAATTGCCGAAATATTCTCAAATCTCGACTAGCTCGTGTGACCTGACACATTTAAAATTGACGGTGAAAAATTGACGAAAAAATGACTCGTGTGACCCCGCCTTAATGCTACATGATATAAAATGACCGGTACTGTATCTGTATTTTGTCTACCAATATCAAGGAATTACTCTACCTGTTTTTTGTCTACTGTGTACCTGTACTTTGTCTACTGTACTGCATATGCACATTATCTGCTATTCCTGTATTTCGATTACTGTATCTTGTCTACTCGTACCTGTATTTTGTCTACTGTGTACCTGTATTTTGTCTTCTATTTTGTGTGCTATACAGTATTTGTATATTATCTACCATTTCTGTATTTCATCTACTGTATCCTGTCTCATCATACCTGTATTTTGTCTACTGTATCCTGTCACATAGTACCTGTATTTTGTCAGCGGTGTCCCTGAGGTCGTAACATCTTCCTGGGTTGGCCCGAGCGAGAAAGTCCTCTATTAACCTCATGCCGATGTTATAGCCCATCCTCTCCAGTTGTCGGTTCACATCATCAACATTCTCATAGTCCTTCAGTAGTTGGGCCACCAGCGACCCGTAAGTCAGTGTAAACAATTCACCACTCTGCAAAACATGGTGCAATTAACAGGAGATTATTATGTTCCTCTAAACAATGCCATGAAAAAACACAAATCTAATTAAAGTAACATTATGGTTGTCTTCTGTTTCTTGGCACAGTTTGGAGGAATCTCAAACCTTCAAACTATGCCGTGAAGCATATCCCTTGTTAGTACCATTGAGGGTGTCTCTTGGTAAAATTTAAGAAGAGCCACAGAAATGGAAAGCAACTTTTTCCCAACTATTTTTTTAATAATCCATCATTCCCTGTTTTTATATGATGAAATATAAATTTGAAAGTGTATTTTGACCATCTTTGATCCCCCCCCCACCACTAGGCTGGTTTGAGAGGTATAACAAGTAAATACTGCATTACATATTTAATATTTTTATGTTCTAAAGATATCCTGACCTAACCTAATCTGGCCCAGGGCAGACTACCTGGACCTAACTTGGACAAACACAGGAGGGAAGTCAATCAAGGTCAAAATGTACTGTCACACTGAGAAATTACTTTATAAAGCAAAAACAACCACCAACCAAAATATGAAGGAACTTAGTATGTAACTTTGTATTCTGTGACTCTTCTTATATATTACCAATCATAATAATAATAAAAAAAAAAATAATGATGATAATAATAATAACACTACTACAACAAGTACTACGGTATTTATTGAAAGAATTACCGTTTTGTAGCAGTGTTACCAGATACGGCTAGGTCCCAGTATATTGCACCGGTCAATTTCTGTACTTTACCACGGTTATTTCCAGGTAGGTTTGCCCAGGTTAGGTCCCGGTAGTCTGCCCAGGTTAGGTCCCGGTAGTCTGATGCGGTCTAGGTTAGGTTAGGTCAGGTCAGGTAAGGTCAGGCTAATTTCAAAATGCCCCATTTGAATATGCCCTATCTTGGAAATGGGGCATTTGCAGAGAAAATGCCATAGAAGAATATAGTCTTAGATTGGTCTGAATAAGTGGGTAATGAAGGTAGAAAAACCGTACCCAATAACGGTAATTCATTCAATATTTACCAGTACTACTACTACTACTAATAATAATAATGACTACTGGCCTGATAAAGTTATGCCCCTTTTAACACCTATGAGATAATAATCACAATAATAATTTCTGGTCCGATACGCCCCCTTTAACACGCATAAGAAAATAACAACACAATAATAATAATAACTTCTTAATACACATATAAACACACATACACCACTACTAACCACTTTCTTGGGGTCATTGGCTCTCATACTCTGGCGAGACATAATTATTTTCTAGTTTTTCTTTCCAGACTGATGATGATGGTGATGTTGTTATTGTTATTACAGTGTTGCCAGGTCTGCTTGATGAAATGACCCTAACTTCACCATTAAGGGCCGATTCCACAGTCGTCAATATTTGTTTGCGAGCCAACAAACGAAAACCTTTGGTAACGTGTCCGATTCCACAGTCGTTTTTCGGGACCCAGTTTGTTCGGGATCCAACCAAAATCATAAGCATTATTGGAACTTTGGTGATGGATCTTTGGTGAAGGGTATACCTCCCCAACCGAGCTTACTAATTATATATTATTGAAAATATTTATATTATTTGCATACCAAATGATTGTTTTTCATTGTATAATACATGTCCATTGTTTTCTATAGAAGGCATCCAGAAACAAGGAAAAACAGCAAGATTGTATTATTTTTACGATTATAATAATGATCGGAGAAAATTCACACCCACGTCTGTCGTCTGTTGCGCTTCAACTCCGCTAAGCATCACAGCACTTCAATATTTTACAACTATTGTTCTTCCAACACGTTTCTCCAAATTCATTTTAGGTAAGCCTGTGAAACATTTATTATGGTATAACTTTATACAAGTACTTGGAACTGAGTAGAGGGAACCAATTATAACTCAAATTAACACTAGTACAGACACGTCAAAGAACAATCTTCTGCAGTTTGTATGGTCTTTTTAATCCAATTACCCGCTATGACAGCAGACAAATGTATTATTAAAACATTATTTATGTACTTGAAATATTTTAGCATCAGTAATTTTCAAGTTTTATGTGTTTTTTAATAAAAATTAAGTACAGTAGTTTTCATAATGTTATTTTAAGTTTTCATGCATAAATTTGGTTCTACTTATTTTACCTAACTCCATAAGTTGTCCTAAGTGTTAAAAATTTTACATTATGTTCTGGTTGGGACCAAAGGATGGCAGGATAGGTTAGGTTAGGTGAGATGTTGGCTTAGTTGAGTTTTGGTTAGGCAATAAAATTAGTAAATATTGAAAGAATTACCGTTATTGCGTACGGTTTTTCTACTTTCATTACCCACTTATTTAGACCATTCTATAAGACTATTTTCTTCTATGGCATTTCCTCTGCAAATGCCCCATTTCCAAGATAGGGCATATTCAAATGGGGCATTTTGAAATTAGCCTGACCTTACCTAACCTAACCTAGACTGCATCAGACTACCGGGACCTAACCTGGGCAAACTACAGGGAAATAACCGTGGTAAAGTACAGGAAATGACTGGGGCAAATTACTGGGACCTAGCAACACTGCTACAAAACGGTAATTCTTTCAATAAATACCAATAAAATTTGGTATGATTTGACTGTTTTACAATAGGCTATTTAGGCTAGTTGAAAATTTGCTAAACTTTCAGTTAAGCCACAGTAGTGGAAAACTCAATTATTTCCAAAAATTGTATGAATATCCATTATTTCCTGCTATTAAATGTGGAAATGAAAAGGTGCAAGTGCATTTTGACTCCCAAGAGGCCCCCCCACATTTCTTTCACCAAGGTTAGGTCCTGGTAGTTTGCTCAATTTAAAGTTTACCGAGAGCTGAAAAAATAACTAGCCAAGTTTTGTTAAAAGCTGGCATTGAATTTTCCATTTTCTGACAATTTTTGCTGATCATTAATGTAATATCAGAGGTAATTATCATTAAATGTGGGGTTTATCACACTTAAAACCACCATATCCCACAACACTCCCCCAAGAAGTTGGTAAAAATCATCAAATTAAAAAGTGTATGAAATTTACTAGTATTTTTTATTGCAGATAATGTTTGCACAACATGCACTTTTGCAAGAGCAGCTGCGGCAGTTGGAGCAGGTTGGAGAAGTTAGGATACCACGTGTTATCCCCAGAGACCGGGCAAATCCATTTCGATACCTTACGGAAGAAGAATTCGTTAAACGGTATCGATTGCCAAAGAATGCAGTCCAAGATCTTATCGAGGCCATTGAGCCACATACTCCAAGGCCCAATAATGACAGAGGTAATATTTACTGAAGTACTGTATAATTTTTTAAATGAATTTTAATGGAAGGTACTGTACAATACTGTATTTGCAGAAGAAATGCTTAGGCCAAAAGTGACCCAAATCATTCTATAGCTATGGTTGTATGAGAGAGATGAAAGCCAAAATGAATGGCCTGGGGGTGAAGTTGAGGCTGAATGAAGCAAATTGGTCCTTGGTGGCAAGTTTATTTGCAAATGACACTGTGTTGCTGGCTGAGAGTAAAAGGAATTTACAGAGAGTGGTGAACGAGTTTCTCAGTCTATGTGTAAACGAAGGAAACTGAAGGTGATGTGGGTAAAATTAAAGTGATGGTATTTGAGAGAGCAGAAACTGAAGTGATTGACTTTGCTACACCTTACAGAGTGGGAGTACTAACTGGGACGAAGTGTGAGATAACTCTGAGGGGTGAGAGGATGGAGGAAGTGAAAGAGTTTAAGTACCTGGGTTCAGTTCTGTGTAAACATGGAAATATGGAAGGAGAAATTAGGGAGAGAGCAGTGAGGGGCATGCAGGTCATAGGATCACTGGGGAGGATTATGAAGGGTAGAAGTGTGAGTATGGAAGTGAAAAGGGGACTGAGAAATAGTATAATCCTGCCAACACTGACATATGCATCGGAGACATGGACATGGAGTAGGGTTCATCAGTCTAGAATAGGTGCTGTGGAAATGAGTTATCTGAGAGGAGCATGTGGACTTACTAAGTGGGATGAAGAAAGTAATGAGAGTGTGTATGAGAGATGTGGTATGAGTGAGAAGGCAATTGGTGTTGAGTGTGGAGTGGTTGAGAGAGTGAAGCGTAATACTTTGAGGTGGTTTGGACATGTAGAGAGAATGTAAGGTGAGGAGTTTGTAAAGAAGGTGTATGGAAGTGAAGTTGTGGGACCTGATGTGAGAGGCAGACCTCCGGTTAGATGGCAGAACAGAGTGGAAGAGTATGTAAAGGAGAGAAATGTGAGGGGCAGAGGAGGGCTTGACTGATTAAGGAGGGAGTGTTGGAACAGGGAGAACTGGAGGCACTTATGCCGTGGCCATCCCCTTGGGGGGAGTTCCCGGAGGGAACGAGGCGTCAGAGCTATAGATAGGTTTGGGTTGGGTTGTTTAAGGGAGATGATTGAAAACTAACATATGGTTATTTTTTTCAGGTTGCAGCATACCCCTGTTCCTGCAGATGCTTGTTACACTGAGGTATTTAGCTACTGGGAGCTTCCAACTTAGTGTAGCTGACTGTGCAGACATGGCTGTATCTTCAGTGTGCAGATGTGTTGGCCGTATTTCTCGGTTGATAGCATATCTAGCACCTGATTATATAAAGTTTCCAACTCCAGCGGAAGGTCATCGTCTAGCTCAGGAATATTTCTCTGTAGCAGGTATGCCAGGTGTTATTGGGTGTGTAGATGGTACTCACATCCCCATCCAAGGTCCAGGTGGTGAAAATGTTGAAGTTTATCGTTGTAGAAAAGGTTACTACTCCTTAAATGTTCAGGGGATATGCAATGCAAACTTGCAGTTTATCAATCTAGTTTGTAGCTGGCCTGGGAGTGTACATGATGCAAGAATTTTTGATTCCTCTCAAGTATGTAATATTTTAACACAAGGGAATTATAGAGGTTTGTACTTGTTAGGGGACAGTGGATATCCATGCAGAGAGTACTTGTTGACCCCCATTGTAGCTCCTCGGAACGAAAAGGAGCGAAATTATAATGCTTCACATATTCAAACAAGAAATTGTATTGAGAGAGCTTTTGGGGTATTAAAGAGGAGGTTTGCATGCTTGAGTATACCTGTGCGTACACAGCTAGAGAATTCAAAGAAGATTATAATGGCTTGTGCCATACTTCATAACATTGCCATTCAAAATAGGATTCCCCTACCAGAAGTTGAAGTTGATGATCATCTTCAGTATGATGGTGATGAAGGACGAGTTGATGATAGGCTGGAGAATGCTGGAGGCTTGCAGGTTAGAAATGCAATCATACAAAGGTGGTTTTAGGATGTTCATGTGTATATTGTTGTAAGTTTTAGGACTGAAATAAATTTAAGGGTCAACTACAGTTGCCCAAGAAAAGACTGCAACCAAATTTGCTGGTGTGTGGCAATATCTGGCAGCTGCTCCAAAGTAAACACTGGTATTTTATCAATGGATCACTCAGAACCTACAACCGTTGTATGAATGGATGTTATTGGCTTCAGCTAATTACATCCTTTCATACAAAGGTTGTAGGTTCTGAGTGATCCATTGATAAAATACGAGTGTTTACTTTGGAGCAGCTGCCAGATATTGCCACACATCAGCAAATTTGGTTGCAGTCTTTTCTTGGGCAACTGTACATTTGTACTATTCTTTGTATTTTTGTGTATATTGTTGTTAGTTTTAGGACTGAAATAAATTTAAGGGCAACTGTACATTTGTACTATTCTTTATATTTTGTTGTGAATTTTAGGACTGAAATAAATTTAAGGGCAACTGTACATTTGTACTATTCTTTATATTTTGTTGTTAATTTTAGGACTGAAATAAATTTAAGGGCAACTGTACATTTGTACTATTCTTTATATATTGTGTATATTGTTGTTAATTTTAGGACTGAAATAAATTTAAGGGCAACTGTACATTTGTACTATTCTTTATATTTTGTGTATATTGTTGTTAGTTTTAGAACTGAAATAATTTCAATTCTTTATTTTTTGGTATATTGTTGTTAGTTTTAATACTGAAGTAAATTTGTGTATGATACAGTAGTGATGCATTATATTCTCTCGTATTTCAATATACAGTACTACAACAGTTCATTTTAACATGTTTTTCCTTTGAAAATGGTTTCTCATTAATTATCTGAAGACAGGGTTAACGAAAACAATGCTGCTGGAAAATACAGTACTCTATATTTCTAATAAATATTGCACATTAACCGATAGCCTTTTATAAATCTCTAAAAAAAAAATCCAAACCACAAACATATTTGTACTAAACAATGGCTGAGATTGAAAGGGAGTTGCAGAGGGTGATGGATGAATTTCAGTCCATGTGTAAACAAAGGAAGTTGTAAGTGAATGTTGGTAAAAGTAAGATGATGGTATTTGAGAGGGAGGGCAGAAACTGAAGTGATGGACTTTGCTACTTACTAAATGTGAGAACTCTTGGGGGATAAGAGGTGAGGAAGTTTAAGTACAGTCTCGGCCAGGGGTAGGTATCAACCCATTCCCAGCCAACCCCGACATGTGGCACTATCGCAACAATGGATACGATGGGTGAAGCAGGGCAAGACTCGTTATCCTGAATCGAATCAGTTACTTGTGCCAGCGAGAAGGTGGAAGTGAGAAGGTGTTTCGCTGATTCGACTCAGGTTGACGAGTGTTGCCCTGCTTCATCCCTCGTATCCCTGGATGCGATGGTGCTACATGTCGGGGTTGGCTGGGAATGGGTTGATACTTACTCCTGGCCGAGCTATAGATAGATAGAACTATGGAAAACCTAGGGTATGAAATGGGGAAATTGAGAGGAGGGATAACACAGTCAAGGAAACTGGAAATTTGGGAGATTTTCTTTGTTTTCAAATGTATTTTTTACAGCCCTACACATTGAAATAACTTCACCCATTGTTGAAATGGATTTCCTATATACTTCTGCACGTAGATCTAATAATTCTAATTCCTTCCTATGCTTCTCATTCATCATTTTCATTGTGAGCTCATTAATTTCTATATGGGAATCTTTGAGTTTTTTAAAACACTCCTCCCTCTCTGTCTGTGGCTTACGCTTTTTACCCCTCTGAAGTGACTGGCCAGCTGAAGTAGAGGGACCTGTAGCTTGCAAGTCACTCCTTGCAGTGCTGCAAACAGAAGCTTCCTTGATGAGGTTTTCGCCATCGTACACCTCCACAGGTATTCCTGAAGTTAATGGCCCGTCCTCTGCGCTGACCCACTCTAGAAATTAAATGCGAAATATAAACAAACACATTCAATGTATATGGAGGCAACAAAGGTAATTTTTTTAAGTCAGATGGGAGAACAGTCTTGGAGTACGGTAACTAAATGCAAATTTGCCATTTGTTTACCCATGTAACTAGCCTGTCAAAGGCACTCTGTTGCTTGAAACTGCCATGAACATCCCTTACTGTGGTTGCTAACTTTTTATCATCTGCAAATTTTAATATATTGTTATTTAGGCAAGAATATACTCTTACCAATATCTGCTTCATTTAGTATGAAGGACTCTGAGAAGTTAATATGTGCTGGAGCTGTTGAAACTTCTGCAGGTGCTGGTGCAATTGGAAGCTCACGGCAGAAACTGTCATATTGTTGATCAGCAAACTCTAGCTCGTACCCTATGAGAGAGGCTGTGGCTTCCATCAGGGCACCATATTTGGGGGGAGTAGGGGGAGGACCACCACCGGTTGCCCGCTTTTTCTTTATATACTCCCCATGCAGTTTCTTCAGTCTGAAAAAATAAACAGGAATTATAAAACTGGTTAGGTCAGACTCTCAGGAGACAGTTCCATTGTAACGACGAGCAGAAATTCTTCTCTGGATAAACTGCAGAAGTTGAGCACCAAGACAAGCATTTATGTTATGCTTCCCATTCCCTTTATATCATTTTGTTAACATGAAGAATTTGGTCATAAAAAATACAAAAAATGTAGATGTGTTAGCCCATCTTAAATCCCAATTTATGCCATATATAAGTATACAGTATGTACTGTATGCTGTATGAAGTTAGTCCCAAATCAGGAAACTAAAGACAAAATGAAAATTGCAACGGCTTAAATCACAGCGAAGATATACTAGAAAATTTAAATTGGTTCATAATCTGCCCATTCCTAAAAAAATATTTACAGTAGAGTATTCTGTATATATAGTAATACCAATAACTACAATAATCTGATGAGTCTACAAAATTGCATACATTTTCAATAATCTAACTAGTGGATATCAGTTAATTTCCATTCACTTGACTCATTTGGTCTAGAAAGTTCAACTTGATTTCTTTATTGCTGTAGGTCATTTCCACCCTATATATATTGCATATTAATGTTTTCAGAATACTGTATTTGATCTGGATGGATCCCAGTAGTCTTCTCGAAGAGTAGAATAAGGAAAATGTACAGGATTTACAATGTTAAGCATTTTTACAGGAATCTAACATTAATCAATGTGGAAAACTGATTTTTTTGCCTACATTATCATCAAATTGTGATAAGAAACTCATTACTTACTTGTTTCTTATGTATTCCCAAGATCGTTTTAGCTGGGTCTCATTTTTCTTCTCTTGAAAAGGATAGGTAGAGTTGAAGCACTCCGTGATCTTCTTCCAGCCAGCTTTCTTCTTGTTAATGTTATCATAGTCATTATCTCTTGATAATACAACCTTGTGCTCTATAATTAGATTAACTAAGGTGAGTTTTTGTTGATAAGTTAGAGCAGGAGCCTTATCACGCGGAGAAATTGCGGTTGTCATGTCTGCTCTCTTCCTTCTGTTCACAGGTGACAGGCTACTGACAGTTCTGAGTTCATATTTTGGCGCGAGTTTGTTTGTTTTGGTGTACACAGGATTGCCAATATCCACCATTCAGGTGTACCAACCCTTCCGGGGATTTGTTTGCGCGGCTACCAAGTTTGTTGGCTCGCAAACCAAAGATCAGACGACTGTGGAATCGGAAATGCTTATTGGTAAAGGGTCTCACCATGTTCGGGATGGTATTTGTTCGGGCTGTAACAAATCGACTGTGGAATCGGCCCTAAGAATTTCCCTTTTTACCTCGATGATTCCTTGTTTACTCTTGAACATTGACGGTCATCTTTTTATCAGGTATTACTGTATTTTCGTGTGGTATAAATGTGCCCGTTTACTCTTGAACAACCTTTATATAATTTCCCCATTGATACCTTTAATTAGTAATGTCCAGAGAAAATTTACCATATTTGGCAACATTGAGGCAAACACAGATTGGGAGGGTTCGGTTCACTGCCAACACTTCGGTTTACAAAAATTATTAAGTCGTATCTTAATTAAAATTGAAATATCTCCACAAGATAATTCTACTGAGTATTGATAAAGGTTACCTAACCTAACCTAACCACAGAGCTACAAACCTAGAGCTCGCCCCCCCCCCCTGGCGTGTCGCCACCGGAAGTGGGTTGGCGGCCATGACAGATAACCCATCCCCTCAACCACAGAGCTCTGTCGCCAGCCTGGCAGGCTGGTAGCTTATGCCAGGGTAAGATATTATTTCATTTATTCGGTCTTTTATTGATGATATGGTATATTAACTACATTATAGTGACTCACAATATATGAATAAGTATTTCTTTAACCGATATATCAATGAATGGCTGATTAAATATAAATTAAATATAAAAATGGGCTATTCAAAATGGCCGCCGACTTGTGACACTCCTCCCCTATCTAATAACACAGGGTTAAGCCCGTGTCGCACGAGAGATATTTTCTGGCATCTTTTGGTATTTTGCTACCAAATGATGCCCGTACTGGTGGCAAAAAGTGCGCGTGTAGTCACACGGTAGATTCGTCTACCAGCATCTTCCACTGGCGTCTTCCCGAAGTTCCCGCAAACCAAAACAATCACTGAGTCACTTGGTAGACCATTCATTGCAATATTTCCATAATAATGACCTCTCTTTTTATAAAACCTGTGTAAGAATTCATGTGGTCAACATACTATGCACTCATAGTAACAGTAATGTGTGGTTTGTGAGGCTTACAATCCGTTCTGGCATATAATCTGAGCAGTGAGAATAATTTTAAGGAAGGATTCTCTTGCGACCGGGCTCCTAACTTTAGTGACGTGTGGTTGGCTGTCCAAACTTCTCATATCTCAGAAATTTTGATCTAGTATGCCTTAAATAAAGTATCTGACACGTTATTATGTTTTTAATGTAACAAATATTATTATATAACAGCCAAATGACAAGCAAAAACTGTTTATATTAGGGGAAAAAACTTGGTTTGTTCATTAGGCTACGGAGTTACTATATCGTTCGAATCCACGGTCGTACTAACTCGACCGTGTTCGAATCTATTAATTTTAGGTCAAGATACACCGTATATATAAATTAAAGCAAAGTTAATACATGTTATTTTTTGTAATTTTGATTATTTTTTAACAAGATTCAATACAATTTGAAAATCTAAAGCCTGTAATAGCCTCACGAAGTAACTAAAGAAATTAAGGATAAGGACCAACGGTGGTATTCTTAAAAAAAATCTTTCCCATCAAAAGCATGGGAAAGAAATATATCACTAATTTTCTATTCTTAAAGATTTCCTTCCTCTCCTGGCCTTAAATTCCTTCCCTTGAATCGAGTATATTATTGGAACATGAAAGAAAAATTGACCCCATTCCTTCAATAATTCTTTTGTTGTATTTTATCATTTACTTTTGATGTTTTCTTTATAACATCATAATATATTGGAAACACGTGCAACAGTATTGTATCACCGAAGAAAAAAGATTTTAGTAAATAAATGGGGCATTTCTTCCAAATTTCTAAAGACCTACCATACTCGGTTCAAAATTTGTGTTGGACTGTGTTGTATACGTCATTGGTGAGGTGTGTGGTGATTGGTCCATATACTCACCTAACTCCACCCTTCCACCCCTACACCACTAATCCTCTCTTGACACCATGCTGCTCGTGGTGGTATATGTTTGTATATTATTTATTATTCTTTTATTCAAGATATACAATTTTATTTATACCATTAGTCTCAGCAATGATTGTAGTGTCCAGATATATTTGTCACAACTCGATATAACATTAAACAAGGAAATTATGACGAGTAGAAGTGAACAAAGTTCCCCACTATATTTATACCACTATTATTATCATCGTTCTCCTACAGGAAATATTAAATCAATGATGTTATAAAACATTTCATCGCATAAAACAAAACCTCGTGAGCACAGCGTGGATGTGTTTATTGTTTATATTTTGTGCCCGGAGGGCTCATAGACGTACAAACACACACACATTTATCATTTCCATGGCACAGGGCTACCAACATGTAAACTTTTCCTTCCCTTCCAAAGAATTCTTTAAGCATAATGAAGGGAGAGAAAAATCCTTAGAAGGGAAAGATATATGTAAGGAAAGATTTTTTTTTAAGAATACCACCGCAAGTCATAGCATCCCTGGACCAACCAACATTTGCCATTTATCTCGATTTTAAACGAAATGTGAAGAGCTGAGGAGTCACCAAGGATGATAGACTATAAAGAATAGTCCACTAGACACTTGTTTTCCCACAATGCACCGCGGGAGTGACGTCACACTTGTAAACAAACCTTGCCTGGTGCCCAGACTGTCATTAGTCCAACTTAAAGTGTACGTGAAGAGTGAATGTCTGTGCAATATTATGGGTGTATGTGCAGTGTACAATTACAATAATGGCAGTAGACATGCAAAAAGAGACAGGGTGGAGCTCTTTCGGTTCCTAAGAGACCAAGAGAAAGCCATAAAGTGGATATCGGCGTGCAAACGTGAGGACAAATTCAATGTTGAATTGGCCCGAGTATGCTCTCTACACTTTAAGACAACAACAGACTACGTCCCAAGAGATGCTTTGAACAATCAACGATGTAATGGATCTCCAAAGAAGATCATAATATTGCAACCTTGAGCTGTACCGACTCTGCACCTTCCAAATTCTAATCGAGAACCAGGTATGTTGAGATCTATCAAAGGCCCAACTTACTGCTACACCCTCAGCTATTTGCTTATACTGTACATATTTTTAACTTTACCCCATCTTATGATACTCTACTGTACAGTATGTAGGTTAGGTTAGGCCAGGCCAAGTCTACCTAATTCTGTTAGAAATGTAGTCCAATACTGACTGCATCCCCTACTAGTGATAACTTTGGTATATCTAGGTAGGCTACAGTATTGTAATGCTCTATAACCAACAATTTCTCTCTTCCCCTTTTATGTTTGGGGGTAAGGTGGGGTATTTGTGGTGGATTTAATACATTAAAACCATCATTCAATGTCCTAATATAGGTTACAGTAGTAGGTAATAGTGGTAGATTTTCAGTAGTTTATCTAATGTGGATATTTGGTCCATTTATACAATCATGATTTTACCCATGGATTTTGATTAGGTCTAAATACTGTAACATTCATTTAATTTTCAGCTGGTACGGAGGCTCGCCGAGAAAGATTATTTAGCAGGCATAGAAGGCTACTGGTACCAGTACTTCAAGAGGGTCTGCTCAATGAAGGAAATGGTGAGATTTTTTGTTTTCTTCTTAAAAGTGACTGTGTATAGTACATAGGCTATACAGTATCAGATGGTATCAGACCTACCCTGTACTTCATAGTTTCACAATACAGTAATTATAGTATGTTAAGAGTAGGGCTGGATAATGCATATATGAAAATAATGGAAGGGCCAAACATTTATTTATTCTTTTCTTTTGTATATGCAAACAAGTGTCATGTGATTATATGCCTCTAAAATCAATTCCTTCACAGATAATACACCAGAAGTGGTACAAGATGCTATTCCTCATGCACAAGAAGATGCCAAAGGTGATGCACATGAAGCACAATAGGGTCTGCTCAACGAAAGAAATGGTGAGATTTTTTTTTATTTTTTTATAAAAATGAAAGTGAATAGTTTAACAGTATTAGATGGAAAGAGTGAAAAGAAAACACCTTGAGGTGGTTCGGCCATGTAGAGTGTATAGGAAGCGAGAGATTTGATTAAAAAGTGTATGAGAGTGAGGTGGAAGGACAGAGTAGAGCAGGTAGACCGAGAGTGAGGTGGAATGATGGAGAAGAGAAGTATATGAGTAAGAGTGGCGTTGGGTGGTACCGTAGGAGGGACGCCAGTTGAAGGGAGACAAAGATGCGTGGAGGCAATTCATTCACCCCTTTGGGGATTGAGGCATCTGGCAATAGATAGACAATAATTACCTTAGTACGACCAGATAACAAATATTTTTGAAAATACCCGATACATAATCTTGAAAATAGTCTCATTGTCTTTCCCAGGTCTTTATACCTATATGAGGTAATTTTAACCCATGACGAATATGAAGATCATGGAAGAGTCATAGCCTACATCTATGTATATCTATCTATCTAGCCTACATAATTTATTCTATTTTTGTGCACATTATATACAAACAAGTGTCATCTGATTATATGCCTTTAACATCAATTCCTTCACAGATAATACACCAGAAGTGGTACTAGATGCGACAGTCCAGCCAGCACAAGAAGATACCAGAGATGAACATCATATTTTCTCAACTGCAGTATGCTGATCGTGCTGTGTTTGTATTCCCAGACATGATGAGTTGAAAAGTGTTAAGTTAGCCGTTAACTCTCAGAAAGTAGAGCTCGTTAATCTGAAAAGTGCTAACGCAATACAGTACGGTACTTTCTGAAAAAGCGAATGAACTGACAGAAATTACGTTTATTTACACAATTTCCAAACCTGTGCAAATCCACAGTGATTATACTTATGGACTGACTGTAATAATACAGTATTATGTAAATTCTAATTGCATTAGTTTTGCTTTATACATACCATAATGATTAATATATTGTGATAAAATTAACGTTAGTTTCTAGTTTTTCTAGAAAATGTGCAATTCCACTGTGATTATACTCATAGACTGATAGTGATAGTACTTCATAAGGATATTGTTACTCTTACTTCTATGGCAAGAAACATTTATTACTGTACTGTACTTTATTTTTGGTACACATTTCATTTCGCAGAGTATATGATAATAAATATATAATTACATTCAGCATACAGTATTTTGTATTCATATTCCGATTCATTATTTTTCTACTTTTTAAAATCATTGTAGGTGTAAGCAATATATAAGTGACCTTGAATGGGGCATTTGGTAAATATCAAATGGGGCATTTTGAAATTAGTCTGACCTTACCTAACCTAACCTAGACCGCATCAAACTACCGGGACCTAACCTGGGCAGACTACTGGTAGCTAACCTGAGCAGACTACTGGGAAATAACCGTGGTAAAGTACAGGAAATGACTGGGGCAAAATACTGGGACCTAGCCGGATCTACACTGCTACAAAGCGGTAATTCTTTCAATAAATACCGGGCATTTTTCTAACTTAATCAGGGTATTTTCAGACCTAATTGGGGCATTCTTCGGATCTATTCAGGGCATTTTTCAGATCTGTTGGAGGGGTTGAAAGTGACATATTTTAGAAATGGGGCAGTTGGAAATACTAAATAGGTATGGAAATCCTTTTTATAACATTGAAAAAATCCAGAATTATCAATATAAATTACCTTTACATCCAGGTAATAGGTTATTATATAATCTTTCGAGTGATAGATATATGAATAGAACCTAGCACTAGTCAATATAAATACTTCGTAACCAAGGTTAAAAAACTGTAGGCTACTACCAAGGATGATCGACTAATGATCTCATTAGGTCAGCTAGGTCATGATTTATAAAAATGCTGCTTTATATCCATATGATTAGTAGGCTAGTTAATCATCCATCAAGAATTAAACATGTAAAACCTATTATCAGTCTAAATCATGACCTTATTATCAATGCCAAGTAGTACTGTAGGCCTACTTCTGGTGAGTATACGACGCACCAGTGGGCAGTGGTAGAGATATCCTGGCTTCTCTGGATATCTATTGATGACAACACACTACAAACACATTTACTTTAAATTATAATGATCAATTTAAACTGTGTGGAATATAAAGACACCAAAGATTAGTAATTATTGTACAAATATGGGCTTAGAGATGCGAACGCGACTCGATATCAATCTTGGTCGTGGAAGGCTTCCAGTTTTATAGTCCATTATTCTATTTCAACAACTGATGTCGAGTTGTACAATTGCCGTTATATCAGTATGCTTCTTATCTTTTTAACCTACCAAGGTGCAGCTACCGAGAAACTCATTATTTCGATTAATATCAGCTGATATAATCTTTATGCCTCATATTTTACCTAGTGAGCAGGCAAGGTTTGGGCACCAGCTAGCAACAGAGCCTCCCGTGACGTCACGGATATTTACGACGTCATCACTATGACCTTTCAGTGGACTATCCTTTATAGTCTATTATCCTTGGGAGTCACTATGTACTGTGCGGCGTGGTCGCTGCTTCAGTATGTAAACAAAGATGCCAGTACTGGCGGCAAGAAGACGATCATACGCGTCTCCCCGTTTGCTACCAAAAGATGCCCGTATGAGCATCTTTTGCTACCAAAATACCAAAAGATGCCAGAAAAAGTGTCCGTGTGACATGGGCTTTAAGCGCTCTAGGTTTGTAGCTCTGTGAACCTAACCTAACCTCACCCAACCCAACCCTACCTAACCCAACCCAACCCAACCTAACCTAACCTTTCTATAAAAAAGTTCTTATTGTGCTATGAATTTATCTATTTTGTTATTTTTTAATAGCGTTTTTGTTTCACAGTCTGGTTTTATTTAATTAATGTCTGGTAGAGGTTTCGGGTTTTACCTTTATTTCAGCTCCTTTTATTCTTGCAGTGAAAGTTTCATATAAAAGCAGTTCGATCTGCCGTGACTTTCTGCTGTGTTTTCCTTATAAGTTTGTTGTAAATAATGATATGAGATAATGAGATAATAATAATATGATATATGCCATAATGCCATATTTAGTTGTGTCTCTGCATAGGTGTTATTAAAAGAAAAAAGAAAACGCAATACGAATTAAGCAAATAAGAGCCTTTTCATCGATTAATAATACCATCCTCTCGCAGCAATTCAGCAACCAAGGAAAATGAATAATGATTGCCCTCGTTATTAAAAAAAACCTGTGCTGTAGTAAAAAAAATTGTGGGTTATTAGAGACCTTCACACATTGTCACAAAAGTCACAACACATTACTTACATTAAAAGAGCTTGTTTCATGGCTTGGCCAGGAGGAATCAGAAGCCTCCAATTTTCATATACGATTACAGGGTGCTTAATTAATGTCCAGCTTCAGCACATTGGGATCGCCAACCAAGTGAGCAGGTTATAAAGACAGAGGTGAATGTCTCTCTCAGTCACTCCTAGAAAGATAACCATTTTCTATGACATTCCCCGAAGAGTCGAATGTGTAATTGTGTGTGTTATGTTATGTTTTTATGGTATTATAATCTATGTATAATAAGTTGAACTATAATTTATCAAACTATTCTACTAATCATCACCTATCCAACTGTAGTGAGTACATAGTATCTTCGGTTGTAAATAATTATAATATAGACTGTAATTTGACAGTGACAATCGGCCGCCATGTTTGTTTACCATTTTACGTGTAGATCCATTCCAGTTTTAATTTTCCAGTATTTATTCCTTTCTGGCACATAAAATCCAGGAACCTTTATATTAATCATCACAGTAAGGTCCCCGTGGTCATCTACATTACACCATGAGAGGGAAACACAGGTAAAATAACGTGGATTATGTGTTTTTCGTTACCGTGTGTGTGTGCTTGTTATTAATTAACGTGTGTGTGTTATTCATTACCGTGTGTGTTTTATTCATTACCATCTATGTGTGTGTGTATATTAATTACCGTGTGTGTGTTTTATTCATTACCATGTGTAACGACTCGAAAATATATTGATATTTAACGAGCGTTAACACAAAAAAAAATAATATTGGGATCTTTTTAAGCTTTCCTCGTCCCGGCCAGGCAGTAGGAGAATCGAGAATGATATAGGAATGGGGGCAAATATACTATGATGTCTTTAGAGTTTTCTCAAGGAATTTATTACACACACACGATATTAATGAAAACCTACTATAAATGATAATTATGCAGAACTTAGCTTGGAATTAGCTCATAAAAATAAGAACAATGATGACCAGAATCAACCTTATAACTATACTTAGAATTAGAATCAGAACTATACTTAGAAATAGAATCAGAACTATACTTAGAATTAGAATCAGAACTATACTTAGAAATAGAATCAGAACTATATTTAGAATTATACTTAGAATTATACTTAATCCTACTAAGAACACATGTACAAGAAAATAAATTCACCAAAGAATGACAAAGAAAATCACATAGAAATTAATCACACAGAAATAAACACTCACGGCGGGCAATGTACCCCGAACCGTAATATGGATATCGAAACTACCACTAAGAATTAACTTTCCCAGATATCTTTGACTAGAACCTCGTGGACCACAGAACACCACCTGTTGAAGAGGGAGTTGGAGAGAGAATCGCATCTTAATTTATCACTGTCATCATAGGACAAATTATTAATTTTAATACATCAAGCACTTATTAGACACTTACTCTTTAGTTATGGAACATTATTAGCACTTTAAGTACACTAATTATTATAGTTAACACAGACTGTTTTTCAACTGTACCTGTCGAAGAGGGAGTTGGAGAGAGAATGGGCTCTCCCCACGCTCAACGAAATATTGGAACAATTAAATTACTTCGTCAATAACCCTCTGGGACTGCTAATTACTTTTGTAGTGAGTTTTTAAAATAAGATAGGAGATAGGGTGAGTCAGGTAAGTGGTCTCGGAGGTTAGTTAACTACCCATTATGCTAATCAGGAAAAACATACATTGTTTTAAAGACTACACTATACTCGTTCGAATTCCATATAAGCTGATGCAATACTTGTTAATTATTACATCATGGTTATTACCACGTTCCCCTGATCAACCCATTTCCCAAAATACATACACATAATTAATTTCCTACCTATTATAATAACTAACATGTCTATATTATATATATATAAATATTATACATTTCCAGTAATAACTACTATCACGTTTTCTTTTTTCTTCGGCCATGACTTCAACTCGAGGATGGACAAGAAAAAAATAAAAAGGAGTAACTCAAAAAGATCCATTGAATAAAAATAAAAAGGAGCGTTACACGTGTGTGTGTTTTATTCATTACCATGTGTGAGATATTCATTACTGTGTGATATTCATTACTATGTGTGTGTGTGTGTGTAGATAATGATCCAGCTTTTTAATTAAAGGGATAGTAAACTTAGTAAATATTGAAAGAATTACCGTTATTGCGTACGGTTTTTCTACCTTCATTACCCACTTATTTAGACAATTCTAAGACTATTTTCTTCTCTGGCATTTCCTCCGCAAATGCCCCATTTCCAAGATATTCAAATGGGGAATTTAAAAATTAGCCTGACCTAGACCACAGCAGACTACCGGGGCCTAACCTGGGCAAGCTACCAGACTTTCCTTCTCCTCTTTCTCTTTTAACCTCCTTTCATAAAAATTTCTTGTTTTCTTTAAACTTCTCACTCAGTTTCTTGCCAAACTCCTCATCCACTCTCCTTTTACTCTCACTCATCATTCTCTTCACTTACCTCTTACATACACTATATTCTCTCTTTCCCCTCTCTTTCACTTCTTCTGACCAACGAGAACTCCCTTTCTTGCCCTTCTTCTGTATATACCGGTATTTATTTAGTATTTGTTTGGAAATTGGCACAGTTAGGCCATTTGTTATATTTCTTTTTAATTTCCTGCTTTTGCTGTTTTTTAAACCATCCCTTAACCTTCTAACTGTAGGTATGTTCACGCCAGCCACCTCTGTACTGTGGGCATATTTTTGCAAAACGTAAACACACGTTTGGTGTCTAATAGCGTATATACCACTAGACCTACCTGAATAAATGATACATGATATTGAAGTACAAACCCTTAGCTGTCTCCTGATGTTATTGTGAAGACTGAATAGACATCTGTAGGATGGGTAGCCAGCTCAGACTGATCATTACTCAAAATTCACTTTTACACTTCCTTACACATTTAAAGTATGTTTTCACACTCTGATTTCATCATAAAACGTATCAGAATCACATTTTTCAACACAACAACATGAAATATAATGTCACTGTCTTTTTTACGTACATATATAGTAATTAGCGTACAAGCAGAGCACTGAAAATACATCCTCACATGCTGAAAGATATTCCTACACTGGCAAAACAAGGCTGGTGTGACTTGTGGGACCTTCCTAGGCCCATACCACCTCTGTTGTGAGCTTAATCAAGTATGAAAATGCGTCTGTTGACAAATGCCGACACCTCCGGTCACCCACACTTGGTGGTGGTGTCGACAATTGCTGACACCCGCGGTTTATGGGTTAAATTGAAAATTTTTTTGGAGAATAAGTATTTCTTTAAAATGGGATATTTCTTTTAGTATTATTATTTGCTGCAGTGGTAGAATCTGAATTATGATACAGCATTTGTTGTCATTCAGAAAATTCTTCTGTACAGGATACATAGTGCGATCAGATTTGAGATACAGGGCTATATTCAAGAACATTCATCGTGCATACGATGGCGTGGTACCAGTAAGATGGCTCCATAGACAAACATCAGCGACGTTGTATCTGTACCATGCCATTATATGCACCTCGGATGTTCCTGCATACGGCCCACTGTTACAAATATGTGAGCTATGGCATAAGTATTGTCCATGTCTAACATTCTGATTTAAACAATGGGTCATTAATGAAATAATGTTTTGATTCTCTTACTAATTTGTGACCGTAGATATGCTACAAACCTAATGCGTTAATGTTGTCTACATATACCAGTAATTTAAAAAGTTGAGAAACTGTGTAGACTCATTTTCACCATTCTATCTTTTATAGTTTGGGGGTAACAAAAGCCCTCCAATTTACGAAAATGAAGTTCTTCCTTTTTAAGTCCGGTGATATAAAGATATCCCTCATTAAGTTGTTTTTTGAGTTCTTCACTTCTTTACTGTACTTCCTGTTTCTGTTATACATTATGTTGCCACAACTTTACCTTTTACACACAGTCCCTCATTAAAAAACACCAGTTACTTTCCTAGGCTTCTGTTGTTCATTACCCACCTCTTAATTTTATTCTCAGTTTGTCATTAAAGACCACCCAATGTTTTTCTAGGCTTCTGTCATTCTTTACCATACGGTGCAGACTAAGTGATTTATTGGGTCTTAGTTAAATGACAAGTGTTAAATATGCTAGTGCATTATCAAGAGCATAGTGTATTATGTTTAAGTTTGTGATTGTATTGTATTTTTCAGGTGTTGGTGTGTCAGCAAACCAGATATACCAATGGGATGGATGTCACACTGCTCTCAACACCAATACCTACTGTGTGAGGAGGAATGCAATATACACATCTGTTTGGACCCGGCACCGAGACTCCTATACTTTGCTGCACAGGTCAGTGATTGAATGCAATACCTTACAAAAGGGTGAGAGTGAACTGGATACCGGTAGAGGTAGTGAGTTGGAAACATATTATTGACCTTCTAACATCAAGGTATTAGGAAAAGATCTGATTTTAAACAGACAACTTGGACTGAGTGTGAGATAACTTTGGGAGGTTGAGTGGTTGAAGGAAACTACAAGTGAATGTTAGACTAGGGACTGCATATGGGATAACTTTGGGAGGTGAGTGAGAAATTGGGGGAAGTAAAGGAGCTTTAACATTTGGTAACAGGGCTGTGTAAACATGGGAACTTGAAATGAGAAATCAGAGAGAGAGAGAGGGACAGCAATGCAACCTGGAAGACCATATAGCATGAGTGAGAAGAAGATAGAGAGGAGGGACAGCAGTTGTGAAGGAAATAGGAGTAAAGGTGGGACAGGTCATAGGATCTTATGGGAGATTCATGAAGAGATGGACGTGGAATAGGACACAACAGACCAGAATATGTGCAGTGGTAATAATTATGTTACCTGAGAGTAACACGTGGTCTGATGAGGTCGGGTGGGGAAAGCAATGAGTGTATGTATGAAAGGTATGGACTCAATGAGAAGGCAATTGGTGTTGAGTGTGGAGTGATTGAGAGTGAAGATGGGATGGGGAAAGCAATAAGAGCGTGTATGAAAGGTGTGGTGGGCTGAGAGAGAAGGCAGTTGGTATTGATTGTGAGGTGATTGAGAGGGTGAAGCATAATACATTGAGTTGGTTTGGACATGTGGAGAGAATACAAGATGGAGAGTTTACAGCGATGGTTTAGCCTATGGGAGTAAAGTTGTGGCCTTGGTGTGAGAGACAGACAGTGACCAAGGTGGAAGAGAGGAATGTGAGTGGAAGAGGGAGTGCTGGAACAGGGAAAAATGGATAGAGACCTCTGCATTGGCCACACCCTGGGGGAGGAGTGAGGTATCGGAACTATAGAAAGATAGATAGGTAGAACAAATCCCCAATTAGTAACACTGGGGTCGTATATTTCCTGGCATAGTTTGAAGGAATCAGTAGCCCTCCAATTTACCAACAAGAGTGTACAATACGAATATATTTTTTTAACTTTAGGGAAAATGCACCCATATCCTTCCAAGCAATATGGATTTCACTGTTAATAATGGATTGTAGATAGTTACCAAGTTTTGTATTCTATATTGAGGAAGGTGAGGACTAGAAGCTGAAAGGCTGTATAATGTCCTTACTTGTGAGATAAAACAAGAGAGAGAGAGAGAAAGTCCAAAATCATGTCCACTTTCACATGAGATTCCAAGACACATTGCAATTGAAGGAGCATAAGTCATAGAAGCAAAGGGAAAATGGAGGATAAAGGTAGATGTTCTAGAATTGACCAGTTGAGAGTACATGTTAACTTTTGCATTACAGAGGTGTGTGTGTGTGCTCCAAAGTTGACCAGTTAACACCAAATATTTACACAAACTGGAGAAACATTAGAATCATTCCCCATAATTTTTCAGTACTGTCAATGTAATTATTAAAAATCAACCCAGATCACACAGTGTAAATATACAGCTAATATACAACTGTTTCAGTCTTATATATACACAACTGGCCAACTCTGGAACACACACAAATCCCTAATACAAGAGTTAACCAGTACTCTCAGTCTTTCATATGCACAATAAATCAACTTTGGAGCACACACACACATAATAATTATACTGTACAGTGCTCCCTCATTATCGACGGTTTTATTATCAACGGTTCAATTATCGACGGATTTACTCTACCGTACTCTCTTGTGACTAAAAATCATTCTATACTTGAGCCAAAAGTATGGAAAATGTATGTTTTGAATGGTTGTTCATTCTAAAAGGGTAGGCCTAATAGTGTGAATGTAGTGAGTGAGGAGTGAGGGTGATGGTTGACAATTTCAGTTATCACCAATAATCCATGAGTTTCTACTCATACAAACACATTTCTTTAGTTTATATTCATTATTCTTGGTCATTTTCTCTTATAAGCATTTGCACTTTTCACTATATCAAATGTATGTACCGGGATATGTGTTAAAAGTGTGAAAAATGCCCGTTTTGAGAAGTTGTTCACTAATAAGGGGTTAGGCTTATCGGGAGTATAACGAGTGAACGGGATGGTGAAAGTTGTTCATTATAAAGGGATTAGCTTATCACGAGTGTAACAAGGGAGCGGGAGTGTAAAATTGTTCACTCTAAAGGGGTTAGGCTTATCACGAGTGTATCAACCAAGCGTGGGGGTGATAGTGGGGTGGTAAGTTTAGTTATCACCAAAACTCATTGAATTTTTATTCGTGCACACACATTCCTTTGTTTGTATGCATTAATTTAGGTAATTTTCTCTTAAAATCACTTCCATTCTTCTGGGAAATGGTCTAGTTAAGGACCGCCTACTTGGGGGGAGCACTGTACATTTATTTAACACACCATAATGCAGTATCGACGGCCATCTTAAGAACGTAACCTACGTCGATAACGAGGGAGTACTGTATATATACATACAACTCCCTAATGCAAGAGTTAATCAGTACTCTCAGTGTTTCATATACAGTACAAAACTGGTCAACTCTAGAACACAAACACATATACAGTATACATACAACTCCCTAATGCAATAGTTACCCAGTACTTTCAGTGTTTCATATAGACAATTGATCAACTCTAGAACACAATACTTTTATCCATCTTTCCTCCTCAATCCAACAAAATTATGCTCCTTCAAATGCAATGTGTCCAGACATCTTAACTAAAGGACATGATTTTGGACCTTACTGTTTTTATTTCCTAGGTGAGGACATGACGTGAGCTTCTTGCCTTTACTCCTCAGGTTCCTCAATATAATATAGGGAAAAGATATGTAGAAAACCCTGGAAAGTAATTAAATTGTTGTTGTAATCCTGCTGGCTGTTGAATTTAATAGTACTGTACTGTAGACCCTCGATATACAATGAATAAATACTTATATACACCACTTCATTTTATACTCAGTACCTCATTGAAGACTACTAAATGTTTTCCCATGATTCTGATATCCATTACCATACAGACTAAATGGCTTACTGAGCCTATGTTAAACGGATAGTGATAAATTTAATCATCTTATGTCTAGGGCCTACTATACTATAATAGTGTAATAATTTTTTATTGCATTAAGAGGAGAAAAATTTAATATAAGAAAATACTGTAGTGCATTTTTACCAGGGTAGAAAAAGATAGATTTGGCAGGTAGATATCATTTCAGTATAGTATTAAGGTAGTCAGTATATTATGTTATTATTAGGCTAGTCAGTGTGTAGTATAGTGCATCTAGTGTAATAATTTTACTATATTGTAATGTTATTCTAATGTACTAGTGATCTTTATTATTATTCTAGAATAGTTTTTAAGTCTATTGTTCTACCGTATGTAATAATGTTCTTTTTTTTTCTAGTTATTATTTTAAAGTAATATTTTACTTTATTCTTTCGTGTAGATTTCTTATTTTTATGCAGTAGTATAATTTTATTGTATCGAGTAATATATTATTTTATATTATATTATTTAGTTAAAATCTTTCATTTTAGTTGATTATTTTATTTGTATATATTTTAATATTATAATTTTTATCATGATTTTTATTATTTTACTTTTGTTTGTTCTTTATTAATACTACTTATTCTCATAAGGTCATGTTTATATGTTTGTAGATGTGTTTATGGAGACCATGATCCACACTGAAGAAGAATGAACCCCTGTGACAAGAACTGGAACCCACTGAATGATTATGTGTATGGAAGTTCACTGCCAACGACATGAAAAACTCATGTGAGATTTTCTTTATGATTGATAATTATAAATTGTGGTATGATTAGGGTATGTGATATTGCCACACACTTTCCTGATATTGCATCTCTTTCAGTCTGTATTGCATATTATGTACACTCGCTGACCACAAAATCTAGCCCACTCATGTAGAAGCCAGAGATCTGGAGCAGGTGGATTCTGGCTGATAGCCCACTCAAAGCCTTTGTTGGTTCAAGATGTGTGTGGCCTCGCGATGGATTAGGTGTGCTGTCGTCCAGAAACTGCCTGCTTCAGATCTCAAGCTTTGGCTCAGGTGGGCTAGTCTTTATGGTCAGTGAGTGTACAGTGGTGTGTATAGTTCAAAAACCTTGGAAGAAACTTAAGGGAAGGCAAGAAACAAGTGAATGACTGAGAGGCTGAGTGTAAGCCTTACTCAGCAACATTGGGTAGAAGGACAAACATGTGGAAGCCTCAGCAACATTAAATATACTTTCTTTTGCTTACACTGACGGGTGACATTAGAACAATACTGACTGAGATACATAATATATATTTACCATTTAAGCATACTATTATGTATTGAATTCAGACATTAATATAGTAAAATTATTTTTTTTAGCTAGTTTGTGAATAGTACAGAGTTGATGTTAAATATTTAATACAGGCTATAAGAAAGTTAATCTAATACTGCATAATCATGACAAAATTTAGGTGATTTAATTATACTATATGGGGAAGACCTGAATATAGGTATATAATGGGTAATAGGTATATAATATCAGGTTTTGTTTGTGTATACAAGGATAATAATAGTTCCTTGTATAACAGACTGTAGTGTTTATTGCAGAGACTTCTTATCAAGGCAATTAATTTTATCACTCATACTATCCGTCCAACCTACAGTACATGTTGAACTACCAAAAGTGTTAGTCAGGATGAATTTATAGTTTTCGTCATGAGTTTCATCTTTATTAATTTCCCAATGTGTTAAAATTAATGAAGAAATGGTTAGTACAGGATATCTCTCTTTCAGGTGTCGCACCAAGATGTGACTCCTGTCACCCCAACACCTTGGATGAACCAGATACACCTGTAGGAGGAGATGGAGGAAGACACCACCTTGGATGAACCAGATACACCTGTAGATGGAGGGGGTCTCCGGGTTTCCCTGTGGGGGGAAGGGGGAGTGCATGAGAGTGGTAGCAGTGAATGTGAATGGGATGGTTGAAAAGACGAAGAGGCGAGAAATAGTTGAATGTTTTAAGAATGGAGGAGTAGATGTGATGGGAGTGACTGAGACACACTTGAAAGGATGGGGAGTGGAGGAGTGTGAGGCTGGAGGAGAGAGTGTGATGTGGGAGGGAATGGAGGGAGGTGTAGTGTGGACAGGAATGAGTGAGAAGTGTAAAGGAAGAGGGAGGGAGGGAGGGGTGTGCAGTGCTGGTAGCACCAAGGGTATGGAAGAGAGTAGATGGACATGGATAGTGTGGGACGAGAGTGGCATGGATGACAGGAAAGATTGGATTGGTCAAGTATACATGGGTGTGTGCGTATACACCTGTGAATGAGGGGAATAAGGCGGGGAGAGAGAAAATGAAGAGATTTCTGGGAGAAGTTGAATGGGTGTTTGAGGAAGTTTGAGAGTGGGAGGAAGATTGTAATGATGGGTGATATGAATGGGAAAGTAGGAAATGAGAGAGTAGGAAGTATTGTTGGTAAATGGGGTGTGGAAGGAGTGAATGAGAATGGTGAATATCTGGTGGACGTCTGTGCTGAGAGGGGGTTGTTCTTGGCGAACACCTTCTTTCAGCACAAGATGATCCACCGGTATACATGGAGGAGAAGGGATGATAGAGGAGAACAAAAGAGTTTGATTGATTATGTGGCAGTGGTGAAAGGTTGAGGAAGGATGTGTATGACGTAAAAGTAGTGAGAGGAATGGTCCATTGCTCCGACCATTTTGCGGTGTTGGTGAGGATGAAGGTTAGGGTTAAGTGGGAGTATAGTAGGAGGGATGAAGGGGTGAGGAATAAGAGGGAGGTGGCTAGTGGGAAATTAAATGTAGAAGAGTATAGGGAGGAATATAAGAGGAGGGTGGGTGAGGTGCTGGGGGATGTAAGGATGGGGATAGGGGAGGGAGTGGGAGTGAATGCGGTGTATGAAATGTTTAAGACGATAGTATTGAGGACAGCAACAGAGGTAGTAGGATATAAGACACAGAAGAGGGGCAAGAAAGGGAGTGCTTGGTGGACAGAAGAAGTGAAAGATGCCGTAGAGGAGAAAAGGAAGGCATATAGGAGAACATTACAGAGGAATGTGCCGGAAGAAGTGAGAGAGAGATGGAAAAGAGAATATAATGTGTGTAAGAGACAAGTGAAAAGGATGGTGAGTGAGAGTAAAAGGAGAGTGGATGAGGAGTTTGGTATGAAGCTCAGTGAAAAGTTTAAAGAGAACAAGAAATTATTCTGGAAGGAGGTAAAAAGAGGAGAAGGAAAGTCTGATAGTGTGAGAATGAAGAGAGAGGATTGAGTTACTGTGAGTAGAAGTGAGAAAGTGAAAAGTGTGGAAGAGGCATTTTGATCGGTTGATGAATGGGGGGACTGGAGGGGAGGCGGTGGTGACATGCATGGGGATGGAGGCAGGTGGTAGACGACAGGGAGAATTAGGAAGGGAAGAGGTTAGGAAAGTTGAAGATGGGAAAGGCACCGGGGATGGATGGGATAACTGCTGAAATGTTAAAGTGTGGGGGGTTGGTAGTGGTGGAGTGGATGTTGCTTATATGTACATTGGCTTCAGGCAGGGAGAGGTGCCAGAGGATTGGAGGAGAGCCATAATTGTACCTTTGCATAAGGGGAAGGGGAGTAAGGATGAGTGTGGTAGCTATAGGGGAATAAGCCTTCTTAGTGTACCGGGGAAGGTTTACGGGAAGGTTCTTACTGAAAGACTGGTTGAAGTAACAGGGAATAAAGTTAGTGAGGAGCAGGGAGGGTTCAGAAAGGGTAGAGGATGTGTGGACCAAATATCTGCATTAAAATCAATAGTGGAGAAATATATTGGGAAGGGTAAGAAGTTGTATGCTGCCTTCATGGACTTGGAGAAGGCATACGATAGAGTTGATAGGAAAGCTATGACAGAGGTGTTGAGAATTTATGGTGTTGGGGGGCCTTTGCTGAAAGGCATTGAGGCTTTTTATGCAGATGCAAAAGCATAAGCATGTGTACGGGTAGAGGGTGATCTAAGTGAGAGTTTTAATATTAGTGTAGGGCTGAGACAGGGGTGTGTTATGTTACCATGGTTGTTCAATATATATATGGATGGTTGTATGAGAGAGGTGAAAGCCAAAGTGAATGGTCTGGGGGTGAAGTTGAGGCTGAATGAAGCAAATTGGTCCCTGGTGGCAAGTTTGTTTGCTGATGACACTGTGCTGATGGCTGAGAATGAAAGGAATTTACAGAGAGTGGTGGACGAATTTCAGTCTGTGTGTAAACAAAGGAAACAGTAGGTAAAAGTAAAGTGATGGTATTTGAAAGAGTAGAAACTGAAGTGATTGACTTTGCTACACCCTACAGAGTGGCTGTACCAACTGGGACGAAGTGTGAGATAACTCTGAGGGGCGATAGGATGGAGGAAGTGAAGGAGTTTAAGTACCTGGGTACAGTTATGTGTAAACACATTAGTATGGAAGGAGAAATTAGGGAGAGAGCAGTGAAGGGTAGACAGGTCATAGGATCACTGGGGAGGATTATGAAGGGTAGAAGTGCGAGTATGGAAGTGAAAAGGGGACTACGAAATAGTATAATCCTGCCAACACTGACATATGCGTCGGAGACATGGACATGGAGTAGGGCGCATCAGTCTAGAATAGGTGCTGTGGAAATGAGTTACTTGAGAGGAGCATGTGGACTTACTAGTTGGGATGGAGAAAGTAATGAGAGTGTGTATGAGATATATGGTATGAGTGAGAAGGCAATTAGTGTGGAGTGGTTGAGAGAGTGAAACGTGATACATTGAGATGGTTTGGACATGGAGAGAGAATGCAAGGCAAGGAATTTGTAAAGAAGGTGTATGGAAGTGAAGTTGTGGGACCTGGTGTGAGAGGCAGACCTCTGGTCAAATGGCAGAACAGAGTGGAAGAGTATGTAAAGGAGAGAAACATGAGGGGCAGAGTAGGGCTTGAACAAGTAAGGAGGGAGTGTTGGAACAGGGAGAACTGGAGACACTTCTGCCGTGGCCACCCCCTTGGGGGGAGTTCCAGGAGGGAACGAGGTGTCGGAGCTATAGATAGATAGGATGAAGAAAACACCTTGGATGGACCAGATACACTTGCCCTGCCCTGCCCACACCACCTATAAGAGAAAGCCAGGGTAAGGGGGAGGTTTATAACCTCTAATTTGTTGAGGCACAAAGGGAAAGCCCTATCTTATTTAAGGGGAGGAAGCACAGTCTTGAACTCTAATATTAAAGGGGAGATTCTCTTATTAAATCTAAACTATGCCAGAAAACAGACCTCCCCAATGGTACTAATAGGGGATCTGTTTCTTGGCATAGGAATGAGAGACCTTCCAATTACTAACAAAAAATCTTACCTTATTTATGAAATACTAATCCAATCTCTGAAATGGAGATCCCAGCCACACCTCATGTTGAATGATCATTGGAACAGTGAGAAATCTACTTAATATTATTAAATGGCCTAACAATTGAACAGCAGGAACTTTTAAATTATTACAAACAACTAGAATACTCTAAATATTAATTTAAGACATTTTCTTCCAGTTGTGAATATGTTCATAAAGCCGGTGTCACACGAGAGATATTTTCTGGCATCTTTTGGTATTTTGCTACCAAATGATGCCCGTACTGGTCGCAAAAAGTGCGCGTGTAGTCACACGGTGGATTCGTCTACCAGCATCTTCCACTGGCGTCTTCCCGCAAACCAAAACAATCACTGAGTCACTTGGTAGACCATTCATTGCAATACTTCCACAATAATGACCTCTTTTTTTTTATAAAACCTGTGTAACAATTCATGTGGTCAACATACTATGCACTCATAGTAACAGTAATGTGTGGTTTGTGAGGCTTACAATCCGTTCTGGCATATAATCTGAGCAGTGAGAATAATAATAAGGAAGAATTCTCTTGCGACCGGGCTCCTAACTTTAGCGACGTGTGATTGGCTGTCCAAACTTCTCATATCTCAGATGTTTTGATCTAGTATGCCTTAAATAAATTATCTGACATGTTATTATGTTTTTAATATAACAAATATTATTATATAACAGCCAAATGACAAGCAAAATCTGTTTGCTACCAAAAGATGCCAGTACTGGCGGCAAGAAGACGATCATGCGCGTCTTCCCGTTTGCTACCAAAAGATGCCCGTACGAGCATCTTTTGCTACCAAAATACCAAAAGATGCCAGAAAAAGTGTCCGTGTGACATGGGCTTAACAGCTTAGGACAATTGGCTTTATGTGAGGCAATACTGTATTATACTTGGTTTATTCCTAGCTTGCAATTGAAGCCTAATTTGTATGTGTAAGCCTGTTTCTGATTGGTCAGTGGCTCCAGGCAGCCTTGTCTCCCACTCATTTCTTCACCACAAAAAATGTCGCCTCCACACAAGTTATATTTCTATTCTTCGTACCTCACTTATTTCATGTATTACTTACTTTTTTCTTTTGTCACTAAACAGATCAATGATAGTGTAATATCACTATCACTCTGAGAGAGAGAAGAGAGAAGGGGAGGAATCTCCAGTTACTCCCTTCTTTTCCTGTCTTATTTAAAATCTGACAACACCAACATGTTAAAGATATTAACGAAACTGAAGTGAGATGTTGCTGTACTTGTAGTTCATTTGATTATAGAAATATTCATTAGGCTCTTCCTGGTATCCAGCACCTCACTGTCCTGACCCACACATGAGACTGCATCAAACAGTTGGTGGTTTCTTTCTGCCATTTACTGACCCCAAAACCTAAAGTACAAGTGTAGCAAACTTCAGCACAGCAAGATACGACCTGTACTTGACTATACCAACTAATCATTACAAAAAGTATTCAGCTATTACTCCCACAACATTGGGTTTGACAGAAAAGTAGAACAGGTGATGGGATGCACCTAAAAAGAAAGAAAATTTTACAATGCAAGTGAGGAAGGAAGAGTGATACATGCAGTGTTTTCTGATACTTTGAAACTGTACGTACAAATAGTAGTATTGAAATGAATGTTTGTGAATTGGAATAGTCTGTTAATAGATATAAACACTGATTCCTGTGTATTAATTGTTCCTAAATATGTTTTTGTAATTTAAAATATAATAATCCAACACATACAGTGTGTCCCAGTAAAATTTATTGCATAATCCTGGTGAATGTTTTGATGGTTCTAACTATGAAAACTCTGAACATTTTCCCAATCTGCAAGGTTGAGGAAAGTTTTGTGCCCAGTGCTTATCTACCCATATCTTATTTCACCCTTGTGAAATGGAAAAATGTTCATACAATACCTTTTGATTATAAACTTAACATCCTAGACTTTTTCCCTGGGACACACTGTTAAAGGTGAAAGGAAAACTACCTCTGCCTGCAAAACTGCTCTATCATTGGAGTGAAAGGATTAAATAATGGGATAATCTAACTCCTTAGTTCTGTAACACTCTCCATGACAATTACAATCATCTGGTGCTAGTCAATGTAAAATTACTATGTACAGTATCAAGGATAACAGACTATAAAGGATAGTCCACTGAAACGTCATAGTGATGACGTCGTAAATATCCGTGACGTCACGGGAGGCTCTGTTGCTAGCTGGTGCCCAAACCTTGCCTGCTCACTAGGTAAAATATGAGGCATAAAGATTATATCAGCTGATATTAATCGAAATAATGAGTTTCTCGGTAGCTGCACCTTGGTAGGTTAAAAAGATAAGAAGCATACTGATATAACGGCAATTGTACAACTCGACATCAGTTGTTGAAATAGAATAATGGACTATAAAACTGGAAGCCTTCCACGACCAAGATTGATATCGAGTCGCGTTCGCATCTCTAAGCCCATATTTGTACAATAATTACTAATCTTTGGTGTCTTTATATTCCACACAGTTTAAATTGATCATTATAATTTAAAGTAAATGTGTTTGTAGTGTGTTGTCATCAATAGATATCCAGAGAAGCCAGGATATCTCTACCACTGCCCACTGGTGCGTCGTATACTCACCAGAAGTAGGCCTACAGTACTACTTGGCATTGATAATAAGGTCATGATTTAGACTGATAATAGGTTTTACATGTTTAATTCTTGATGGATGATTAACTAGCCTACTAATCATATGGATATAAAGCAGCATTTTTATAAATCATGACCTAGCTGACCTAATGAGATCATTAGTCGATCATCCTTGGTAGTAGCCTACAGTTTTTTAACCTTGGTTACGAAGTATTTATATTGACTAGTGCTAGGTTCTATTCATATATCTATCACTCGAAAGATTATATAATAACCTATTACCTGGATGTAAAGGTAATTTATATTGATAATTCTGGATTTTTTCAATGTTATAAAAAGGATTTCCATACCTATTTAGTATTTCCAACTGCCCCATTTCTAAAATATGTCACTTTCAACCCCTCCAACAGATCTGAAAAATGCCCTGAATAGATCCGAAGAATGCCCCAATTAGGTCTGAAAATACCCTGATTAAGTTAGAAAAATGCATCAGTTAGGTCAGAAAAATGCCCGGTATTTATTGAAAGAATTACCGCTTTGTAGAAGTGTTGCTAGATCCGGCTAGGTCCCAGTATTTTGCCCCAGTCATTTCCTGTACTTTACCAAGGTTATTTCCCAGTAGTCTGCTCAGGTTAGCTACCAGTAGTCTGCCCAGTTTAGGTCCCGGTAGTTTGATGCGGTCTAGATTAGGTTAGGTAAGGTCAGACTAATTTCAAAATGCCCCATTTGATATTTACCAAATGCCCCATTCAAGGTCACTTATATATTGCTTACACCTACAATGATTTTAAAAAATAGAAAAATAATGAATTGGAATATGAATACAAAATACTGTATGCTGAATGTAATTATATATTTATTATCATATACTCTGCGAAATGAAATGTGTACCAAAAATAAAGTACAGTACAGTAATAAATGTTTCTTGCCATAGAAGTAAGAGTAACAATATCCTTATGAAGTACTATCACTATCAGTCTATGAGTATAATCAAAGTGGAATTGCACATTTTCTAGAAAAACTAGAAACTAACGTTAATTTTATCACAATATATTAATCATTATGGTATGTATAAAGCAAAACTAATGCAATTAGAATTTACATAATACTGTATTATTACAGTCAGTCCATAAGTATAATCACTGTGGATTTGCACAGGTTTGGAAATTGTGTAAATAAACGTAATTTCTGTCAGTTCATTCGCTTTTTCAGAAAGTACCGTACTGTATTGCGTTAGCACTTTTCAGATTAACGAGCTCTACTTTCTGAGAGTTAACGGCTAACTTAACACTTTTCAACTCATCATGTCTGGGAATACAAACACAGCACGATCAGCATACTGCAGTTGAGAAAATATGATGTTCATCTCTGGTATCTTCTTGTGCTGGCTGGACTGTCGCATCTAGTACCACTTCTGGTGTATTATCTGTGAAGGAATTGATGTTAAAGGCATATAATCAGATGACACTTGTTTGTATATACCGTGCACAAAAATAGAATAAATTATGTAGGCTAGATAGATATAGATAGATAGATGTAGGCTATGACTCTTCCATGATCTTCATATTCGTCATGGGTTAAAATTACCTCATATAGGTATAAAGACCTGGGAAAGACAATGAGACTATTTTCAAGATTATGTATCGGGTATTTTCAAAAATATTTGTTATCTGGTCGTACTAAGGTAATTATTGTCTATCTATTGCCAGATGCCTCAATCCCCAAAGGGGTGAATGAATTGCCTCCACGCATCTTTGTCTCCCTTCAACTGGCGTCCCTCCTACGGTACCACCCAACGCCACTCTTACTCATATACTTCTCTTCTCCATCATTCCACCTCACTCTCGGTCTACCTGCTCTACTCTGTCCTTCCACCTCACTCTCATACACTTTTTAATCAAATCTCTCGCTTCCTATACACTCTACATGGCCGAACTACCTCAAGGTGTTTTCTTTTCACTCTTTCCATCTAATACTGTTAAACTATTCACTTTCATTTTTATAAAAAAATAAAAAAAAATCTCACCATTTCTTTCGTTGAGCAGACCCTATTGTGCTTCATGTGCATCACCTTTGGCATCTTCTTGTGCATGAGGAATAGCATCTTGTACCACTTCTGGTGTATTATCTGTGAAGGAATTGATTTTAGAGGCATATAATCACATGACACTTGTTTGCATATACAAAAGAAAAGAATAAATAAATGTTTGGCCCTTCCATTATTTTCATATATGCATTATCCAGCCCTACTCTTAACATACTATAATTACTGTATTGTGAAACTATGAAGTACAGGGTAGGTCTGATACCATCTGATACTGTATAGCCTATGTACTATACACAGTCACTTTTAAGAAGAAAACAAAAAATCTCACCATTTCCTTCATTGAGCAGACCCTCTTGAAGTACTGGTACCAGTAGCCTTCTATGCCTGCTAAATAATCTTTCTCGGCGAGCCTCCGTACCAGCTGAAAATTAAATGAATGTTACAGTATTTAGACCTTATCAAAATCCATGGGTAAAATCATGATTGTATAAATGGACCAAATATCCACATTAGATAAACTACTGAATTTCTACCACAATTACCTACTATTGTAACCTATATTAGGACACTGAATGATGGTTTTAATGTATTAAATCCACCACAAATACCCCACCTTACCCCCAAACATAAAAGGGGAAGAGAGAAATTGTTGGTTATAGAGCATTACAATACTGTAGCCTACCTAGATATACCAAAGTTATCACTAGTAGGGGATGCAGTCAGTATTGGACTACATTTCTAACAGAATTAGGTAGACTTGGCCTGGCCTAACCTAACCTACATACTGTACAGTAGAGTATCATAAGATGGGGTAAAGTTAAAAATATGTACAGTATAAGCAAATAGCTGAGGGTGTAGCAGTAAGTTGGGCCTTTGATAGATCTCAACATACCTGGTTCTCGATTAGAATTTGGAAGGTGCAGAGTCAGTACAGCTCAAGGTTGCAATATTATGATCTTCTTTGGAGATCCATTACATCGTTGATTGTTCAAAGCATCTCTTGGGACGTAGTCTGTTGTTGTCTTAAAGTGTAGAGAGCATACTCGGGCCAATTCAACATTGAATTTGTCCTCACGTTTGCACGCCGATATCCACTTTATGGCTTTCTCTTGGTCTCTTAGGAACCGAAAGAGCTCCACCCTGTCTCTTTTTGCATGTCTACTGCCATTATTGTAATTGTACACTGCACATACACCCATAATATTGCACAGACATTCACGCTTCACGTACACTTTAAGTTGGACTAGTGACAGTCTGGGCACCAGGCAAGGTTTGTTTACAAGTGTGACGTCACTCCCGCGGTGCACTGTGGGAAAACAAGTGTCTAGTGGACTATCCTTTATAGTCTATCATTCTTGTACAGTATATAGCCAGGCAAAGTAAGTTGATCAAAATGGCCTTAGGTATGGGAATTTATCTGTAATGAGCTGAATTCAGTAAGCAGCATTGGCCAGAAAAATAATGGCCTAATTAATTATATTAATAAGTTAACTTTACGTATAATTAAACAGTATATACTGTACTAAACCAGAGCAACACCGTAGTATAAAAGCTTCATGGCAAAGATAAGAACCAATAAACCCCCCGGTATGGTATGTGTTTTAAGTGTTGATAATAACCACAGTAATACAGTATGATGCAGTTCATGTCGGTACATTGAATGAGTTGAAGACTGTGAAATAAGTATGGTTTGGCAAGAAGTCCCACCCCTTAAAAAAAGAGAAATGGGGTATTGATGATACTGATGCTGAGGAAAAGAAAGAAAATAATGTTGACCAAGAAATTAAAAGCAATAATGAAAACAGACCCTGATTACTGTTCTGACAAAGCCACTATGTTGGTAAGACTAAGACTGGCCCGACACACATACAAGGGAAAGGTGTGAAGGAAGAGCATAACCTTTAACAAGAGAGTGAGGTACCAAAGGAGACTATAATTAAGTATTACCTCACATATCACCATTTGTATACAATAACATTGGCTTTACTTACCATGTTAAGGAGTCAGCAGATGTGGTTCTTAATGAGTAGATGTTGTAGAGGACAGGTGTAGGTGCTCAGATGAAGGTATGGATCTAGAGTTGCATCCTGTTGTCACACCTATAAGAAAGGCAACAGAAGCCAATAATTTAATCATGAAAACAACTAACACAGCATTACACACAAATAATCCTGTCAACATGTGTTGGGGTATACAGCAAAGTTGATAAAACTATTAAGTTAAGTGCCTGACCAAAAAACACTCTTAGTAATACACAAACTTTGCTAAACTATGAACTGGGTGTTCTCATAATCTGAATTTCAATACAAACTTTTTCTTTGTGAATTCTATTTTCTGAGACTACAGTGGGGGGGAAGGGGGGAACATCTTCAAGCAAGAGATCAGAATAATGTCCTACAGGGGTAAGTTTATGTCAGTTCTATATTATGGTATTATTGCCCACAGTTCTCAAACCAGTGAACAAAGCAACCTGTAATACTCAGCTTTGTGTCAAGTTCCCCAGACAACCATCCTCCTTGTCAGAGAATGGGAAAAGGTTGAGGTTCATTAACATATTTCCACAACAATGGACCAATCAAGCATCAAAACCCTTTACTGTTAAGTGCTATATACCATACTACAAACACTCTATTTAATACTGAAAGTTGTGCCAATATCTTTTCAGGATCTGTGATGCATATGTCAATGTCAGCAGGTGTATGCTATTATTCTGTCCTCTTTTCACTTCCATTCTCACACTTCTGTCCTTTATGATTCTACCTTGTGATCCTATAACTAGTCTACCAAGCACTACTCTCTCTCTCTAATCTGCATCTATTTATATCTCACTTGCCACTACCAACCTCCCTGTTTATTTCATCTACCAGGATTATCCTCCTTCCTCTTTCAAAGTTTCCCAAACTGTCTTTCAGGGAGCCATTTCACCTTCATACATTGGAGGGTTACCAATTCCTTTAAACCATGCTACAAAACAGATCCTCTACTCATATATTGATGTACTGTAATTTGTTTTCTGGCAGTTTGGAGGAATCAGTAAATCCTCCACTTCAGCCACAACAAATTATCACCTTAAGCTCATCCTTGAACTTGCTCATTACCAGTACAGTATATATTTTCCCTTGTTAGTCTTCATGTTGACTTGGACACACACACAAACCTCTACCTCTACCTCTAGAGTGGAGGAGGCTGAAGACACCAGCCAAACAGGGCAGTACTCCTAGGGTAGACGCTGGACTGGTGATAGGGAGGGTTGGAACTCCCGTTTCACCTGTCTGTCCACCTTTGCTGATTTCTTTTTTCGTGTCTCACATACACTGAGAGTAGTCCAACATACTCCCAAAGACATCACTCTCTCTCTATTTACACAATATATACAAACACGCTACACACCACACCCTTTGTCTTAATTAGAGAGCCCTTGGATACTCTGCGATCAACGGTTAGGATGCAACTATAGACCCCTGGCTGGGGTCCATTGCTCCAAGATAACCTGAGAATAAGACAATTGAAAAAAAAAAAAAAAAAAAAAAAAAAAAAGAGAGCCCTTGGATACTCTGCTATCAACGGTTAGGATGCAACTATAGACCCCTGGTTTGGGGTCCATTGCTCCAAGATAACCTGAGAATAAGACAATTTAAAAAAAAGAAATTATAACCAGCAAAACTCTTCACAATGTTATGTAAATGTTAGCAAACTGGAAGCTAATTTTTCCTTCAAACTGTACCAAAACTAGACCACTTCAATACATCTGATCCACTACATAGCACACCTTGGAGGAATTGGCTGCCTTCTACTGTACAGTCTTGGACATAAGTTTCAATACAGGGTACACATTTGGATGACTCAAACATATTGCCGATTAATATTCTCACGTTCTCATACGATGTTATTGTGTTGATTAGTGAGTAGCTGTTTGAAGTAAGTTAGAAGCTGGTCCATAACCTATTTATTGGAAAGTTTCTCAGCTAACAAACAGAGGGAAGCTGTCAAACTTGTACATCAGTCACTCCCATTATGGAAGAATATTATTGTCCGAGAATGTACATGCCAATATAATTACATCCCCTCACTACAAACACACACCAACTAACCTTGTGTAGGATATGTGAGAAGGTAATTGGTGGCTGCAACATACTGGAAAATCCCAAGTGTATGGTTGATCATATTCAGGATAACAAATCAGGAAGCTCTGCAATAAACAGTACAGGAATGAACATCTTTTGGGAATAATGGTACATGGAGAAAGATGTGTACATATGTTTCTTGGTTTAGCCTATTTCCTTCCTGATACAAAGGTTTAACTCCAATAACTGAACAAAATTAAAGGTTATAATTAGGGCAAGATACTTTAAATGTCTTACTGCTTGAAATAAGCACCAAAGGTTTAACTTCCCATTGCTACAAGTTCTTAAAATACTGCAATATGAAAGGTTGTAGCAAACAACACACTATATGCTTTTGACTAATGACTATGTTAATACCTCGGCTGTATAAGAACTCCAGAGGCTGGATATAGCCTACAGTAAAAGAAACATAATATGCAAGAATGTCAGAAAATATTTATAAAGAAAACATTGTATCTTTAGACCTCCTAAAGAAAGGAATAAAATATTGATAAATAGAGGAATTAGACAATAACAAATCTCCTTCTAAAACTGTTCTTACTTGTTTAGTAAATTTTTCAGAAGTTTAACTAGGAACACAAAGAAATCAAAGGAGGGAAAGTATGCTTTTCATTGGTTTGCAGATGACATGGTCTTACTAAGTGATTTAGAAAAAATAATTCACATGACTGAGAAACAGCAGTGTGTCAAAAGGTAGGTTTGAAGATAAGAGAACCAAAGTAATGTCTGATAAACCCACACCCAATGTGTAAGTAAATGTTGGTAAAGAAATACTAGAGACAATCGAGGTATATTGTACACACACTTAAACAATACAAACCTAGTTCATGATAAAGAAATCAAAGAGGATTAGGGATGGAATGAAGTATCTGTACAATTAGCAGACAGAACAGCTACTGTGAAGACTAAATTAAATTAACCTTCCTCTTTCTTTAGCTGTTGAATACTAGGTGTCACATATTGATACTGCTTTGCGCAGTGGCAATATCGTAACCAATGAGGTCGAGGATTGCTACTGTGCAGAAGTGCTTGCAGTATTGGGAAAAGCAAAAACCTCGGTGACCTACCCCTCCCCAGGAAGGGTAGGTAAGCCTTACCCCGCCTCCAAGCGGTGACCTCGGGGGTACACCTCCTTTTTTTTATCTAGTTTTTATCCATTTAGGAGGTGGAGCCAAAGGGGAAGGCAGTGTGGGGGTGAGACCTAGCTTCCCCCACATATAGGTTTTAAGGTTTTTATTGTATTTTTATTGTATTTTTTAGTGTTTTAAGATTTTTAAATTCTTTGATTGTGTGTTTTTATATTTTGTAATTTCTTTTAAATTTATCACCGTGTTTTTTAGCTTTTGACAATGCCGACGGCCCGTGTCCCTCAGGGAATGAGCACTGCATTGGTCTTGCCAGCCATCAGTGGCCCCCCAATGGGGAAGTGGACAGCTATGGCTACTGGCGGGGGAGGGTCTCCGGGCTGCCCTGTAGAGGGAGTGGAGAAGAGGGAATGTATGAGAGTTGTAACTGTGAATGTGAATGGAATGACGGATGGGACCAAGAGGCGAGAGATTGTAGAATGCTTCAAGAAAGGAAGAGTGGATGTGATGGGAGTGACGGAGACACACGTGAAAGGATGTGGAGTGGTTGAGTGTCAGGAAGGAAGGGAGAGTGGACTGTGGGAGGGAATGGAGGGAGGAGTAATATGGACGGGTATGAATGAAAAGAGTAAAGGAAGAGGGAAGGAAGGGTGTGCGCTGTTGGTGTCTCCGTGGGTGTGGAAGGGAGTGGATGGACATGGGTGGAATGGGTCTAGAATAGTATGGATGACTGGAAAGATTGGCTTGGTGAAGTATGCTTGGGTGTGTGCTTATGCACCAGTGAATGAAAAGAGTAAGACGGGGAGAGAGAAGATGAAAGTGTTTTGGGAGGAGTTGAATACATGTCTGAGAGGAATTGATAATGGAAGGAGAATAGTGATGATGGGAGATATGAATGGAAAGGTGGGAGGTGAGGAAGTGGGGAATATTGTGGGTAAATGGGGTGTAGAAGGAACAAATGAGAATGGTGAGTATCTAGTGGATGTCTGTGCTGAAAGGGGGTTGTTCTTGGCGAACACCTTCTTTCAGCACAAGATGATCCACCGGTATACGTGGAAGAGAAGGGATGAGAGGAGAGCAAAAGAGTTTGATTGAATATGTGGCAGTGGATGAAAGGTTGAGGAAGGATGTGTATGACGCAAAAGTGGTGAGAGGAATGGTCCATTGCTCCGACCATTTTGCGGTGTTGGTGAGGGTTAAGTGGGAGTATAGTAGGAGGGATGAAGGGCTGAGGAATAAGAGGGAGGTGGCTAGTGGGAAATTAGATGTAGAAGAGTATAGGGAGGAATATAAGAGGAGGGTGGGTGAGGTGCTGGGAGATGTAAGGATGGGGATAGGGGAGGGAGTGGGAGTGAATGCGGTGTATGAAATGTTTAAGACGATAGTAGTGAGGACAGCAGCAGAGGTAGTAGGATATAAGACACAGAAGAGGGGCAAGGAAGGGAGTGCTTGGTGGACAGAAGAAGTGAAAGATGCCGTAGAGGAGAAAAGGAAGGCATATAAGAGAACATTACAGAGGAATGTGCCGGAAGAAGTGAGAGAGAGATGGAAAAGAGAATATTATGTGTGTAAGAGACAAGTGAAAAGGATGGTGAGTGAGAGTAAAAGGAGAGTGGATGAGGAGTTTGGTATGAAGCTGAGTGAAAAGTTTAAAGAGAACAAGAAATTATTCTGGAAGGAGGTGAAAAGAGAAAGAGGGGAAAGAAAGTCTGGTAGCGTGAGAATGAAGAGAGAGGATTGAGTTACTGTGGGTAGAAGTTATGTGTAAACATGGAAGTATGGAAGGAGAAATTAGGGAGAGAGCAGTGAAGGGTAGACAGGTCATAGGATCACTGGGGAGGATTATGAAGGGTAGAAGTGTGAGTATGGAAGTGAAAAGGGGACTACGAAATAGTATAATCCTGCCAACACTGACATATGCGTCGGAGACATGGACATGGAGTAGGGCGCATTAGTCTAGAATAGGTGCTGTGGAAATGAGTTACTTGAGAGGAGCATGTGGACTTACTAGATGGGATGGAGAAAGTAATGAGAGTGTGTATGAGAGATGTGGTATGAGTGAGAAGGCAATTGGCATTGAGTGTGGAGTGGTTGAGAGAGTGAAACGTGATACATTGAGATGGTTTGGACATGTGGAGAGAATGCAAGGCAAGGAATTTGTAAAGAAGGTGTATGGAAGTGAAGTTGTGGCACCTGGTGTGAGAGGCAGACCTCCGGTTAGATGGCAGAACAGAGTGGAAGAGTATGTAAAGGAGAGAAACGTGAGGGGTAGAGGAGGGCTTGAACAAGTAAGGAGGGAGTGTTGGAACAGGGAGAACTGGAGACACTTCTGCCGTGGCCACCCCCTTGGGGGGAGTTCCCGGAGGGAACGAGGCGTCGGAGCTATAGATAGATAGATAGATAGATTGTTATCTTTAACTACAGCGGTACAGTTCCCGTCAGTACAAGCAAAATAATTTAATATTCGTACTTCTGCAAATGCTCTGCCTTCTATTAAGAATATAATTTAGTAAAACTGGTATTCAATCAATCATTGTTTCACTTACAATACTGGTTGGTTGTCACTCTTGTCCTCCTTCAAGTTTGCAAAGCCTCTGAACTACATCCACCATACATGTAGTGTGTTGTGAGTGACAGTGATAGCAGCAAAGATCACATCCCACACTAAACATTTTAAAAAGTAGAATAATAAATAACAGGAGATTCTTACCTGAGCTGTCTATGTTGTGTGAAGTGAGATTCTTTATAGAAAAATAATTTATTGGGTTCATTCCCCTTCATATGTAGTACATTATTCTTCAGAGTGGACGATGGTTTCCATAACCCATCTATAAAGATATAAACATCACCTTATTAACATGGTAACCCATCAAGAATTATTCTACTGTTATAAGATTATTTCACACATTTTAAAATGTCTAGATAAAAATAGTGAGTATAATAATACAAGCACATCTATGTTGTTTCTTTGAATTCCAGAAGGCCTTCAACAAAGTTGCATTAAAACTGTTCTCACTTGGTACTCTTTTACTTTTTTTCTTTTGGAAGTATGGACACCATCGAGATGTTAGTAGAGCATGTTTTTTTTGGTAATTATCTATATAGAATTCATATACAGTGTTTACATTAAAAGTATGTTTGTACAATTTTTTTTTTACTGTTTAATGAAGTCAGGTTGAGGTTAGCTCTGTGTACTGTACATGAAGTAATTTTCATACAGTTTTTCAGCACTGTTCCCATGTTTTATTTATGGGTTGTCTCAGTATGGTCTTAGAGTTTGCATTTTTATTTCCATATTTGTTAACCATGTTTTCTGGGAATCTTGAGGAGGAAGTTGAAAAGTTTTTAAGGGGATATAGTATACTTTTGGTACATTGGAGATTTGGAGTGCCTCCATTCCCCTAAAATATGTCAGGAAACAGAACCAATGGAAAATCTGCATAAGAGTTCCACGCGGCAAATATTTACAATTTATGTACATTTCAGTAGGGGACAATGTAGTGTGTTCGTGTGTAATGAATGTAATTGGCGATTGCACTTACTTTCGGCAGAATAGCCTTTCGAAAAATCGCGAGCGCTGCTGAGACTAAGTCCAGCGTATCGTAAGTCTAGGGTGTCTATACCCTAAGTAATGTAAACAGTGTTGAATGCAGCAGCCTTATTGCATCCACTAATGCCTGTCTGTATTCCTCGTGAGGAAGTAGTTCCGAGGTAACTACACAGAATTACATATAATTGCAACTCAGTCTGTGGTTACATCTCAACACTACATGCATTTTAAGTAGCTTTATTATTCTTAAAGTCCAGTTGTCTCATATCAATGTTATTTTCAATTTCCCAGAAATTTGCATTTCATTAGTCACTTTTATTATGTATTTCTCCGCCGGGTAAGTGGGTATATTACATTGACACATCAGTTCACCTGTACCTTCCATCAAGTATGGATGTCGTTCCATCTACTCGATCCACCTTCAACATAATTATCTACATAATGGTACATCCATGTCGGTATGTAATTGTTATTGTTAAGATTAGTGTTTATTAATGTTGGTTACGAGTATTTTCTTGTATTTATTCTTTGTTATCGTAAACGATCACCTCTTAATAGAAATACGAAAGGCAAACTGAAAATCCCAAGTTCTCAGCATTTTTTCCTAGATTTTGGGAAAAATCCCAAGATAATAACTTTGAACCGAAAAATGCCAGAGTTAGGACCGGAGGATGCCGGGGTTAGGACCGGAGGATGCCGGGGTTAGGACCGGAGGATGCCAGGGTTAGGTCTAGATTAGGTTAGGTCAGGTTGGTTCGACTGGCTGTAAAAATTTCAGGTAGACATTCCCTAGATTTTTGTAGTGCCAAAACTTGGCTCAGATTTTCAATTTTTTGACATTTATGCAGGTCAACAAAGCAGTATCAAGGCAAAACAAGCTAATTTACGTATTTTCACCCACCCAAAACCCCCGATTCCCAGTGCTTGCCCCCAAGATTGAAGGGGTTAGGGAATATGTATAAACTAAGTGGTTTCCGATCAATATTATGGTCACTAATGAATAGAACAAGTAAAAATAGGCAGGAAAAAAAAAAAAAAAAAAAAAGGATAATCTTTGGAAGCTTTCCTTCTAACGAAATTTAATGAAAATTAGTAATCATATAGTTAACATAATGTACAATACCTTTATGATGGGTTCAGTTGTCGGTCGAACCTGATTTCGTAACAATATGCAAGTTCGTGTATTCACACTCTGATTTTTTCCCAAGTCCAAAATGTCAATAAACAATATGGCTGAACCCATATGGTAGTCACCATATTCTCATAAAACATAACAAAGTAAAAATCCGTCATTCAAACACTATATTACATACCGAGGTTACACAACTGTAGGTTATATTTCCTTCGTGAATTGCTTTGAGATTTTGCACACAATTTAGCCTAAATATTCCCCAGAATTACCTCACGTCATACGAAAGGTTGAAAAACGGTCTTTTCCTGCGACATCGTGTCCTGCGACACCATTTTCGACGACATGTCGCGTGAAACAATAGCACACGGCAAATTCTCATTCAGACAACAACGACGACCGATGTCACCACGCGGGCGGCGGGACAACCAAAACACTCTGTTACAAAAGCCACATCACCAAGGATGAACGTCATTAACCGAACCGAACCTAACCTAACCTAACCATTTTAGCTGTTGGAGCATGTGCAATTGCTTTGGAAAAAGAAGAAAGAGGTTTGGACCAGGCGGCAGGCGAAAGCAGAAATGTAAACAAACCCCGAAATCAAATCAATGTTCCATGCTTATATTTAACAGTTAAATTCGGTGTATATAATATATAAGATCTAGGAATACAATTTCTATATTCATATAATGATACCTAACACTACTTAAATCATAATATGCCATAATAATATATTTCATACAATATTATTTACTATAGACTTTCAACGACTTTCTCTCTGTCGCAGGATATCGCCGACAGTTTTCGAAAATTTCCGTCAACACCTCGTCGTCCGAAATCTCCCATTTCCCACGACATGTCGTCGAAAATCGTGTCGTACGACACGATGTCGTCGGAAAAAGTGCCCGTGTGATAGCCGCTTTATGATGGCCTTTAGTGTTGCCAGTCTGCTTGACAAATTTCCCTCACTTCAACATCAGAATTTCCCTTTTTACCTCAATTTTTCCCTGTTTACTCTTAAACACTGACGGGTTTTTTGGTATTTCGTCTGGTAGAATTTTTTTTTATTACTCTTGAACAATCTTTATATTTCCATGTGTGCACTTCAATATTCCCTAAAAAAAGAGAAATTTCCCTGCACCTGTCAACACTGTGAGGCCACCTCACCAAGCTCAACAAGGAAGCCGGCTAATTGTAACCTCTTGCAATCATGGCGTCTGTCAGCTCTACCTTCTCGAGTGTTACTACTACCCCTAGTAGGTGTTTAAACTGTGATATGGGCCTCCTTGAATTTCACCATCGGTATGTTTCTGACTCCAGGGCCCTATTTGATTTGTGCGTGAGCCACAAACTTATTTCAGATAAGAAAAACTGTGACAATTATGAATAAGATACTACTTTGGACTATGGGAAAAAATTGTGGTGTCAGAAATACGTCTCAAAGCAGAAAAAAAAATAGAGCAAAGTTCTCCACTATTCTTACCTATGCATGCACCACTTTCATCTCGGTAAGCATTCAGTATAAACTATTTGTGTATTTTTTGGGAGAGGAGATAATCTTGATATGTTAAGATTTGATGTTATTTTTTGTTTCGGAAATGCACACTAAAGAAGGATATTAAGGTTAGCCCCAAAGGATATCAAGATTAGGCCCGAAGGCTATCAAGGTTAGGGCTGAAGGCTATCAAGGTTAGGGCCGAAGGATATCAAGGTTAGGGCCGAAGGATATCAAGGTTAGGGCCGAAGGATATCAAGGTTAGGGCCGAAGGACACCTCGGTCTAGGTTAGGTTAGGTTGGGTCAGGTTGGTTAGTGTAATTTCAAAATTTCATTACCTTATTGTTTTATGATCAATTGATTTTCCCTATTTTTGTGAATATCTTCCCAAAATATCCAAAAATCCCAATATCTTGGGTATTTTCCAAAATCTTGCGATTTCCACCCTAGATTTTAGACAATTCATTTCAAAACTTGGCTCGCATTTTCAAATTTCGACATTTATGGCTGATCATAATTTCAAAAGTTCGCTTGCATTTTCAAATTTCGACATTTATGCCTGATCATAATTTCAAAAGTTGGCTCGGATTTTCAAATTTCGACATTTATGGCTGATCATAATTTCAAAAGTTGGCTCGGATTTTCAAATTTCGACATTTATGCCTGATCATGTCACTATAAAACTCAAACATGCTAATTTACACGTTTTCCCCCACCCAAAACCCCCGGATTCCCAGGCTCTCCCCCAAGATTGTATGGGTAGGAATGGGGTGGCAATAGTATCAAAATACATCCTTTCCGAAAATCAATTTAAACAAAAAACATGAAATCCTTTCATTTTAAAATGATTCTAAAAAATATATATATATATTAGATGAAGGCATGATTCCAAATATTTACCAAAAACAAAACAAAAAAACAGGTGGAACTCTTATGCAGAATTACCAAAAAATGAATTAATGTAATGGTGTCATGGTGCTTGGAATAGTTTGGTGGAATCAGTTGCTCCAGATTTACCAATAACAACACTGTATTATATACCCCCTCAAGGTGCGGTCACACGAGCAATTTTTTTTGGTAAATATTGAATGAATTACCGTTATCGCGTACGCTTTTTCTACCTTCATTACCCACTTATTTATACCATTCTAAGACTATTTTCTTCTATGGCATTTCCTCTGCAAATGCCCCATTTCCAAGATACCCCACCATACCCCATACGTTGTAGGGGAGCGAGGGAGTCGGGGATATGGATGGGGTATTTTGGAAATGGGGTAAATGAGAAGGAAAATGCATAGAAGAATAGTATTATAATGGTACAAATAAATGGCCAATGAAGGAAGAAAAAGCGTATCATATAATAAAAGCGTAAATAACATTGTTATTATTCGTCCGTCACTCACGCGTCCGAATTCAGCGTTGCTAACAAAAGTACCGTAAACAGTATAGCACAATCATGGCGATAGGGCCACTAGCCAAAATGTAGTCAAGGAGGTAGTGTTGCCAACGAAAAATATAGCCCAATGTGCAATGGTAGGCCTTACGTATTATAATATACCACACTACTAACCATACCTGAAAATAGAACAAAACATGGAAAAAATAAAACAATAGTCATATATATAATAAATACTGCAACGTACCTTATTCAGAGGATGAGGATGGGTGTGGATTATGTACATCAATATCACTATCTGAGGAGATGTCGGACTCTGACTCTGATAAAGATGGCGGCTGTGGTCGAACGCGGTCAGATTGATGAGGGTATAATATAGCGGCCTCGAGAAGGAAACGATGAAAAGTATGTCGTTTATATTTTTTTAGGAAAATATATCTAGCAAGATATTGTGTTAGGTATTTAGCTTTAATACCTGGCCGCCTCACATACTCTTTGATATCCCTCCATAACCTTTCAATATTTTGAGTATGTAACTCAGAGTTTTCGGGGTCCACAAAATTTACCTTATGATTAACACTCAAGTGGCTATACCCTTCCTGATGTAGGGTATTATACGCACGCCAACTATCACTGTAAATAGTGGTGCCTGGTCTTATGTATTTTTTTATTAGTGGGAGAAGAGTGTTGCGATTCCTACGCAGGGATACATTGTCTTGGTCCAATAATGGTATTATAAATCTGTTCTTGGACTCCCTCTCTATGCCACCAAATAGCCAGACTTGAGATAAATTACGACCCACGTTGTACTTTTTTCTAACAATTAAAGTTTCATCAATTTCAACCACAATGCCTTCACCACCGATGGGGTCCTGATTGTTAAACCAATTATCACTTATTTCGCAACAAAAGCTTCTCCAATCCACACTGGTCCTTATGTTAATTCCCAAATTAAGTACAGTATAACTATGATTAAATGATTTATGGCACCACAATATTATAAAGGATATAATTTGCCAAGGTTGTAGCCTAGTGCGGTCTAGAAAAGTCCCCTTGTACAAAGAGACAGAAAAAGCACATCTACGTCGTTTTTTGGACTTGGGTATGGCGACGGTATGGTGGCAACGAAATTGATTAATGTCTTGTCTATATGTACAGGGGTTGCCACACTTTCCACAAATAACACTCCGCGGTAAAACACCGTGTGCTTGTAGAATAGAAATACTAGCGTCGTTATTTCTAAATGCGTTTTGTATACTTTCAAACGGAAGTGGAGTACAGCCTTGACACAAAGAATCCATGACTAAACTGCGTATAATGTGCGCACTATGCTACCCCTTTATATAGGCGCGACCTATGTTAGCGATAAATAGGCAGTGTTGCTAATGTGAATCGGACAAAGAGAAGAAAGAAATAGGCCTAACTGTACGATAGGCGACACAAAATGGATGCAAATCCGCTCCCTGAATCCCCGTTGCCATAAACCACCAGCCAGTTAAAGGGTTAATAGAAAGCCAGATAACGTAAATAACCTAACCTAACCAAATATATACTGTTATAAACATTGGGACATGACTATTAAAGCGTAATGGAAAGAAAACACGAGTATATAATGATTAGCCCTCCAAAAAAAAGACAATGTGTGCAAACATCGCCAGCCATACGAACTTGGTGTCAGTACAAATACCCACTAACAGTAAATATGGGTATGAAATAGAGTGCTTCACCGTTGGGGTACAGATATACCAGGACCCAAAAGCCCTTTAAAGGTGTATTTAGGAAATCAGACGAACCAAGATAACCTAACCTAACCTAACCTAGACTAAGCATACCTTCGGTGCTAACCTAATGTTCTTCGTGACCTAACCTAATATCCTTCGTGCCATCGGCAGACCATGAATATGAATGCAACGAGAATAAAGATACGAATAATGTATGAATAAGATGCTACAATATAGCATACTAGTGCAATATTACTCGTAGCATAGCGACACTGTAAAATTCCTACAACGCATGAACAGTAAATATATATAAATAAACTATTTTAACAACGTTACTCAGTAAAAAAAGCTGTTTCCCCGTTGGGGTACCCCGTTTGGGGTAAAAAAACACAGAAAGCAGCAGCCACATAGAGGGCTATTATAAAGGAAGATAAATATGAGAAAGCTTCTAGAATGAAAAATGGCGTATGTAATCAGACGAACCAAGATAACCTAACCTAACCTAGACTAAGCATACCTTCGGTGCTAACCTAATGTTCTTCGTGACCTAACCTAATATCCTTCGTGCCATCGGCAGACCATGAATATGAATGCAACGAGAATAAAGATACGAATAATGTATGAATAAGATGCTACAATATAGCATACTAGTGCAATATTACTCGTAGCATAGCGACACTGTAAAATTCCTACAACGCATGAACAGTAAATATATATAAATAAACTATTTTAACAACGTTACTCAGTAAAAAAAGCTGTTTCCCCGTTGGGGTACCCCGTTTGGGGTAAAAAAACACAGAAACCAGCAGCCACATAGAGGGCTATTATAAAGGAAGATAAATATGAGAAAGCTTCTAGAATGAAAAATGGCGTATGTAATCAATATAACGCTTAAATATAGCTAATTAATGCTATAAATATCCATCGATAGCACCACTGTAAAAATGAAACTACGCAGTAACTTAATAGTCAGCCTGATATCAGAAAAAACCAAGGATTGCCAAGGATATAGCCAAACGGTGCGAGAAAGCACTTGCATTGGTAATACTGAAAATGAATATATAGGGGAAAAATACAATGGAAGGGAAAAAATATCCAAAATAGCCAATTATGCATATATATAACCAAAATATTCCGGATTCCCCAGTATTTGCAACACTGTGTATGTAAAACACGCCATATAAGAACAATATAGCCAAAATAGACGTAAATATATGAAAATATGGCCAAAATCTGCCACAAACCAGAAATTTACAATACTGAATATAAATATTGTCAATGCTGATTAGTATAAACAAATGGCCGTGTTTACCCCACCCAATACCCCGGATCCCATCGCTCCCCCATGCTTCTATGAGTGTTGCATGGGGCATATATCCAGGATTGGGGGATTATAAAGCCAATTATAATATCTTAAAGGTATGACCATAGTATAAGCGTGTATTCCCCCACCCAAAACCCCGAATTCCCAACGCTCTCCCCCATTATTGTATGAGGGGTGGGAAATGGGGGTATTTATTGAAAGAATTACCGTTTTGCAGCAGTGTTGCCAGATCCGGCTAGGTCCCAGTATTTTACCCCAGTCATTTATTGTACTTTATCACGATTATTTCCTGGTAGTTTGCCCAGGTTAGGTCCCGGTAGTTTGCCCAGGTTAGGTTCCGGTAGTAGGTTAGGTTCGGTCAGGTCAGGTAAGGTCAGGCTAATTTCAAAATGCCCCATTTGAATATGCCCTATCTTGGAAATGGGGCATTTGCGGAGGAAATGCCATAGAAGAAAATAGTCTTAGAATGGTCTAAATAAGTGGGTAATGAAGGTAGAAAAAACGTACGTAATAACGGTAATTCATTCAATATTTACCGAAATGGGCATATTATGGGCAAAGTGGGTATTAGCGGAAGAAACACCATAGATGAAAAAAGTCCTAAAAATGTCCCAAATAGTGATAAAACAATGTTATATATAACTACGCAATAACGGTAATTCATTCAATAAATACCTTTTTTTTTGGCAATTATTCACCTGCAATTTTATTATTCACCGGCAATTTTAACAGTGTGAACCGGGCATTACACTGACAACACTCATTATATCCTATATTTACTATTAATACACTATTAATGGCACCATATCTCTCTCCAATACCAACTTACCATTTTATTATAAACAACAATGATGAAAATGATTATGTATTTACCTTGTACACTTGGTAAAACACATACCGAGTTGACATCTCCTTCTTGACGTACTGGTAGCCATTATTGTTTACTCTTGAAGTTGATAGTACTTGAATAACTTGATACCAATCACAACATGGAGAGTCAGCCTTTTTAACGGCACCCTTATTAATTTCCTTTTTCTTGTGTTGCTCTGCAGTATATTATTAATTTCTTTGAACTTCTCCATATCTTCTTGGCTGTCTAACTCAAACAAAACAAACCTTCCTATTATTATTATTTATTTATTTTTGTATTTTTATGTATGTAGTGTTGCTGCAACTTCAAACCTTCCTATCATCATAATTATATATTTTTTTGTATTTTCTATGTATGTATGGTTGCTGCAACTTCATTATTGTCTTCCTTTTTTCTGAATACCCTTAATTTAGAGGGTACGACCATCTTGGTACATTGGAGTGTCTTGATTCCTCCAAAGTATGCCAGCAAACAGAACCAGATGAATAAAAACAATGGTGTCCTGTTGCCTGGAAAAGTTTAGAGGAATCATTTGCTCCAGATTTACCAAAAGTATATTATTACTATGGAAGTTTGTTTGGTCGCATGGTTAGGAGGAATCAGAAGCCTCCAATTTTCACACACGATCACAGCTAGGGTTCTTCAGTGGAGATTCTCTTGTTGGTAAATTGGAAGGCTACCAATTCCTCCTAACTGAACCATAAAACAGATGCCCTCAATGGTACTGTAATAAAAAGGAATCTGCTGTTTTCATAGAATAGTTTGGAGGAATCATTGCAGAGATCTTGCAAGTCACCGATAAAAGAATCTCCCCTTAAATTAATAATCAATAATGGTTCAAGAAATAATATTCATCATGACTAGAATTTTTTTTTTTTTTTTTTTTTATAGTTATATTTATTATCTACATATACTTATTTATTTTTACACATAAAATATTGTATACAAGCTCTTTCTCTCTCTCTCTCTCACTGCAAATAATAGTACAGTACATACCACTGCCTTACAACGGCTGGGTTTATGTATAGTCAGAGCTCCATTTAATTAAGGACCCTGTGACTGATTGTGTATATGAGACTTGGTGGTTTCTGATTCCTCCTGACTATGCCATGAAACAATTAAGCTCCTTCAATGTAGGTGCATGTGTGTGTTTCGTGGCAATGTTTGAAGGACGCACTAACCTCCAATTTTCTGACTACATCACGGGGGTCCTTAAGGGAATAAGATAATACAGTATATCATTGAAGAGGAAGACACAAAAAAAGATTCTTATAAACTATGCCATAAAACAGGACATAATTAATAAGATAAGCTGTATATATAATAGTACGGTTCGAATTCATGAACATTTTTTTTTACATCCTTTAAGTATTTGGGTTTTAGAAATGGCCAGCAGGAGAAGAGAGAATTAATTATTAAGAGGGGGACCTGGTATATGGATAAAAAGGAGATAAAATAGACAGACTGAGAGATACTATACATGAAGTTGACAGTTTAATACAATGATGGATTTAGAAGTAAGAACAATAGATTGAAAAGAAATACAGTAGACAGATAGAGATCGAGAGAGGGAAGGAATAATAATAATAATAATAATAATAATAATAATAATAATAATAATAATAATAATAATAATTATAGTAATAATAAAAATTCACTAAGAAAAGGTGAATGCTCGCTTCACCTCCATTCATTCAAACATTTTAATCACAAGCATAATATACTGTCCTTCCCTTCACTTCTAATCACTCATACATTTTAATCACAAGAACATACTGTACTATATTTACAGTCACTTCCATTCATTCCTACAGTTTAATGGCACCAGCATACTGTGCTGTATTACATATACAGTATACTTTTTTACCTTTGTAACAAAAAATATTAGAAGCAGCTTTTACATACATACATACATTAGATTATAGTACAGTATTCAATATTCAGTATGACTATAATAGGAAAGAAAGCATTAATAATTATTGTCCTACGAGTAAATTTAAATAAGTACTGTTTGCCAGTTTTGTTATATTATTGCACAATCTAACTATATTATCTTCTTTATTAACATTAGACATGAGCATCAACCCTAGAAATACAATATGTATATGAACAGTAGGCTATAAATTCCACCTAATTATTATTATTACTCATTAAGAACCCTGTGCTCATGTATGATAATTGGAGGCTTCTGATTCCTTCTGACCATGCCACCAAACAAGCTCCCTCCATATAGGTAGGTGTGTGTGTTTCATGGCAATATTTGAAGGACTCATTTATCTCCAATTTTCTGACTACATCACAGAGTCCCTTATTAAGACATTTTAAAGGCCCCAGCACAATCATCAACAGTAATTATTACCATGATAAAAATCTAAACATTTACACACACACAGCTGGTCTGGATCTCGGACTCACACATCAAAAAGTACACATGCACATAAGATTCTGGTGGTGGTTATAGGCTGGTGTGTTTTTAATAAGGGGATGGTATACAGAGGTGGTTAATCTGGAGCATGTGATTCCTCCAAATTATTCCAAGCAACAACAGACTACCATTATATTTAGTTCATCTGGTTCTGTTGTTTCCTGACATACTTTGGAGGAATCAAGGCACTGTTCATCTGGTTCTGTTGTTTCCTGACATACTTTGGAGGAATCAAGGCACTGTAATGAACCCAAAGTATACCATCACTTCAAACTACTTCTTGGAGGGAATGGCTACTCGTTGCTCATTTCGTATTATTTTGCAATACTATACGAACCGAGCAACAACAAGCCTTTTTTCCTCTATAAAGTAGTTTAATAACTACACCTCTAGTGTTTTAGAATGTGATATTTATTCTATCCTTCTCCTCTCATCTGTAGTTTATCTACATAATAAGGGTTTGGACACCCCTTCGGTCCCAAATCAATAACTTCTCGGCAATTTCAACTATTCCTCCTTTCTTTCTATGAATACTTCCCCAGTATCCCTGCTTGTTGTCAAAGGCAACTAAAGGGGGCTTTCATTTCTCTAACTGTCCCTTCATCAGTTACCATTCACGCTTACTGTCCCAACTCTCAATCATCTTCCTCGGTCGCTAGATGACCTCGCTGTTGCAGTGCCTAATATCAATAAATAAATAAATACACTTCCTTTCTTTCCTTGACCTTCCTTCAGAACTCGGTATAATACCCTTAATTTTCTGTATCCTTCCTGGCAACAAATAGCACTGGTCATGTAATGCTGAGCTGCTTTAAAGGGGAGATTCTCATATTGGTGGATTGGAAGGTCTGTGATTCCTCCAAACTATGCCACAAAACAGATCCCCTACTTTAGTAACACTGAGGTCGTCTGCTTCCTGGCATACTTTGGAGGAATCAGAAACCTTGTAAAACACCAACAAGAGAACCTCCCCTAAATTAAGTGTTTCCTTCACATGTAAACACTAAACTGCTCTACGTGTTTTCTCTCACATCCTTAAGGGGAAAGTATACTTATGGTACATTAGAGTGCCTTGATTCCTCCAAAGTGTGCCAGGAAACAGGACCAGATTAACAAAAATAATGGTGGACTGTTGCTGGGAATAGTTTTGGAGGAATCCGTATCTCCAAAAATACCAAAAAAACAACTGTACCCTCCCCTTAAATTTGTCTATGGTGCTGTTGTGGACACATGAAACAATTTTATCACATTACTAAAACATGTTCCTGGTCAGCTTTTACCACTAACTTACTCATTTACCATACACCATCAGAAAATGACCTATACCAAACAATACAATAACATTCTTTCATGATTCCCTTATCAATAAATATCTTTGTAGTGTTAAAATTATTATATTGAGTGAAATTCTTTTTGATTCAGATAAGTTTTTCAAATCCTCTACTGTGCTTAAGTATCCCTTTGATAATAATACCTTCATGTACTAAGAATGACTTAACACTATACCATTACAGTTCCCTTGTGTGTTAATTAAAGGGGTTAATTAAGATACCATTAGGAAATTGAAGGTTACTAATTCCTCTAAACTGTGACACAAAACATCTTACTACAGTTCACAGAAATCAAAAACAACTTCAAATTCACCAACAGTAGCCTACCATATAAGGGAAGAATTCTTTTTTTTAGAATATTTGGAAGACTACTAATTCCTCCAAAACTATCCCAGGAAACAAAATAATCAGCTCAATGTTATTTAATAGGGAATAAATCAATGTGTTTCACGATATAGTTTGTAGGATTCAGTAGGATTCCAATTTACCTTCAAGAGTTTTTCCCTTATACAAGACACTAATTAAGGGGAGATTCTCTTGTTGATAAAGTGGAAGGCTACTGATTCCTCCAGACTAGGCCAGAAAACATATACCCTCAATGGTACCAACGGGGTATCTGTTTGGTAGCACACTTTGGATGAATCACAGACCTTCCAATTCACCAACAAGAGAATCTCCCCATAACAGTATGTGTGTGAGGTCACTAGGCTATCTCAGACAACATAATGTGTAGTTCCTCGTCAAGTCTCAGTCTCCGCCTCTTCTCCACGGCCAGCAGGTCCTCGGCTCGGTCCACTTGTCCCTTCAGGAGGTAGTTGTCCTTTTTGATGTCGTTCATGCGTCTCTCCCGTGTTTTGGTTCTTTCCTGTAGACGCACCAACTTCCTTTCCAGGCCGTCCCCTTGATCCTCCTCGTCTGTCTTCTCCCCGGTCTCTGATTCACTCCAGACGGGTTCCTCGAAGGTGGTCAGGTCGTACAGGTCTTCCTCCTCCTCGTCGTCTTCCTCCTCCTCTCCGTTGGTCCTCCTCCTCCTCCTTCTCTTCTTTCTGAGTTTCTTGGGTTTCTTTGTGGTGTCATCCAGCCACCATTCCTCTCCTTCCTCTTTCTCCCTTGGGATCTCCTCCTCATCATCCTCCTCTTCTTCTTCCTCCTCTTCTTCATCCTCACTTTCCTTAAAACCTGCTCCTAACTCATCCAACTCCTCTTTTATCTTCAGGAAGCTCTGCCTCTCCTTCTTCATCTCTCGGTAAGCCTTGCGGATCTTCTCTCTCAGCTTCTCCCGATCATCTCTCGCTCTCTCGCCCTTCTCTTTCACACTGTCGGCTTTGTTCTGCCACAGTTTGTAGTCCCTTTCTCGTTTCTTCTCTGCTCTCTGCTCAGCTTTCTCTGGATCCTCCTCTTCCTCTTCCTCGGTTTCTTCTTCCGTCTCCTCCTCCTCATCGTCTTCCTCCTCTTCTTCAGTCTCTTCATCTTCACTGTCTTCCTCCTCCTCCCTGAAGCTTTCCATCATGTGGAACGATGAGGCAAAACTGCGTCGAGACCCAGACTTTGATGGCATGGGGAAGGGCCTGGGTTCCTTCTCCTCTGTGGGTGACATCACAGTGGGTTGTGGTGAGAGGATGCCAAGCTCAGCGGGGTCTGTCTGGCATCCTATGGTCTCAATATCCGGCAGCTCAATACCCTGTTCCTTCTGCAGGGCCTTGTACTTCTTCTCATAGTAGTTTCCTCGCAGTTCCCACTCGGCCGCATTGTTCTCAGACACGATGAGCTTCTGTACTAACTCTTCGTGTTTGAGGGCATAGTCGTCAGCTTGTTTCTTGTGTGCGTCAACCTGTTCGTAACCAACACAGATACAGTATCGCAAAACACAGTCTTAAAATTACGTTTAGTCCGATTTACAGCCTGAATAAGTGTCTGTGATAATATGTAGATTTAAAACAGGGGCAATTTTATATATTTTTAGTTTGCTTTGCATGAATACAAACTTTAAAATAAACTGAAAAGCATAAAATTACAAATCATCCTTCTTTGAACATTCACATAATCTAAGGGCAATTATTATTACAGTATATGTATTTTTAACATAAACAATTAAGGTCAAGAAAACAGACAAAAATATCCTCCATCACATCTCTAACTACTGTACATGAATATTACTCATTCAGTGGTGGGTATAAGTTGTGGAAAGAATTTGTATTTACCTATATACCACAAACACGAAAATTATTGTTGATGGTAAGAAATATAACTATGACATAAAAACCGTTTGAGGGGAGATTCTCATGTTGGTAAATTGGAAGGTTACTGATTCCTCATAACTATACCAGAAATCAGACACCCTCAATGGTACTAAAAAGGGATCTATTTCATGGCATTTAGCTAGGAGGAATCAGTAGCCTTCCATTTTACCAACCAGAGAATCTCCCCTTAAAACACACTCCACCATCAGAACACACCTTATCAGTCCCACACACCACAACCAACCAACCAACCAACCAACCCACCAACAGACCAACCCACCACAACCAACCCACCCATCACAACCTCACAACCAACCAACCAACAGACCAACCCATAACCAACCCATCACAACTTCACAACCAACCAACCAACAGACCAACCCACCACAACCAACCAACCATAAAATCCACCACAACCAACAGACCAACCCACCACAACCTCCTCACAACCAACCCACCACAACCAACAGACCAACTCACCACAACCTCACAAACCAAGCAACCCAACTCCACCACAACCCACCACAACCTTCCAAACCAAATCCACCACAACCAACCCACTAACAAACCCACTACAACCAACAGACCAACCCACCACAACCAACCAAACCTTCCACCACACCACATCCTCCCAAACCAAACCCACCACAACCAACAAACCAAACCCACCACAACACAACCACCAACCCAACCAAACCAAACCCAACACAACCTCCCACTCCCTACCACAACCCGCCAAACCAAACCCACCACAACCTCCCTACAACCAACCCACCACAACCTCCCATCCCCCACCACAACCTCCCACCATAACCAACCAAACCAACCCACTACAACCTCCCACTCCCCACCACAACCCACCAAACCAAACCCACCACAACCAACCCACCACAACCTCCCACCCACCACCACAACCAACCACAACCTCCCAAACCAATCCCACCACAACCACCAAACCAAACCCACCACAACCTCCCAACCTCACCACAACCAACCCACCCACCCACTAAAACCAAGCCACCACAACCAACCAAACCAACCACAACCCACCAAACCAAACCCACCATAACCAACCAAACCTTCCAACCTCCCCACAACCAACCTCCCACCCCCACCACAACCTCCCCAACCAATCCTCCCAAACTTTCCAACCCCACCACAACCTCCCCACCACAACCCACTTACCTGTGACTTAAGGTTGTTGATTTCCGTTTCAAGGTTATCCAGCTCACCAAAGTCTACTGCTGCCGCCTCCTCCTCCCTCATCCTCAGCTTACTCATTGACTTCTCCAGTTTGGGCATGATTACTTCGTCTGCCTCACCACTCACAGCCTTGGGTTCACTCACTCCTGCCTCCTTCAGCATCCTCTTCAGTCGTTTTACCTGAAGGAGGGTTGTGTGTATTGGTAACATGACTTAGAACAACAATAATAACTATGGAGTGGTAATTCACAATGACGTGAAGAGCAGCATGCTAAGAAAAACCCACTTTTTATAGACAAAAAGTATTTAATATTGATAAAATTAAGTCTCTAAACCTAACTAATGGAAAAATGGTAAGTTTTGATGTAGATTCACTCTTCACTAAAGTGCCACTTAACGATGTATTAGAATTTCTAAGTAGGAATGCCAGACTATGATTTAGATTTGGGTATGCCAATATCTTCCTTCCTTGAATTAATTAAACTTTGTGTTTCATCCAATGTTTTTTCTTTTAATGATAAATTCTTCATTCAGCGATTTGGCAATGCTATGGGGACGCCATTATCTCCCATCCTTAGTAATTTGTATATGGAATTTTTTGAAACTGAGTTATTATCCAACATTGCACCCCCAAATCTAATATGGCATAGGTATGTAGATGACATTTTCTCCTTTTGGCCCAACAGTCTCAATAATTTTGAAGATTTCTTTTGCAAATTAAATGTCTTGGTTCCATCTATCAATTTCAAAATTGAATGGGAAATTGATGGGTCCCTACCCTTCCTTGATGTTTTGGTTACTAAAATTAATGACTTCCCTACTTTCACTGTCTATAGGAAACCCACTCATTGTGATATGTACATTCATTTTTTCTCTTATCATAATGATTCTATCAAAATGTCTGTCATATCTACCTTGTTTCTCAGAGCATTAAGAATTTGTAGCCCCAAAAATTTAGAGGTAGAAAACAACAAAATTTGGATTATATTCCGTAACTTGAAATATCCTGATTGGTTTATTAGAAAAGCTTATTATAAGGCTAGGAAAACCTTCTATGTTCCTAAATGTCAGTCAGAAAAGAAACCTTATTTATGTCTTCCTTATGTAAAAAGTCTGAAAAAAATTCAGTCAGTTAGCAGAGAACTTGATGTAAACATAGCCTTTAAATATACTTCTAGCATCAAAACTACTCTTGTAAGAAATAATGCCACTGTTCAGCCCCAAGCAGGAGTATACAAAATTCCTTGCAAAGACTGTGACTTAGTTTATATAGGTGAAACTGGGAGATCTTTAGATGTTAGAATGAAAGAACATAAACGAGATATGACGAATTGTAACACAAATAATGCTAACTTTGTCCATGCATATGACAACAACCACTGTATTGATTGGAATTCTGGTAAAATGATAATTAAGTGTAACAATTTCAAGAAACGTAGAATATTAGAATCAGTATGTATACAACACTATAAAAACTTTAACTTAAATGAAGGTATGTTCAAACTAGATCCATTAATGAGAGCACTAGTGGTCAAATCCCTCCCAGATGTGGGGTCGGGTCCCTGAAGAATGGCCAGGTCAGGTCGGTTGGGTGAGGTGAGGAGAGATGTAGTCTGTCTGTCATCAGAACACACCTTGTCCCTCCCTCCCCCTGTCAGCTACTTATTTTCCTTTCATGTTTCATTCAACTCTGTACTGCTGAAGAGGGAGGTAGTTGCCTCCGAAACGTCCATATTAAATACTTTTTGTCTATAAAAAGTGGGTTTTTCTTAGAATAATAACTATGATTACAACTACTATTACTACTGAAATTAAAATTAAAACTACTACTACTACTACTAAAATTAAAACTAAAACTACTACTACTACTACTAGAACTACAACTACTACTACTACTACTAATAATAATACACTAAAAGAAAAAACCTATTGATAACACTACTACAACAACTGGTAATAGTAATACACAACAATAAAACACATATTGATAGCATTACCTCAACTTGTAAACTGAACAACAGTATTAACCTCAGCTTGTAAACAGAGAATGACCAACTAACTTTAGCTTGTATACAGAACAACAGTATGTATTACCCTCAGCTTGTAAACAGAGCAACAGTATTAACCTCAACATGTAAACAGAGCAACAGTACAGTATTACCCTCAGCTTGTAAACAGAGCAACAGTATTAACCTCAACATGTAAACAGAGCAACAGTACAGTATTACCCTCAGCTTGTAAACAGAGCAACAGTACAGTATTAACCTCAACATGTAAACAGAGCAACAGTACAGTATTAACCTCAACATGTAAACAGAGCAACAGTATTAACCTCAACATGTAAACAGAGCAACAGTACAGTATTACCCTCAGCTTGTAAACAGAGCAACAGTACGTATTAACCTCAACTTGTAAACAGAGCAACAGTACAGTATTAACCTCAACATGTAAACAGAGCAACAGTATTAACCTCAACATGTAAACAGAGCAACAGTATTAACCTCAACATGTAAACAGAGCAACAGTATTAACCTCAACATGTAAACAGAGCAACAGTACAGTATTAACCTCAACATGTAAACGGAGCATACAACCAACAACTAACCTCAGCATGTAAACTATCTACATCAATCTTGAATATCTTGTTTTCCCTGGCTATCTTTTTGTGTTGTTTAATCTCGTCCTGAAGTTGTCCCTTGGTCGCCTGTAGGTCATCACGCATCTTGTCAATGTCCTCCTCCTCGTCTGAAGATGAGGGCATGTTCTCGATGGCATTGGGGGACTTCTTGTCTTTCTCTTCCACTGTTAGCTGCCGTCTCAGCTTTTTCACGCCTGCAGGGAGAGGGAAAGATAGATAGATAGATAGACAGATAGATAGATTGATTGATTGGTTGATTGATTGATTGATATTAGGTGCCACAACAGCGAGGTCATATGGCGTGGGGTAGTGGAAGGGTAAGGAAGGAAAGAAGGGAATGAGATTTAATTAAGGGACCCTGTGATGTAGTCAGAAAATTGGAGATAAATTAGTCCTTCAAATATTGCCACGAAGCACTACCTATATGGAAGGAGCTTGTTTCGTGGCATGGTCAGGTGGAATCAGAAGCTTCCAATTTTTTCATACACAGGGTCCTTAAGGGGATAGAGATGATACCAATAGCATTGGAGTTTTATTAATGTTTATATTGTCATTCTTGGTAAATTGAACACCCATACCTATTGAACCAGTAGTTTTAACACACACAAACACACACACACACACTCTCTCTCACGAAAAAAAGATAATAACAACAACATAATAATAACATAACAACCTCAACAACCACCACAACTTACCTAAAGCTTTAATATTAACTTTCAAAATAAAAAAAAAAACTCAACAACAACAACCACAACTTATTACAACAGTACATCTAAACGTTCAAAATAATAACACAAACAACCACCACAACTTATTACAATAGCACATCTAAACGTTCAAAATAACAACAACAACCACAACTTATAACAACAGCACATCTAAACTTTCAAAATAATAATAACCTCAACAACCACCACCACAACTTACCTAGAGCCTTATTATTAACCTTAAATATAATAACAACCTCAACTAATAACAATCCGAACTACCACCACAACTTACCTAGAGCTTTAATATTAACTTTGCTTCTATCATTGGTGTGTACCTTCCTGAGCTTCACGCCTCTGTGAATCTCGTGTAGCAGTTCGTTGAGAGCGATGGGTTTCTCAGAGTCATATACAAACTGTTGGGGTTATAAAGTGAAGTGAGTTAGTGTGTGTGTGTAGTGGGTGAGTCAGTGTGTGTGTGTGTGTGTGTGTGTGTATAGAGGGTGAGTCAGTGTGTGTGTGTGTGTGTGTGTGTGTGTTTATAGTGGGTGTGTGTGTGTGTGTAGTGGGTGAGTCAATGTGTGTGTGTGTGTAATGGGTGAGTCAGTGTGGGTATAGGGATGTGTGTGTGTGTATAGTGTGTGTGTGTGTGTGTGTGTGTGTGTGTGTGTGTGTGTGTGTATAGTGTGTGTGTAGTGGGTGAGTTAGTGTGTGGGTGTGTATAGTGGGTGAGTCAGTGTGTGTGTGTGTATAGTGGATGAGTCAGTGTGTGTGTGTATATAGTGGGTGAGTCAGTGTGTGTGTGTACAGTGAAGTGAGTCAGTGTGTGTGTGTGTGTACAGTGGGTGAGTCAGTGTGTGTGTGTGTGTGTACAGTGGGTGAGTCAGTGTGTGTGTGTGTGTGTGTACAGTGGGTGAGTCAGTGTGTGTGTGTGTGTGTGTGTGTGTGTGTGTGTGTGTACAGTGGGTGAGTCAGTGTGTGTGTAGTGAAGTGAGTCAGTGTGTGTGTGTAGTGAAGTGAGTCAGTGTGTGTGTGTGTGTGTGTGTGGTGAAGTGAGTCAGTGTGTGTGTGTGTGTGTGTGTGTATAAAAACTGTTAATGAATACAATCAATCTAACACAAATTGCCTCTAATCTAATTATAGCCACCTATTCTAATCTAATCCCCTTTCTATCCTAAACCAACCTAATCCCCTTTTTAACCTAATCTAATCCAATCTAATGACTCTAACCTAATCCAATCTCTTTCCGTCCTAATCTAATCCCCTTTCTAATCTAATCTAATCCCCTTGTGTGACCTAATCTATCAATATAATCCCTTGTGTGACCTAATCCAATCTAATCTAATCCCTTATGTGACCTAACCTATCAATGTAATCCCTTGTGACCTAACCTATCAATTTAATCCCTTATGTGACCTAACCTATCAATATAATCCCTTATGTGACCTAACCTATCAATATAATCCCTTTATGTGACCTAATCTATCAATGCAATCACCCAATCCAATCTAATGTAATCACCCAATCTTTCTAACCCAATCCAATCTAATGTAATCCCTTGTGTGACCTAACTATATCAAATTTAATGTAATCCCTCACTTTTTCTAACCCAATCCAACCTAATCTAACCCCTTGTGTGACCTAATCTACCAATCTAACCCCTAATGTGACCTAACCTATCAATCTAAACACTGACCTTGCCTCCTTTTCATTTAACCTAACCTTATCCAATCTAATCTAACCCGTTGTGTGACCTAATCTACCAATCTAACCCCTAATGTGACCTAACCTAACAATCTAAACACTGACCTTGCCTCCTTTTCCCCTTGACTTGGGTAACATTGGGTCAGATCGGTCTGTTTTCTCGAAGGGGGAGAGGTGTTTGAGTTTAATGCCTCCCTGTACATCAGAGAAAAGAGAGAGAACAAGATAATTATAATTGTACATAATTATATATTTATAGAGTAAATAACTTTCTCAATTAACTTTATATATTAATTCTTATTCGCCTATATACTGTATGTCAAATAAGAGAGAGAAAAAGATAAAATTATACATTACATATATAGATATATATATATAGAGTAAATAACTTTCTCAATTAACTATATAAATTAATTCTGATTCGTCTATGTGCAATAAGAGAAAAATATAATTATACAGTACAGTACATATAAATATATAATGAATAACTCTCTCAATTAACTGTATAAGTTAATTCTGATTCGTCTATAAATTAATCTCATTCACTTAAATACAAAAAATTTGGTTTGTTATTCATTCACTCACCTATTCACCTACATACATTGGTTCATTACTCATTCATAAACACTGATTGGTTTTATATTTACACATTCATAAACACTGATTGGTTTTATATTTACACATTCATAAACACTGATTGGTTTTATATTTACACATTCATAAACACTGAATGGTTTTATATTCATTCTCAATTAATTGCTCTCTGTTCACATATAATATAACCACACTCCTCTCTCTCTCTCTCTCTCTCTCTCTCTCTCTCTCTCTCTCTCTCTCTCATACATACACACACAGAGCGAGATGTACACACACACACAGACAGAAACAAACAGACAGACCGATATGTACACACACATACACACACAAACACACAGAGGGAGATGTACAAACACACATACACACACACACCGAGATGTACACACACACACACACAGACAGACAGAGCAACACACACATACAGTACCCGCCTCTATATTCTTGAGTAACTCGTTCCAGTCAGGTCTTGTTCTGGAAGCCTTACGTATCTGTTCAAGCACACACACACACACACACAACAACAACAACACACATAGTAGTACCCTCACACACACACATTATAGTACCCACCTCTCTTTCTCACACACACACATACACACAACAACAACAACACACATACACACACACACATACATTATAGTACCTACCTCTCTTTCTCACACACACACATACACACAACAACAACAACAACACACATTATAGTATAGTACCCACCCCTCTCTCTCTCTCTCTCTCTCTCTCTCACACGCAGTACCCACCTCTATATTCTTGAGTAACTCGTTCCAATCAGGTCTTGTTCTTGAAGCTTTACGTATCTGGTCAACCATCTTTAGTCTGGCAGCTGACGGGGGGACCTTCCTACCCTTCATGCCTGGTGGTGGGGGTGGTGGGGGTGGGGGCATGCCTGGTGGGGGTGGTGGTGGGGGTGGCACTCCTCCCTCACCACCTCCTGACCCCTCCTGCGATACACGGGAAAGGAAGGAAGGAAGGGAGGGAAAGGAGAGAGGTGAAATATATATATATATACAGTATACAGTACAATATATAATTATGTGTGTGATGGTGAGAGGGGAGAAGGGAGGGAAAAGGGGGGGGGGTGAAATATATATGGTGAGGGGTGAGGAGAGGTTGGTGAAATGTGGGCTATACTGGGGAAGGGGTGAGGGAGAGGGGTGTGTGAAATATATAGTAAATGTGATGGTGAGGGGTGAGGGGGGAGGGGGGTGAAATATATAGGGGATGGTGAGGGGGGAGGAAGAGGGTGGGGGCGAAATATATACTGGGGATGGGGTGAGGGGGGAGGGAGGGGGTGAAATATATATGGGATAATGAAGGTGGAGGGGGGGAGGCAAAACTATAGAAAAATTTATATAAGAATTGTGTGAGTGAAATTCAGATGAAGATGATGATAAAAAGAAAAATTACAAATGGCAGAAAATGGAATGTATGAAGATGATAACAGATTGATATATTACACACACACACACACACACACGGGGTAGTATCAGTACAAATTCATATCAGAGCAGCGATAAAATATTAATAATAATAATAATAATAATAATAATGATAATATGGAAATAGTAATAATATTAATAAAATAATAATAGTAATGATAATTTTAATAATAATAATAATAATAATAATAATAATAATAATAATAGTAATAATAGTAATAATAATAATATAATAATATAATAGTCAAGTATATCCTGAAATTCAATAATATAATAAAAAGTCAAATAATAAGAGAAGGAAAAAAAAATAATAATAATGGATGACAAACAAAAAACAAAGAAAATTCAATACGAAAGAATTTGTTACTCGTAAATACAAAATTAATAAATAAACAAACAAACAAACAGGCAAAACATACATACAAAGAAGCAAACAAAAACAAACAGGCAAAACATACATGCATACCATCAAGTACACATGCAAAATTAAACACAAAATAATTATTCGATTTTATGTAAAAAAAAAATATAGACATATAACATATATATATATAAAAGAAAATAATTATATAACAAAGCGTTCAAAATTGTCAATATTTGAAATAAAAATAAAAATAATAAGCAATCGTAGTTGTTATTATTATTAGGCATCAAAATAATAAGCTATCGTTATTTTTCAGCAGCCATTGCGTTCAAAATTATAGGCCATCGTTCGTACGTAATTAGCAAGCGTTCAAAATTATAAACCATCGTTATTATTATTGGGCATCAAAATAATAAGCTATCGTTATTTTTCAGCAACCATTGCGTTCAAAATAATAGGCTATCGTAATTATCAAGCATCAAAAAAATTATTAGGCATCAATATAATAGGCTATCGTAATTATTATTAGGCATCAAAATAATAAGCTATCGTTATTTTTCAGCAGCCATTGCGTTCAAAATAATTAGCCATCGTTATTATTATTAGGCATCAAAATAATAGGCTATCATTATCATTATTATGCATCAAAATAATAAGAATAATAAGCCATCGTTATTATTAGGCAGCCATCCACAGCTATTGCGTTTGAATCCTTACAGCCATATTTTCTTATAATAATAATAATAATAATAATGTTACGTAATAATAATAATAATAATAATATTATTACGTAATAATAATAATAATAATAATAATATTAATAATACTATGTTCCGTAATAATAATAATAATAATAATAATAATAATAATAATAATAATAACAATAATAATAATAATAATAATAATATGACGCACATAAAGATTAAATAAAATAATATCTTTATAAATATCAAATGAAAAATATGGCTGCTAGAATTTAAGGACCCTGTGTGATCGTGTATGAAAATTTGAGGTTTCTGATTCCTCCTGACAATGCCAAGAAACAAGCTCCTTCTAAATCTATAGGTGGTGCTCCGTGGCAATATTTGAAGGACTCATTTACCTCCAATTTCCACCCTACATCATGCACTGGGTCCCTAAAGGTGAGATTCTCTTGTTGGTGAATTGGAAGGTCTGTGATTCCTCCAAACTATGCCACGAAACAACAGGTCCCTTATTAGTACCAATGAGGGTGTCTGTTTCGTGGCATAGTTTGGAGGATTCACAGACCTTCCAATTCACCAACAAGAGAATCTCCCTTTAATTAAAACGTGAAGCCCATCAGCCAGCCCACCAGCCAAGCAACGACCTCTATCCTTCTTGTCGCTTTTCCTTACTTTCTTTTTGGCTGGCTGTGGCGGCGGGGGCGGTGGGGGTTGTGCCTTGAGGTTGGGTGTCTTGGGTGGGGCTGGTATAGGCTGGGGGGACATTGGTGTGGACCGTTTGGCGTCTAGTTGTGATGACGACACACTCTGCCCAGACGTAAACAAACATAGGAAGGTTACAGCGATTGGTTGGTTGGTTGGAAAATTGGTTGGTTGGTTTGTTGGTTGGTTGGTTTACTGATACATTATATTGGTTGGTTCTGAACAATGTGTAGATCTGTTGATAATAATGCTGGTCCGGAAAAGAAATGCTATGCGGCTGCCATTCCGAAACACCGAAGGAGATAATCTGTTATACGACGCGGCAACAAATTTGAACAGACGCGGGAACGAGACTTAAAAATACGCGGGAACGAGACTAAAAAGACGCGGGAACGGGACTTAAAAAGACGCGGGAACGAGACTTAAAAATACGCGGGAACGAGAATCAAAATAGACAGAAACAAGAAAATTAGATAGGGGACATGATTGTAAAAAGACGCGGGAACAACATTGGTAAACACGCAGGAACAACAATAATAATAAAGACGCAGGAACAACGATGTAAACAAACCATACACACACACACACACTGGCTCACAAAAGTTGGTCATGCGTTATCCACCAAACCATTTATTTATATACAAACTCTGAAAACTGTAATAAGGATACTAGTATGATAATGCCAGTGGATGTTGTGGAAGCTACTGACTGAATGATCTCTCCAAATTATAGTCACGATAAATAAATAAATACCGATAAATATATAAATAAATAAATATAATCAATCTTCTATATAGGTAAATGTTTTGATGTCTGTCTCGTAGTAAAATGTAGTGTGGAGGAATCAGTGGCCTCCAAATTGCCTATATATATATATCTTGGGTGCCTGATATTGCATGCACTTTGGTGGGTGGGGAGAATACGAACCATTTACACATACTGTACATATATAAATATAATGCAACAGGCGTGCTTTTCAGAAGGGCATTCGGATTCCTGTGCAGTAGAGAGAGAGAGAGAGAGAGAGAGAGAGAGAGAGAGAGAGAGAGAGAGAGAGAGAGAGAGAGAGAGATAGGAGAAGGGAATTAGTGGAGAGAGAGAGAGAGAGAGAGAGAGAGAGAGAGAGAGAGAGAGAGAGAGAAAAAAAGAGAGATGATGTAGGAATAAAATCTCACACACACACACACACACACAGCACCTACCAACTCCTCCCCTAGATTCCACCATGGTACTGGATACTTTTTCTTGGCCTGGAAACATGTCAATATTAAACTGTATATGTCAACACTCTCAATATGTCAACAACACGCTCAACATGTCAACACTCTCAATATGTCAACAACACGCTCAACATGTCAACACTCTCAACATGTCAACAGTCAACATGTCAACACTCTCAACATGTCCACACTCTCAACATGTCAACAACACTCTCAACATGTCAACACACTCAACATGTCAACACTCTCAACATGTCAACAACACTCTCAACATGTCAACAACACTCTCAACATGTCAACACACTCAACATGTCAACACTCTCAACATGTCAACACTCTCAACATGTCGACAACACTCTCAACATGTCAACACACTCAACATGTCAACACTCTCAACATGTCAACACTCTCAACATGTCAACACTCTCAACATGTCAACACACTCAACATGTCAACACTCTCAACATGTCAACACTCTCAACATGTCAACACTCTCAACATGTCAACACTCTCAACATGTCGACAACACTCTCAACATGTCAACAACACTCTCAACATGTCAACAACACTCTCAACATGTCAACAACACTCTCAACATGTCAACAACGAGACTTAAAAATACGCGGGAACGAGACTAAAAAGACGCGGGAACGGGACTTAAAAAGACGCGGGAACGAGCATAAAAAAACGCGGGAACGAGACTTAAAAATACGCGGGAACGAGAATCAAAATAGACAGAAACAAGAAAATTAGATAGGGGACATGATTGTAAAAAGACGCGGGAACAACATTGGTAAACACGCAGGAACAACAATAATAATAAAGACGCAGGAACAACGATGTAAACAAACCATACACACACACACACACTGGCTCACAAAAGTTGGTCATGCGTTATCCACCAAACCATTTATTTATATACAAACTCTGAAAACTCAACAACACTCTCAACATGTCAACAACACTCTCAACATGTCAACACACTCAACATGTCAACACTCTCAACATGTCAACACTCTCAACATGTCAACACTCTCAACATGTCGACAACACTCTCAACATGTCAACAACACTCTCAACATGTCAACAACACTCTCAACATGTCAACAACACTCTCAACATGTCAACAACACTCTCAACATGTCAACACTCTCAACATGTCAACAACACTCTCAACATGTCGACAACACTCTCAACATGTCAACACTCTCAACATGTCAACAACACTCTCAACATGTCAACACTCTCAACATGTCAACAACACTCTCAACATGTCAACAACACTCTCAACATGTCAACACTCTCAACATGTCAACAACACTCTCAACATGTCAACAACACTCTCAACATGTCAACAGTCTCAACATGTCAACAACACTCTCAACATGTCAACAACACTCTCAACATGTCAACACTCTCAACATGTCAACAACACTCTCAACATGTCAACACTCTCAACATGTCAACAACACTCTCAACATGTCAACAGTCTCAACATATCAATACCTAGAGACAGTAAATAAATGCACAATAAGATCTCCATCATTGGAATTAGTTCGTTGGTGAATTAGACTGACTGTTCAAAGCTTCAACCAAACCTATATACTTATTATTTATGCTCGTGACTGTACTTATATATACTTCTGTAATGCATATAAAATCAATCTGGAATCTCCTGTAAGAAAAAAATATAGAACGTCAATATTAACATGTAAAAAGAATCAACAACAACACAAGAAACTCACACACAATAAAATAATACACAATAAATTTAGTATCCACACACAGGTTTCATCACAAATACACATAGAAATTTTTTGGTGGGTTAACCTGGCGAAAATGTACACCTGCTCCCTTGGTGAATTTTTTAGTTCATTTATTTATTATTTATTTAATTATTTACATTTTTATCTTATTTTATATATATTTTTTTTTTGCAAGAGTAATTCAATGAAAGACAGATAACACCAAATATTTACACATATCTGTAACTTATAATAAAACACTGGAATCTATTTATGTATGTATGTATACTAAATGTGTGTGTATGTGTGTGTGTGTGCAACTTATTATAAAAAACTGGAAAGTATGTATGTATGTATGTATGCCAAATGTGTGTGTGTGTGTGTGTGTGTGCAACTTATTATAAAAAAAAATGGAAAGTATATAATTTATGTATGTATGTATGTATGCCAAACCTGTATGTGTGTGTGTGTGTGTGTGTGTGTGTATTTATCTGCAACTTAAAATAAAACACTGGAATGTATGTATATATGTATGTAGGTTATGTATGTATGTGTGCAACTTATTAAAAAAATCTGAAAAGTATGTATGTATGTATGCCAAATGTGTGTGTGTGTGTGTGTGTGTGTGTGTGTGTGTGTGTGTATTTATCTGCAACATAAAATAAAACACTGGAATGTATGTATATATGTATGTATGTATGTATGTCAAACGTGTGTATATAATTAAGGTCATAATTACTATTTAGAATGGAATCGGTGCATTTTCGCCACCATAAGAAAACGGAGTCTGTAGGCTATAATATATGTAAGAGTATTAACTATTAGGGGTCCTGAAATACACACACACACACACACACACACACACACACACACACACTGGCAATATATAACTGTGATAAGTAATTTTTGAGAGTAAATATCCGTAGAGTACAAGCAAAACAAGAATAAAAAAAAGAACAATAACAACGAAAAAACAACAACTGTGTGGAATCAGTTAAAACGCGAGGTCAGGCAAGGTCAAGTTAACCATGTACAGTACAGTTGGCCACAGAAATTCTTACACACACAGGCTATATGGAAAGAGAGGTCATTCATTATTGTGGAAGTACTGCAATGAATGATCTACCAAGTGACTCAGTGATTACCAAAACAACAAACCTAATAATAATAATAATAATAATAATGTTGTATTGCAGTTACGTAGTCTTTCATTGCAAAACAACAAACTTAATAATAATAATAATAATAATAATAATAATTTTGTATTGCAGTTACGTAGTCTTACATTGCAAAACAACAAACCTAATAATAATAATAATAATAATAATAATAATAATAATAATAATGTTGTATTGCAGTTACGTAGTCTTACATTTTCTATATGTTGTAAGCTCTGTAAAACAAGAGTGTGTGTAGGAATTCTTGTGACCAATAGTATAGTTGTAGACATAATAATAATATTCCCGCTACACCCAGGCCGGAGGTAGTGATTTTTGTCTGGTATTTGCTTCTGATCACACACACACACACGCGAGTTCTTTCTCTTACACTCATACATACACATTCATTCATTTACACACAGATACATACACACTCGTTCATTCTCTATGGCCGCAAACACACACATACACACACATTCATTCTCTTACACACCAGCGAGTTCATTCTCTTAAACACACACGTTCTTTCTCTTATACACACACTCACACACATTCTCTCTCTCTCTCTCTCTCTCTCTCTCTCTCTCTCTCTCTCTCTCTCTCTCTTTCTCTCTCTCTCTCTCTCTCTCTCATCAACCACCAAGAGGCCTGTATGTATCACGTATTACTGTCCACAACTGTACATACACGTATATATTATTATTTCTGGACTCAAGCCATCACCAAAATAATATTACTGGGTTGGGTCATACAGTAGTCAAGAACATTTATAGTGTATACGATGGTGTGGTACGATGGCTCCATATATAGACCAACAACAACATAGCCATCGTAAATACCATGGATGTTCTTGCATAAGCTCCATTTTTGACAGGTATAGGGAGAGCCTGCTTGTGAGGGGGTGGGTTGGGGTGGTGGGGTTGAGGGTTGGGGTGGGGGGTTAAGTAGGTGGGTTTATGGGGGTGAGAGAAGGGGTGGGGGGGGGCAAAATTCAAAGCGGTAAAATATGCTTGTTATTGTTGGGGGAAGTGTGTGTGTGTGTGTGTGTGTGTGTGTGTGTATTAAAACAGTAAATGTGTGAATGTGTGTGCAGGTGTGTGTGTATTAAATCAGTACATGTGTGTGTGTGTGTGTTTCAAATCAATATATGTATGTGTGTGTGTGTGTGTGTGTGTGTGTGTGTGTGTGTGTGTGTGTATTAAATAAGTACAAGTGTGTGTGAGTGTGTGTATGAAATCAGTACATGTGTGTGTGTGTGTGTTAATCATTACATATAAGGATGTAGTAACAAGCTCAGACAGTGCTATAATACTGTTTACCTTTCTGATACGAGCCAGACTGATTCGTGTTGGTTCGGCTCGCTGTGGGGAAGGGAGGGCAGGGGAGGGCAAGGGGAAGAAGAAAAATAATAGTAATAATAATAATAATAATAATAATAATAATAATAATAATGAACGAAGAATTTAACTTTTCTTTTCCCTAACGAAGATAATAATAAAAATAATAATATAATAATAATAGTAATAACAAATTCTACAGTATTATTCTATTCAAATTCTACATGAGAAACTATTGGTAAAAATATAAATGTGTAAATCAGAAACAATTGACTATCTACAGAAAAATGATAACTTTATCAAAATGCAAAAAACTTTCTTAAGGGACCCTGTGATGTAGTCAGAAAATTGGAGGCATATATGTCCTTCAAATATTGCCACGAAACACAAAGCTATCCTATATGGAAGGAGCTTGTTTCGTGGTATAGTCAGGAGGAATCAGAAGCCTCCAAATATCATACATGATCACAGGGTCCTTAAAAATGCTGAAGGGTACACTAAGTTTTATAATAAAAATACACTGGAAAAAGAGAGGCATTATTTATAAGATGTTATTCCTTATTATATTAGAGGAAAAAAAATGGACAGACAAGCATGTACAGTCAGCAAAAAATGTTTTGTTACTACCCCTACGTTAATTTTAACATCGGTAAGCGCGGCAGAGTTGGTATTCCGCCGACTGAGCAGCTGTGCCTCGTCTTCCGAGACGAGTATCGTCTTTGCCCAAAAATATGTGGGCCGCGGCAATGGCAACTTGGCACAAGGCATTCCGTTTCTTTTTTAAATCAAAAGTTTAGCTGATTTTAAATCAAATTTCGAGTGTTCGAGAACTCTTGCTATTTAACTATTCATTATTAAACATAAGGAAATGCGTTTGAGTATTTTAGAACAAGAATAACCGTGAAATACCCAGAAATAATAGCACTGGGTGAAAGAACGTCATCACAACTTGCCTGCCCATTAGACACTGAGGGGCACGGAGGGTGACGGAGGTATATAAGACACTCGCGTCACGCCTGAGTACCAATATTACATCACACTGTTAAAAGAATGGTAACAACACTTTTTTTTGCCGAATGTACCTATTTCAAAATTCTTGTTAATGTGATTCAAAATAAAAATTAAATATAACCAATGTTAATATTACAGGTTAATTAATATAAACGAACTATCATGCACGTAAAATGTGGTTTGTTGTTGTTATTATTATTATTATTATTATTATTATTAATAAATGTAATGTTATTGTTACTATTAATGTTATTATTGTTATTGTTATTACTATTATAGAGTTTTTATAGTATTACTATTATTATTATTATTATTATTATTATTATTATTATTATTATAGTATAGTATTATCATTATTATTATTATTATTATTATTATTATTATTATAGAGTTTTATAGTATTATTATTATTATTATTATTATTATTATTATTATTATAGAGTTTTATAGTATTATTATTATTAGTATTATTATAGAATATTATAGTATAGTATTATTATTATTAAAGGTGTCATGCTAATATTATTATACTAACCGTGTCCCATTTCCTCCACCAATTGTCTTTATTGTTATTATCATCATCATCTCGGTACGTATTGCCCACCTCATCCTGTGTGTGTGTGTGTCAAGGTGAGTTAAGGTACTGTGTGTGTATATGTGTATGTGTATGTGTGTGTGTATAATGGTTGTGTGTGTGTGTGCGTGTATAATGGTTGTGTGTGTGTGTGTGTGTGTGTGTGTGTGTGTGTGTGTGTGTGTGCTTATACATATGTATGTGTGTGTGTGTGTGTGTGTGCTTATACATATGTATGTGTGTGTGTATTTTTTTTTTTACCTGCATATACAGTATTTAAGTAGAAACTGTATATTATTTCCTTACAATAACAGAGAGAGAGAGAGAGAGAGAGAGAGAGAGAGAGAGAGAGAGAGAGAGAGAGAGAGAGAGAGAGAGAGAGAGAGAATCTATTTTCGTCAATTCAGCACAGATTTCCTCCAAGTAGACTGTGCCACAAAACAAATTCCCTATTAGTATTAGTTTGGAGGAATCAGTAGCCTTCCAATATAATTATTTCCTTCACAAACTCACAATAACCAGTAAATATTATATCATATATATATATATATATATATATATATATATATATATATATATATATATATATATATATATATATATATATATATATATACATATATATATATATATATATATATATATATATATATATATATGTATATATATATAACGAATAATAAGATAACAATATATTTTTTTTTATACTCACATGAAAGAGTAATTATTCATCAAACGAGTAAAAAAATTATATCCCCACAAACTCACTATAACCAGTAAATAATTTATCACATATGTATATAATGAATAATAAGATGATAACAATATATAATTATCTATATATTTTTTTAATAATGAAAATTGTACTCATATTATGAATTAGTAATATATTTAATAATAAAATAATAATGTTTACGACTCCACAATTAGTAAGTCTTCTATTCAATGGATAATGACGAGTGATGACGAGTTGGTGATGAGTGATGACGAGTAAATGACGAGTGATTGGTGAGTGATGAGTGAGGTGTTTTGACGAGTGACCAGTTTGTGACGAGTGGTGATGACTGAGTGATGACGAGTTTATAATAGTGAGTGACGTAGTGATGACGAGTTTGTGACAAGTGAGTGACTTGGAAATGACGAGTTGACGAGTGAGTGACGACGAATTGATGAAAAGTTATGAGTTGGTGACAAGTAAATGACGACTGGGTGACGAGTAAATGACGAGTGAGTAACAAGTAAATGATAAGTGAGTGTCGGTGACCTAACCTGACCTGACGTGACCCTTACCATGTGACCTAGGACGTCTTTCTTGAACACGGGTGATGTGGGACTCCAAGCCTGTCAAACACAAAACAATGCAAATTATAAACAAAACAAACAACAACAAAAGCAACAAAACATAAAAACAAAAACAATAATTTATAGCAGAAGCAATAATAATAATAATAATAATAATAATAATAATAATAATAGAAATTATAATATTAATAATAATAATAATGATAATTGCGGAAGAAATAATAATAATAATAGAAATTAAAATAATAATAATAACAATAACAACAACAATAATAATAGCAATACTAATATTAATAATAATAATAATAATAGAAATGAATAATAATAATCATGTACTGTAAACATTATAATTAAATTGATAAATGGATGATAAAGAGAAACAAGATAATTATATAAAAAAGAAAAACAAAATAATATAACACTAATAAAGATAAAAACCAAATAGAAATATATAAAATAAATAAAATTATATAAACCACAATAACAATGACAAAAAATTACATCAATAAATTCATATGAGGCAAAATAAATAAATAAATAAATAAATAAATAATAATAAAGAAAACTAGTAGGCAAATTTAATTATAATACAAAATAATAATATTTAAACAGAATGTGAAATAATATATATATATATATTAAGGTTAATTTGGCTCACCCTGTTATCATTATCATCATCATCATCATCTTGTTCCCACCAAGCTAAACTTGGACTTGATATCTGATGAGGAAATTGTAATAGAGTTACTTATTGTATGTGTTTGTGTGTTCTGACATATACCGATTCCGTATCTCTCTCTCTCTCTGTCTCTCTCTCTCTCTCTCTACATTCTTTATCTGAACTTTCAGCATTCCTTTGATAAAGTACTACATCAGAGGCTGATAACAAAAACCCATGAACTAGGAGTTGAAGTCATTCCTTTCTAAATGGATCGAGAATTGGCTGACCAGGTGGCACCAAAGAGTTCAGTACTCGGTACACTTCTGTTTATAATTTACATTAATGATTTAGATTCTGGCATCATCAGTCAAATTTCAAAATTTGCTGACGACACCATCCTAGGGTGTAACGCCTCATCCCTCAATTGTATAGAAGACTTATGTAGAGCCTAAACAGAATAGGGGAATGGTCAGAATGGTGGCAAATGCCATTCAACCTTGGCAAATGTAAGGTGATACACATTGGTCATGTAAATCAGAGAACTGATTACACTCTATTAGGAAGTGCATTAGGAATTACTGACCAGCAAAAAGACTTAGTAGTTATGATTAGTAGCATTTTGAAATCCTCTAACCAGTGCCTCCAAGTGGAAAAGAAAGCACAGAGGCTGCTTGGTTACATAAAGAGACAATTTAGCTACAGAAACAAATAAATAGTCCTCTCTCTTTAAAACTCATTGGTTCGGCCACATCTGGAATATGCTGTACAGTTCTGGTGACCAACCTTGAAGAATGATATAGTGAGACATGAAAGAGTCCAGGTACGGGCCACCAAGTTGATGTCATCCCTGAGGCACATGGTATATCACAGAAAGTTACAGACACTCGGACTTTCACCATTAGAAAAGATGTGCCTGCGAGGTAAACTAATCCAAGTCTTCAAAATTCTACGTGGATATGAAGACAATGACTATCGGTGCCTTTTTAAATACAAACAAGACTACGAACCACAGATGGAAACTAGAACTAAAACGTTTCCAACATAACACACTAACAAACTTCTTTACATCATTATAAAATCTGTGAGGTCTGGAATGAATATCAGCTGTGGTAATAGACAGTTCCTCTATATAGAACAAGTAAAGTCTAGGCTACATAAAGTTTTCTTAGGTCTAACATAGAGAGAGATAGGGAACTTTTGCCTCTTCCATCCTGGTCATCCTCCACTTCTGTGTCTGCTAAGTGAGGGCAAGTCAGGATATGGCAGAGTCTTGGTCTTTGATTTATTTTTTCCATAAGTATTGCAACACATATCACATGGTACCTCCTTGATATGGGTCGAAAAATCTTTTGATGCACCACCTTTCCTCCTCTCTCTCTCTCTCTCTCTCTCTCTCTCTCTCTCTCTCTCTCTCTCTCTCTCTCCTATTGTCTTTATTGAACTGAATGGCAGAGTGATGTAGACAAAGATATAGTATTATTCACTACATGCATATGACAAAAAAAAATAAAAATAATAATAATAATAATAATGACAAAAAGTAAACAAATACACAAACACAAACAAAATAATAATAATGACGATACGTAAACAAACAAACAAAGAAAAACATAAACAAAAATAATAATAATAATGACATGCAAGGCAATATATAATTATTTTGACACAGTAATAAAAATAATAGTTTTGATAAAGCGATACAGAAAGAAATTATTTTTATTATTATTATCCTCCCAAATTAATTATTCCAAAGATAATAATAATAATAATAATAATAATAATAATAATACCCGTAAATTAACTTGTGTAATACTATGGTGATAATTATTATGAGGGAAGGAGTAAGGGAAAAAAAGTCATAGATAGATAGACAGATATTTAGATAGATATATAGATAGAGAAACAGTCAGATAGACACAGATAAACAAACAGAAAGATAGATAAACAAACAGACAGAGAGATAAACAGAAAGACAGAAAAAAAGATAGATAAATAAACAGACAGACAGAAAAAAAGATAGATAAACAAACAGACAGACAAATAGATAGATAAACAGACAGATATAAATAAAACATAATACAGATAAACAGGAAAATAGACAGACAGACAGACAGACAGACAAACAGACAGACAGAGAGATAGAAAAACAGATAGGCAGACAGACAGAGAGAAAGATAAACAGAAAAACACACAGACATACTGACAAAGATAGATAAACAGATAGAAAAACACACAGACAGAGAGATAGATAAACAGACAGAGATAGATAAACAGAAAAACAGACAGACAGAGATAGATAAACAGCCAGAGAGATAGATAAACAGACAAACAGACAGACAGAGATAGATAAACAGAAATACAGACAGACAGATAAACGGAAAAATAGACAGACAGACAGACAGAGATAGATAAACAGACAGACAGAGAGATAGAAAGATAAACAGCCAGACAGAGAGATAGATAAACAGCCAGATAAAAGAATAACAGCAAGACAGACAGATAGAAAAACAGCCAGCCAGACATAGAAATAGATAAACAGACAGAGAGAGAGTGACCTGGCGTGGGGCTGACTCCATCTCCTCCTTCCATCCCCCTCCACCTCCACCTCTTCCTTCCTCTCCATCATCATCATCATTATCAGGTTGTTCCCACCACATCAGTTCTGTCTCTTTCTGTTAATTAATATTCACACCTCCTCAATATACACACCAATATATACTCCAATCTATCAATGTACATGAGTTCTGTCTCTTTCTGTCAATTAGTATTCAGACTTACTCAATATACACACAAAATTATACTGAAATCTAATCCAATCTATCAATGTACAGCCACAATCAAATAACCACCGACACTTTCCTTCCATCGTCCAAATAAATCAGTATCATATCAAAATATAACCATACAGCAATACCTTACATCAACTCAAACAACCCCCTCAATTATTATTATTATGAGGTGATGGAAAATCAGACACGTGTTGTTCTTTATTACCAAGATATTTACTACGATGGAAGGAAAGTGTGGTTGGATATTATTATTGTTATTATGAGGTGCAGCAAAATCAGACACGTGTTGTTCTTTATTACCAAGATATTTACTACGATGGAAGGAAAGTGTCGGTGGTTATTTGATTGTGGCTGTACTTCCCCCCTTAAGAAAAAAATTAATTAAATAAATAAATAAATAATAATAATAATAATAATAATAATAATAATAATAATAATAATAATAATAAAATAATAATAATAAAAAATACTACTACTACTACTACTACTACTAATAATAATAATAATAATAATAATAAACAGTTGAAAATATAATAATTATGGTTAGCACATTTAGAAAGAAAAATTTAAACATCATTGTATATATTTAAAAATGGGAGTCAAGAGAAAAAAGGTTACAATTAAATAATTCACATATATAAAAAACAAAATATAGTAATCATGGATTTATAATAAAAATAATATCTAAGAAAAAAATAACAAAAATATTAATTATGGAATTTTAACCAAATAATAATAATAAAATATTAATTTTAAACTTTTTAAATAATGAGAGAAACAATTATATATTAATTATGGACTTTTAAAATAATACTCATAAATTTTTTTTATATAATAATAATAATAATAATAATAATAATAATAATAATAATAATAATAATAATAATAATAATAATAATAATGATAATAATAATAATAACAATAATAATAATAATAATAATAATAAATACTCAGAATGTGATCAGACAAATTTAAAGGAATAATTATAACGTATAAAGTCAAACGAAAATAATAGTCAATTTGAGATTTTAATTTGACAGGAGAATAAGATAAACAGGAGAGAGAGAGAGAGAGAGAGAGAGAGAGAGAGAGAGAGAGAGAGAGAGAGTTACTGAAGTGATGGTGTGTGTGTGTGAGAGAGAGAGAGGATGGGCTGCAAAAGTTAATAGAGAGAGAGAGAGAGAGAGAGAGAGAGAGAGAGAGAGAGAGAGAGAGAGAGAGAGTTACTGAAGTGATGGTGTGTGTGTGTGAGAGAGAGAGAGGATGGGCTGCAAAAGTTAATAGAGAGAGAGAGAGAGAGAGAGAGAGAGAGAGAGAGAGAGAGAGAGAGAGAGAGAGAGAGAGAGAGAGAGAGAGAGAGAGAGAGAGAGAGAGAGAGAGAGAGAGAGAGAGAGAGAGAGAGAGAGAGAGTACCTGTTGTTGTTGTTCTTCTTCTTGTTGATCATCAGGTTCTTCCCACCACATTCGTTCCTCTTTCTCCCCCTGTATCAACAACACAAACACAAACACAAAACAAACACACAAATTAAATACTAATTAAAACACCAATTAAAACACTAATTAAAACACCAATTAAAACATCAATTAAAACACGAATTAAAACACGAATTAAAACACCAATTAAAATACTAATTAAAACACCAATTAAAACACTAATTAAGACACCAATTAAAACACTAAAACGGCAAAAATAACTTATATAAAGAATTTAAATTAATATAACTAATATTTAAATAAAAAGTTAAATGTACATAAACAATAAATTACAATAATATTACATACAGAAAAATAAATGATATATTGATAATAATAAAATAATAAATGACTATAATAATACATACATAAAAATAAATTATATATAGATAATCATAAAATAAACATTATTATTACGTAACTAAAATATTAATATCAATAAGTATGAATAGATAGAAAGTATTAATGAAGACATAAATGTAACATAACAAATAAATAAATGAATAAATGAATAAATAATAAATGAGTGAACATAAATAAAACATAAATTAATATATAAATAAATAGATAAATAAATAAATATGTAAATAAATAAATAGATAAATAAATAAATATGTAAATAAATAAATATGTAAATAAATAAATATATAAATAAATAAATAGATAAATAAATAAATATGTAAATAAATAAATAATGGAATACGTGTTAAAAAAAAAGGGAAGGTAGAAACGGTATAGAAGTGAAAGGGAGTGACTCGGGTCCAAATGGGCGCCCAAACCCTCAAAGGACAGACATATAGACAGACAGACAGGTTAAGGACAAGATGATGATGATGGTGTGTGTGTGTGTGTGTGTGTGAGTGAGTGAGTGAGTGAGTGAGTGAGTGAGTGAGTGAGTGAGTGTTTGTGTGTGTGTATGAGTGTATGTGAGTGAGTGAGTGAGTGAGTGAGTGAGTGTGTGTTTGTGTGTGTGAGTGAGAAGCAAGCAATGATTTGTTAAGGGTAGATTCTCTTGTTGGTAAATTGGAAGGCTACTGATTCCTCCAAACTATGCCACAAAACAGATCCCCTCTATAAGTAACAATAAGGGTCTCTGTTTCCTGGTAGAGTTTGGAGGAATCGATACTCCTCCATCGATTTCTCCAGTTCACCAACACTCTAATACCCTCTTTTAAGGACCCTGTGATCGTGTATGAGAATTGGAGGCTTCTGATTCCTCCTGACTATGCCACGAAACAAACTCCTTCCATATAGGTGTGTGTGTGTGTGTGTGTGTGTGTGGTTCGTGGCAATATTTGAAGGACTCATTTACCTCCAATTTTCTGACTACATCACAGGGTTCCTTAAAAGTTGTAAGAGTTCTCGCTGCATGCATTATTATAATATTATTAGGAATACTGTGATTATGACATTCACATACACACACACACACACACACACACACACACACACACACACACACACACACACACCAATCAATCACAGAACACACACACACACACATACCAATTAGTCTTATAGAACACACACACACACCAATCAATCTCATAAAACACACACACACACACACCAATCAATCTCATAGGACACACACACACACACACATACAATCAATCTCAACACAAATTCTACTCTATAGAAAAACTTTGCAGACCTGGGTAGTGGGAATAGAGGAGAGTTGTTGTGTTTCCTCTCCCTCCTCCTCCTCCTCCTCTCCATCCGGCTGTTCCCACCAGTACACCTCCTCCATCCTCTCACTCTGCAACACACACACACACACACACATACACACACACACCAATACTTCCTCAGTCACTTAGTTAACATTGTACAGTAAACGCAGGGGTAACTCATCAGCAAACATATACTATACATATCTGGACATTCTTGTATATTGTATTATTTGTTACAAGAATTCGTACACACGCTGTTGTCTTCAAGGGTTTACAACATATAGAAAATGTAAGACTACGTAACTGCAATACAACATCATTAATATCATTATTAGATTTGTTTTGGAATCACCCAGTCACCAAGTGACTGGGTGATTCCAAAACAACTAATCTAATAATTGGTAGACCATTCATTGCAGTACGTACAGAATAATGACCTCTCTTTCCATTTCTACAATCCATATAAAATGTAAGATTACGTAACTGCATTACAACATTATTATTACTAGCTTTGTTATTTTGGTAATCACTGAGTCACTTGGTGGACCATTCACTGCAGTACTTACACAGTAATGACCTCTCTTTTCATAATTATAGCCTGTGTAAGAATTCCTGTAGCCAACCGTACAATACAAGTCCTGAATATTTGTTTACAGGTTCAATGAGGTATGTATGTCATGTCCTATTGAACCTTGTATCACTTCATTAGTCTTGTATGAGTCAGATTGCTTAGTGGATAATTAAATGAAGAACAAGTAAAAAAAAAAAAAAAAAAAAAATCGACTATCAAATCGTTTCCACTGACTCTTAAAATAATTATTGTTTTATTTAGTTCTCGTAAATAAACATTAGAAACTGCAGCTTGAACTTACTGAAGGGGAGATTCTCATGTTGGTGAATTGGGAGGTCTGTGATTCCTCCAAACTATGCCATGAAACAGACGACGTTACTTTTAATGAAGGCTCTGTTTTGTGGCATTGTTTGGAGGATTCAGTAGCCCCCCAATTTACCCTCAAAAGAATCCCTCCTTAAAAAAAAAAAAAAAATAAAGCATATCCAGTTTCTTTTATTATGGAAGCCGTTGATAGATAATGTTTGCTCAAGTTTTTACCCCTGTGTGTATCGATATTACTGCCTGCCACTGTACACCTCAAAAAAACAGTCTTTACAAGAAAGATTATATTATTTAATGTCTTTAGCAGGTAAGCCAAGCAGTTTTGAATCTATGTATAGTTGTTATAAACAGTTAGAACAGTAGTGATCATTGCATAAAATAAAATATAAGCAAAAGGGTGTGTACAGTCACGTCCAATAGTCCTGCAACACCTGCCAATGAAAAGGACTCGAAAAAAATAATGCAAAACTAATAACAATTGTGGGTCACTGTAATATTGGGTCAAATTCACCAGGTACAGGACTTTTGATCATGACTGTACATTTGAAACAAGTATAGCAAAAAATATGAATATATAATTATACAGTGCGGCAAAAAAAAAAAAAAAAAATGAGGTCTCATCTAAAATTAAAATAGTTTACAAAATCAAGGGTACAGTAAGGAAAAATATAAATGCACTGAAAACAAAAAGGTGTGAGATAATTGGAGGAGTTTTTTATTCCTTCTGTGGTTTTAGTAGCGGTGGTGGTGTAATAGTGTTAGTGGTGGTGGTGGTGGTGGTGGTGGTGGTGAGTGGTGTTAGTGGTAGTCGTGTTGGTGGTGTAGTGGTGGTGGTGGTAGTGAGTTGTGGTGGTGGTAGTGGTGTGGTGTTGGTGGTGGTGGTAGTGGTGTGGTGTTGGTGGTGGTGGTAGTGAGTGGTGGTAGTAAATGGTGTTGGTGGTGGTGTGGTGTTGGTGATAGTGGTAGTGACTGGTGGTAGTAAATGGTGTTGGTGGTGGTTGTGGTGTGGTGTTGGTGGTAGTGGTAGTGAGTGGTGTTGGTGGTACTGGTGTGGTGTTGGTGGTACTGGTGTGGTGTTGGTGGTACTGGTGTGGTGGGACAAGAGAGATAAAGACAGCAGCAGCAAAGAGTCGAACTGGAAATTAAAATAAATGACAACACTTTGCCTGGAACACCCTGGAAGAGGAGGGAGAATGGGAGTGAGAGGATGGACAGCAAGCATCAAGGAAAAGGGAAGGAAAGGAAGGACAGTACATGGAAGAGAGGAAAGGGATGTGATAGGGAGAAGTGTGTGTAAGGGAAAGAGTGGAGGGGCAGTAAACATGAGTGAAAAGGGAAGGAAGGAAAGGATGGACAGTGCACAGAAGAGAGGAAAGGGATGTGATAGAGAGAAGTGAGTGTATTGGAGAGTGGCACAGAGAGGAAGGACAGCAAACACGAAGGAAAAGAAAAAAGAAAAGGAATGACAGCGGAAGAGAGGAAAGGGATATGGCAGGGAGGGGTGAGTGCAAGGGAGAGATTGGAAGGACAACAAACACGAAGGAAAAAGAAGGAAAGGAGGGACAGTATAAGAGAGAAAAGGGATATGGTGGGGAGGGGTGAGTGTAAGGGAGAGAGTGGAGGGACAACAAACACGAATGAAAAAGAAGGAAAGGAGGGACAGAATAAGAGAGAAAAGGGAGTGAGTGCCTTGGGTCCAAATGAGATAAAACCCGATAAGTGACAGCTACCGGAGTAAATTCGTCTGCCTCCTCCTGCTCATCGTCTTTGTTGGTGATAATGTCGTATGTTCTGCCGTAATTTCTGTCTCCTTCCTCCTCCATCCTTCCTCCCTCACGTTCCCTCCAGTATCTCTGTAAGGGGTAGGGGGTCATCCATCGTGGGTCATCGTTCTTGGTCGTTGGGGTTGTACTGTACACATGCAGGACCGAACGAGGAGGATGCAGTACAATGTTTAGTACCTTTAGGCCACAGGTATGTAAATTTTCCACGGGTGTACTGCCAATGTATATATAATAAGGCCACAGGCATATACAAAGTTTCAAGGGTGTACTGCCAATGTATTTTGTAAGGGCACAGGGATATATTTCTGTCAAGGTACGGTGCAATGTTTACCTTCCGTGCACAGGGATATTATTTTCAAGGATACGGTGCCTATTTTATCGTAAGGTCAAAGGGGTATGTATATCTTTTTCAGGGGTGTTGTGCTGTAAATACATTTCTCGAGGGTCACAGCAGGTTTCATCGCTTCGAGACACGAATCACAAATACGAGTGGTGTAATCTTTCATCCCACATGCACAGGAATAAATCACGGATGTTGTCCTGCAACGTATATTTTATTCTACCATTATTTTAAAGTTCTTGCATGAGCCGGATTCAGTCAGGGGTTTTTGGTGATGCAATATTTTGGTCCTCCGTACACAAGATGAACTAAACGAAAGGTGGAACACAACTCTTGCAAGGAAAACAAAGTGCATGCAGTGAGGAGGAAAGGAAAAAAACTGAGGTCAATTCCAAAGGGAGGACAAAACTTGAACAACAAATCGAAAAGGTAAGAAAACCTGAACTACAAAAGAAGGAAAATAACTTGGGTAACAGACGAAGGAGGTGAAAAACTAAGGTAAGGGAAAATCCAAAGAGAATAAAAAACAATACAAAAAAACATGGAGCTATTCAAATGGAAAGTAAAACTGAAGTAATTACAAATAAATAGCAAAACTGACATAAACCCTAAGGGAAGAATATAAAACTGAGACTAAATAGACAGAGACAATAAATAAACTACAAATGGGGAAAATTAACTTAAGGTATATATATATAAAAAAAAAAGGGTGGAAGATAAAAAATAACTCAAACTGAAGAAATAAATCATATGCATGTTACCACCAGAGGTACCAAGACTTTTTTTTATTTATTGTCAGCAAATTGGAAGTCATCAATACTTTAAAACTGTGCTACAAAACAACTCCAGCACTGAGAACTGGAATGGTAGAGGAGGAGAAAAGACCACGCTAGGGGCAGTATGCAAGAACATTGATGGTGTTGACGATGGTGTGGCAACAATGGTACGACAACTCCCTGGACACAACACAGAGCCATCGTACCAGTACCATGCCACCGTCAACACCATGGTTAGGTCCCTCGATCTCCTCGGGTCCTGCCTTACCCTGGCCTTCAAGACTCCGGTGTCACGTCCATGGTTCTCCTCCTCGTCATCATCATCGTCGTCCCCCTCGAAGCCAGGGAAGGGGGTCGTGTCCAGGAGCTCCTGTACGAAAGCCGCCACCTTCTCAGCCTCTGTTAGTTGGCTCTCGTCTTCTTCTTCTTCTTCTTCTACAGGCGGCCGTTCCTTGAAATTGGGGAACCTTCTGTCCAGCCTCTCTATGACATCCTCAATCCTCCCTGGTGAAGATGATGTTTCTTCTGAGCCTGTCTTCCTCATCGGTGTTGTTGTCAGGTCATCATCTATATTGGTGAACTGTGAATCATAATTATTATTGTCACCGGGGTTGACCTCATCAGAAGCAGTGGGTACTTGGTCAGTCGAGGCCCAGGGTTCTTCCTGATAGTAGTACTGGTCTGAGGTCATGGTGGTGGTGTGTTCCTGGGTTGTTACACTGTTGGTGGTGGGGTGTGTTGTAACCTCATCACAACTGTCCACCATTGTCCGTTTGGTAATGTGTACATTAGACGGGCCATGGGCTTCAGAGATCTGGCCTTCAAATTCTGACTCAGTGAAATGGGTGGACTGGCAATCTTGGACACCTATACAAGTACTGCCTGTTTCCTGGTCATCCGTACAAAGGCTGGCTGTTTCTTGGATACTCGTACAGGGGTTAATGGTTTCCTTTACATCGGTACAATTGTTGACTGTTTCCATGTCATCCAACCAAGTGGTGTCATTATAATCCTGCATGGTGTCGTGGGGTTCTGGAATCCTATCGTTTGGAGACTGTATGCTTGGTGGGTCCTGGGGTGTGTTGCTGGCTGGAAGGAGAAGCACGTGTGCGTTCGTGTCGTCAGACTGGAAAGAAGTGTTAGAAACAGTGAAGTGAAGGAAAGGAGGATGAAGGGAGAAGGCTTGGTGAGTGAAGTAAGGATGACTGGAAAGAAATGTGAAGATAGTGAAGTAAGTGAAGCACAAAGTAACAGCAGAATGAAGAAATAAGTAAAGGTATGATTGATAATAATGATGATAAAGAATGTAAAGAGATGGAAGAGAGGGAAATGCGAAGAAGCAAGAAAAAAAAAGTGTGAAGGCCTGGAGAAAGACACAAGAAGATGAACTGAGATAAAAAAAAAAAAAACTCAAACCAAAAATACTTAAGAAAAAAATGTGACTAAACAAATTGCAGAAAATGAAAGAAAATAACAATACTGAAAAAAAATTAAAGACTAGACCTATAAATAAATAACTAAATAAACAACCACACAACACGACTTCAAACAATAACACAACAATAACAATAGTCTCTCCACTCTCATACAAACTACAAGCCCCGCCCCCTTTTGCCACGGTTGCCAAGTTTGCTGTTTCCTTATATATATTTTTTTTTTTTTTTTTTTCACGGAAGATAGTGTACAGTAAATTTCCACCAGTTTCATAACACATAAAAATTAACGAAGATGATTTATGTATACGAAAAAAGAAAATTACAAGACAATTTCAACGAATTTTAACGAAGATGGTTTATGTATACGAAAAAAAAAAAATAATAATAATAATAATAATAATAATTAGAAGAGAATTTCAATTTTCCAGAAAGTTTGACACGGGCGCTACTAATTACTTGAAACCTAAACCCTTGATCCGATTTTTAGTATACTTTTGGTAGATTGGAGTGCCTTGATTCCTCCAAAGTATGCCAGGAAACAGAGCCAGATGGACAAATATAATGGTGTTCTGTGGCTTGGAATAGTTTGGAGGAATCAGTTGCTCCAGATTTACCAGCAGTGTACTATACTCCCTTTTAAGGAACCCCGTGTTGTAGTCAGAAAATTGGAGGTTAGTGAGTCATTCAAACATTGCCACGAAACACCACCTGTATTAAAGGAGCTTGTTTCGTGTCATAGTCAAGGAGGAATCAGAAGCCACCAGGAGTCATACACGATCACAGGGTCCCTTAATGAATGAACACGTGCCAGGTCTCAAAGGGTATAAAAAAAAAAAAAAAAAAAAAAAATCCTGACTATTTTTCACAGCCCAGAGAAATAAGAGAAATGTGTTTAGTAAATAATGTATACGCCATAATTATAAGTTTACGGGACATTTATAAGTGCAGTCGATGTGGAGATATAAGTAAGCAATTGGCTTTTTAGTTTGGTTATAATTATATTTCCCCGAGAATAATGGTTAATATATACTTCTTGTAAGATGTGGTTTAGTTTGTGACACTTCAGATCGACGTCTGGTTAAGGTGGTAATTCTTTATTTGGTACATTGGAGTGCCTTGATTCCTACCTCCAAATTATGCCAAGAAACGGGACCAGATAATGAAAAATAATGGTATCCTGTTGCCTGGAATAGCTTGGAGGATTCAGTTGCTCCAGATTTACCAACACAA
>JAWQEG010000440.1:0-32500 GCA_033782935.1 Petrolisthes cinctipes | reverse complement strand
ACACACACACACAAACACACACACACTGAGAGAAGATGAAAAGACAGACATACTACATATACGAGAAACAAGTGAAGATCAAAAGACAAACCACTGACAGAAAATAAATACCACCAACATTCCTCCACACCACACAAGTGAATGAATATGAGGAAGGGGCCGACACAACACAAGTAACAGCATATAATTATCAAAGACGACCCTAAAACATCTATACTAAAACAACTCGTCCTTAGCAACTCATTGAATTACATAGTACTCGAATGCAAATGTAAACACACATACACACACACACAACAACAACAACAGCAAACAGATGCAAACACCACAACATCTAACAGAAATTCCTGAAAAATAAGATACACCTTGCAATGAAAAGTTATAAATTAAACAGACACAACAACCGGTATATCTAACATTACCACTTTTGAGACCCACTGAAAATACACACAGATTGAACAACAAGCTATTATTATTATTTCACTAGGTAGGTCTCTGAGGGTAAACAAACAAACAAACTAACATTCTCTACTCTTCCACTACTATACATGTATAAAAACTTTCTACTAATCTACCAAAGCATAGATGACTAATGGTGTGTCAGTTTTAGAATTATCAAGGAGAGTTACAGTACTAATGCAGATACAGAGAGTTACAACATTTCTGCCCTCACGTGAGAAGAAGGATTACAAGAGGTACAGTAACTCTCTTTCTACAGTGACACAACCACAAAATTATCCTTCCTTTACTACACTAAGACAAGAGGCCACAGTAACTCTCCCTGTACAGTGACACAACCACAAAATTATCCTTCCTTCACTACACTAAGTCAAGAGGCCACAGTAACTATCTCTCTACAGTGACACAACCACAATATTATCCTTCCTTCAATAAGTCAAGAGGTTACAGTAACTCCCTCTACAGTGACACAACCACAAAATTATCCTTCCTTCACTCAGAAAAGAGGCCACAGTAATTCTCCATCTACAAAATAATTTCTAATTTTTCTTTTACTCTAATTTTTCTTGTCTAACTTGGATAATGATACAGTAACTACGGTACACAGGGCAGTAATGAAACGACTTACTTGTCCTCGCTGTCCAGGCTTGTGGGTCACCTGCCGCAACACAAGGAGAGAAAAGATAAGACAGAGAATTAGTACACGCCTCGTAATAATAATAATAATAATAATAATAATAATAATAATAATAATAATAATAATAATAATAATAATAGGTCATCTCTTGTTCTTGGTGAAGCGGAGGAGGGATACATTTTAAACCCAAACTATTCAACAAAACAGATCTTTAATTAAGGAGAGAGACTTTTGACAGTAAATTTTGAGAGTTACTTGAATCCCCAAAATTTGCCATGAAACCAATCCCTTATTAGTGACATTCAGGTGATGTGTTTCCTGACATAGTTTGGAGGAATCAGTAGACCTTCAGTATACGACAATAGGTTCTCCCCTTAACGCTTATGAAGGATACAGTTGGTTCCTTCAAGCTATTCCATGTGACCAGACTATATAGTAACTCAGTGTACAGCCACAATCAAATATCCACCAACACTTTCCTTCCATCGTGCAAATATATCAGTATCATATCTAAATATAATCATACAACAACACCTTATGTCAACTCAGCCCCCTCAATTGTTATTATGAGGTGCTGCAAAATAATATACACGTGTTGTTCATTATTACCAAGATATTTACTACGATGGAAGGAAAGTGTTGGTGGATATTTGATTGTGGCTGTACAAGGGATCTTTTTGTTGTGTAGTTTGGGTGAAAACATAGGTTGACAGGGAATTGAGACTTGAGAAAAGCATTAATAATCAATCAATTAAAACCTTGAGGATAACGAATAAAAGAAAAATACTTAACAATCCCTTGAAACATTTTTGGAACTTAATATTGTTTTATGCAGCGTGGTATTGTCACACATAAAATATATTATATGTAAGTTATCAGTATATATAATTATATATATATAAAAAAATTCCCTTTTGCAGTTACTATTATAAGCAACCAGTTAAAATAAAGTCTAAACAGGTTGTTATAATATAAACATTAAAACATACATGAACAATTACAATTACAACAAATCAGTCAGTATCACACTCAACATGTGCATTAAGTAAACAACATAAAAACATTAATTATACTGTATATAAAAGGGTACAGTATATTCCAGGAAACACGTGCATTACATTTCACTGGGAGACTCTGTACCAACACATTCCATTATACAACAACCAGTCCCCGTCACATCGGGTCTATACTACAAGTCAGTCAGTCAGTCATCACAATGTAAACAAAGAGTCACATGTCAACTCTAGAGACGGTGACTTGCCGAGGTAGTTTACTGGTAGTTGGTGCTGCTGTGCATTACAAGCTGAAGCATCTAACATTATTATTGGTAAGCAGCCTCTGAGGTCCTGGATACAATAGATGGTACAGTAGGTGGACAGGTAGGTGGCTGTATCTCATTTTAGTTAACTATATATATACAAGTTGTGTACATCTATATATAATCACCCAGGAACAAATTAGGGTGGGAAACTACTTAAGGTCCCTGTGATTGTGTAAGAAAATTGGAGGCTTCTGTTGATTCCTTCTCACCATGCCACGAAACATGCTCCTTTCATATAGGTGGTGTTTCGTGGCAAGGTTTGAAGGCCTCACTTATCTCCAACATTCTCACAACAACATCACAGGGTCCCATAATAAAGGTATTGATAATAAATTTTAGACGAAGTGAGTGAGATGTCCCTTCCCTTCATCACCAACAACCAACACCACTTTGTATCCAGGACAGAGGAAGGGAAGGGTTTGTTTGGTGTCCTTTCTTGTCTTCCCTCCCTCCTCTGCCTCACTTGCCTTGGGGTCAGTTTTTGTTTATCTCTCTTTTAGATATCGATAAAAAAAAAAAGGTGTGAGTATGTTTGGTAAGGACAGTCCCACATAACTTCACATCAGGTGGCTCTAGAGGAGATATATTAAAAAAAAAGTGTGTGTGTGTGTGTGTTTCATAAGGACAATCCAACATAACTTCACATCAGGTGGCTGCTTTAGAGGAGAAGAACAGTTGCCTCCACTAGTAACGAGCACAGTGTCTAGTGTTGGGTTTGGAGAAATGTGGCACCACTGTGTTTGTTTACATAGTGTCCTTATGATGGCTACTATATTAGGTTCGAGTTCTGCCATTCATTTACCATTACGAGTAAACAACCAGTAGTGCCACATTTCGCCAAACCCACCAGACACAGTGCTCGTTATTAGTGGAAGCAACTGTACAACAATTTGGTCCGGCGTTGAACAGTGGGTGACAAAAGTATAGGTATAGTGGGGTCTGAGATGTTGGACTCTAATATTTCGGTGACCTTCGTTCTGTGGTCCAAAATATTTCACGCATAATTGTGAATCGATACTTCTGTGACCCAGTGTACAGTCACATGCCATAATAAGTATCCAAGTCTCCTTCGAATCGCCCAACAACAGAGTATTATAAACGAGTTCCAGCAAATATGAAATAGGATAAGCGTTGTAATTGGGTCATTGGTATGTCAGATGATTCGAAACTTCTATAAACCCGGGATACTTATGGTTCGTGACTATACATATCCTCCAGAACAATACACCTGTTTTGGAATTAAGGGCGGCTTTCCTAACCATTGTACAGTCAGCGGCAGAAGTTCTGTCGCCTCACCTGCTTCACTGAGACGCACAGTGTTCATGGACTCGAGAAATACGCATGCTTTCTACACCTAATAATCTCGAGTCTATGAACATTGTCTGCGTCGGTGAAGCAAGTGAGGCGACAGGACTTTTGCCGCCGACTGTACACTCGCAATCCAAAATTTGTATCCAGGTCTTGTTGAATCATTTGACATACTAGTGAACCAATTACAATGCTTATTCTGTTTCATATTTGCTTGAGCTCGCTTAATACTTGATCAGGCTATTCAAAGCAAGCCTGGATACATATTTTGGATTGCGAGTGTACATTTACGAGATTGTCAATTTCATAATCCATTGTGTGTTTCCTTTAGCTTGGATAAGGAACAATATCACATTTTACTCATATCTTTAACTTTTAAGGGGACTATACTTTTATGCCAGTGGTGAACTGAAGGTTTGCTAGTGATTCCTCCAAAACTATACCACAAAACAAACCATCAGTAATCTTCTACTTTGACAATCAGCTTCTTGGCCGGCACAGTTTAGAGGAATCATTTAGCTTATTCATGATATATTAGGTCCTTTAAATTTTTCTTTCATCCTGGGAGGTGGAAATAGTGAAAGTAAGACCCTGATGATTCAACCATATTCTTGTCCCACACATTGACATTAATATTTCTGGTGTTTAAGATTTTCGTTTCGAAGGTGTACAGTCAAGGTGGTTCGTGTTTGCACCACCAGAGTCAGTCAAGGTTTACGTCATACTATAGTAAACTATTATGGTGGGTGATAGAGTATTCGCTATGGTGTTTATGGTTCGAATGTCGTGGTTGTGGGGGCATTGTACAGTCACGAGCCCTAATAAGTATACAGGTACAGTACGTTGGTCTCACACACATTCATCATATGTAGCCATCATAGTAATCTTTCCATCAATTTGCCCAAAACCTTTCATGCATTCAGGCTTGAAACACACTATATATCTATCCATCTGTCTATAGCTCTGACACCATGGTATAAAGGGCCATATTCAAGAACATTTTTGGTGTATATGATAGCGTGGTTCCGGTACGATGGCTCTATAGATAAGCAATAGAGCCGTTGTACCAGTGTCACACCATCGTTAACACTATGAACGTTCCTGCATACGGGCCAAAGTCTCCAGTTTTCCATTCCATCACTCCCTCCTCCCTCAGCCAAACCTTCCCATTCCACTCACGTTTGTTTATCTCCCTTATGTACTCTTCCATCCTGTTTTGGCTGGTGGTCTGCCTCTCACACCAGGTTCCTCAATCTCACTCACGTAGCCTACACCATCTTTGTCAACTTCCCAAATTCCATCCTTCCACACGGGCAAATCGACTCAATGTATGTACAATGCTTCACCCTTTCAATCACTTAACATCAACGACCTTCACACCTAACCCAGAATCCCAGACCACATTTCTTATACACATACTCATTGCTTTCCTCATCCCAACTTGTCAAACCACTCACTCCTCTCAAGCGGCTCTTTCCAACACAACTATTCGAGACTGTTGCACCATGTTCTATGTCCATGTTGGCACGACTATACTATTTCTAAGTCCTTGTTTCACTTTTGTTCTTTATGGTTCTCCACAACGATCTTATGACATATCTACCCACATCAACGAAACTGATAATGTGGGCTATTGGAGGCTATGCTAACTCCTCCATATTTTGCCACAAAGCACAACCACCATTAGCAATGTAGCCTGCATGGTTCTGTTTCTTAATTCACTAACAAATATCTCGGCCCCTCAAACTGATCTCTACTGGTTAGGACACACACTTTTCACCTTGGCTGTACACAACACTGGCCACACGTCTATGGCTTTGGGACCTGTGGTAGAGTCAGGGAACTGTAAGCCACGGATTCCCCCAAAACGGTACCATAAAACAACACGTGTAGGGTACTGAGGGTGTCTGTATTGTGGCTTAGTTTGAAGGTATTTGTGGCGTCCCCTTCACAAGTACCATTGAAGGTTCCACAACAATACCATGACTTATGTTGTTTTGAGGCTTTAAAGGGATAAGGTGTTGTCAGTGACTGAATTCAAGGTTACTGACTTCTCCAATATGTGCCCAGAAGCAAACCAAATGTACTGAGGTACCATATTTTTCTTTGACTCATATTCTAGAGAAAGTAGTAGCTTCCAATCTGTCAGCAAAATCTTAGGCCCCTTAAAGTCTCAGGTTTTGGAGTGAAGAGGACAAAATTATCACCTGTAAATAGGAAATTATAATAATAATAATAAGAAGAATGTAATAATATTATAAATAGTTGTAACAGAAATAAATTAAAGAAAGAAAAAATAAACTATTGTAGAAGCAGAAACACGGTCCACAAAACAGCCAAAATGAAAACGTAACGGAAAATAAATAAATAAAAATGTTATCAGCCAAACTCGTTATTGGCGCCAAAAACGAAGCAGCTGAGGCAGTGGCAGCAGAGTTATCGATGGCTTCAAGGGTGTTGTGTCCGTCTGTCTCATCATTGGTCACACTCACACCAAGGCCGGATGTCACACAATTTCTGACGCACACTTGTGTAATCAGTATGAGAGCAGTACAACAATAATAATAATAGAGGCTCTGACCAGTACGATGGCTCCTTGACACCATAAGGAGTTATTGTACCGGTCATTGCATTCACCAAACTCACGGTATCTTTCATAAGACTCAAAATATGGACAAGGGAGAATAGATTGTTCCATTGGCTTACATACTCAGTAACTTTTGTCCACTGTTTCACCAACATTATGACCCTTATGCAAGAAAGTTCATTGGCCAAGGGTTAACGATGGCTAGTAATAAGATTCCATACACATTACTGTAATTGAACCATTGTATTGGTCATCTTCATCACCTAATTAATATGTCCATGATTATATTCTTGCATAAAGTCGGTCCTGTATTGGGTTCTTCGCCCTTGTCAATTTTTGTGGTGGAAACTCTGGATGGATGAGAAAATGTGTGACTTTGACCTCAGTGTGACCTGACCTGAACTATGCTCCTCTCAACTTGTGCTCAACCTGTTGGCCAATTGTGAAGATGTCATAACTTATGCAGTGGATATTACCAATTCCTCCAACCTGTGCAAAAATATGTATCAGGTTGGATTTACTATACTGAAGTACTGTAATCTTGTTGGCAAAGTCTGAAAGATTCGGTAGCACCAACCACCTCCTATTCCCCTTGATGAAGTTGTTCAGAGCAAGACTTCAGCCATCTCTTTCTAAACCATAATACATTTTCCCAGGTGGTTGATCAACAAGCTGGGCACAAGAGTTTGGAATAAGCTGCTCTGATAGAAGACAACAACGACCCTTTGTTGATGTTGTGCTTCCTATGTCTTTGTTTACGTACGGCTAAAGTTGGGTCCTTTTCCACCTTGCGGAGCTTTACTTCATTGAAGAAAACATTGTCGGAGGGAGGTATGGGTTCATCGGGAGAGATCTGACCATTCTTGGCAGTGGGCCTACTGAACTTTACGAAGGTCGCAATATCGTTGTCGTCAATGTCACCTTCTTCCTGTCGCCGTCTTTCCCTTTGGTCAGTGGGATGAATTCGCACCTTGTCCTTGGGATCACTGTCAATCTTGTCGATGTTGTTGTCTTTCTCGGCTTCCACTATCCTCACACGCTTATCTGGTTTTTCATCCTTCCTTGGTTCTTCCTTGGGAGGCTCCTTACCGGATTTGAAGGTCAGGCTCTTTCTTCGCTCCTTCTCAACATTTTCATCCTGAATTTTGGACTCCCATCGGTTTCGGATGTCGCTGAGCTTACGTGTTTCGTTGCAGATTGGAGGAGACTCTTCCCCGTCGTTCAGTTGTTGCTGCTGCTGCGGTTCCTTTGTCAATGACTGTTTACGGGCCTTCAGCTGGACTCCAAAAACGTTGGCCTTATCTGTGGGAGCGGCATCTTCGGGCTGGGCTTGAGGCTTATTTTTGTCTTTTTCCAAGGCCTCGGCTTTCCGTAACTCCTGCTCCTTCTTGTTGCGTTCTTGCTGCCTCTTTCGTGCTTCATCCCTCTCTTTCTCCAGTTCCTGCTTCCGTTTGTTCTCCTGCTCCAGTTTTTCCTTTCCCTGTTGTTCTTTTCGTCGCTTTTCGAAATCCTCTCTCTCTTGCTGCCTCTTTCGTGCCTCATTCCTTGCCCTCTCTATTTCCATTTGTCTCTGTCTTTCGCGTTCCTCCTTTTCCCGCTTTTTCCTCTCCTCCTCTTGCCTGGCTCTCTCTATCTCAAGTCTCTTCTGATTTTCTCTCTCCTCTTCTTCCCTTTTAAGTCTTTCCATCTCCAGCCTTTCTAGCTCTCTCTTACGTTCCTCTTCTCTCTTGCGTTCCTCTTCAAGCAACCTCTTCCTCTCTCTCTCTGCCCTCTCTTGTTCTTTCTTACGTGCCAATGCCTCCTCCCTCGCTTTCTCTTCCTCCCTCTTCCTCTGCTTCTCTCGTTCCTCTGCTCTCTTCCTGGCATCCTCTCTTGCCTTCTCCTGCTCTTGCCTCCTCAGCCGTTCTCTCTCCTCCTGTTCCTTCTGCCTTTGTATAGCTGCCTCTCTGATCCTGTCTTGTTCCAACCTCTTCAGCTTCTCCTTCTCTTCTTGTTCATGTTTTTTCTTGATGGCTTCCCTGGCCTTCTCCATCTCCTGTCTCCTCAGCCTCTCCTTCTCTTCCTTCTCCTTCTCCCTGGCGATGGCTTCTTCCCTCGACTGCTTCCTCAGCCTCTCCTTCTCTTCCTTCTCCTTCTCCCTGGCGATGGCTTCTTCCCTCGACTGCTTCCTCAGCCTCTCCTTCTCTTCCTTCTCCTTCTCTCTGGCGATGGCTTCTTCCCTCGACTGTTTCCTCAGCCTCTCCTTCTCCTTCTCCTTTGTCATGGCTTCTTCCTTTTCCTGATTGAGTTGTCTCTCCCTTTTCTCTCTCTCCTGTTGTTCCTGACGTCTCAGTTCATCCCTCTGATTCCTCAACTCCTCTCTCTTTTCCATTTCCTGTTTGATCTTCTGTTCGTCACGTTCCTCTCCCCGGCTTAACCTGTTTCGAATCGGTTTTTCCCTTTTATTCTGTTCGCCTTGTTTCTCCGGCTCCGGCTTGACTCCAGGTTCCTCACGGCTCTCTTCCCTGCTGAGTCTGTTTCTGATTGGCCTCTCCCGTCTGACTGGTTCGGCCTGTTTCTCCGGTTCTTCCTCCCTGCTGAGCCTTGTCCGTGCTGGTCTTTCCCTCCATGCCACTTCGCCTTGTTTCTCCGGTTCCTGTTTGAGTCCAGGTTCATCTCGGTTCTCTTCCCTGCTGGGCCTGGTTCTAATGGGTCTTTCCCTCCTGTTCGGTTCAGCCTGTTCTTCACGGTTCTCTTCCCTGCTGAGCCTGGTTCGAATCGGCCTCTCCCTTCTGACTGGTTCAGCTTGTTTCTCCGGCTCCTCTTCCCTGCTGGGTCTGGTTCGGATCGGTCTTTCCCTCCTGGTTTGCTCGGTCTGTACCTCTGGCTCATGTTTGATCCCTTGTTGGTCTCTTTCCTCTTCCCTGCTGGGCCTCGTTCTAATTGGCCTTTCCCTCCTGCTCACTTCAGCTTGTTTCTCTGGCTCTTCTTCCCTGCTGGGTCTAGTTCGAAGCGGCCTCTCCCTCCTGTTCATATCGGGTTGTGTCTCCGATTCTTCTTCCCTGCTAGGCCTGGTTCTCATTGGCCTCTCCCTCCTGTTCATTTCGGCCTGTTTTTCCTGTTCCTGTTTGATCATCTGTTCGTTTCGTTCCTCTTCCCTGCTGGGCCTGGTTTTCATCGGTCTTTCCCTCCAGCTTGGCTCGGTCTGTTTCTCGTCCCTCGGTTCAATGACAAGCTTCAAGTTTCTTTCCCTCCCTCCTCCTCGTTTCCTCTCACCTTCCTTCTCCTCCTCCTCCAGTTTCCTCTTCCCTTCCTCTGCCGACGTCTTCCTTGTCATCTGGTGGGGAGGTGGTGGGTTTGGGAGGGGCAGGGGGGTAGTAGGGGAGAGAGAAGGAGGAAAAGAGAAAAGGGTAAGAACAAGACTTGAGAGAATAAGGACAGATGGATAGATGGATGGATGAATGGCTGGCTGGCTGGCTGGAAGAGTGAATAGAGAGTCAGTGAGTGCTATGACTACAATGTGAGTCAAGGAGTGCAATTACTGGAAAAGGTCAGTCGGCGAGAGCAGTGAGTCAGTGAATTTAGTGAGTTTTCATATGCTGGTGTGTGTGTGTGTGTGTGTGTGTGTGTAAGGTAATAATTCCTATTTTTAACTGCATGGCATAACTTTAATGTCACTTGCTATGACGCAAAACGACACACACTTGAGTAATTAATGAAACAAATGCACTGATGTCAAACACAGTGACATACCTTAAGTAAATATTCAATACACACTTTGGATTGGTCTATACGTTGATCATGACGCTACACAACATAAGACTTTTGCATCAATATAAATCTTTCTCCATTACCATAGCTATAGTTATCAATTCTGGTCAAATATTATCTTTCGAAGATTTTGACTCAGAAAACGAATGGGATGTAAACATTGGCTATGAGATAACACAACACAATACGTTGTTACAAATGTGAAACTGAATAACTTACTTTTGCTTATGTCACCAAATATTCCCGATAGGTGTGTGTAGAAAAATAATATTCATAAGAAGCTGTGAGTCAGACAAAATACCATCCAAATTAATCAGGGAAAAATCTAAAAAGTTATTGGAAGAGGAAAGTGACTGTTCTTAATTCCTAGTTGTCAATGGATGTTACAGTAGCAAGGTATGTCCTTATTATGACATACTGCTTTGTGACTAATAGTACTGGGAGGTGTGTCATGTCCCTTGACGTCTGTTCTGCATCATAGAGTGTGATAAAAAAGATAGCACCTGACTTGGTTTATCGGGTCAAAGTTTTACCGAAAGAGAAAGTGTTGGTGAAAGTAAGAGTTTGGCCAGAGTCCCAGTCTACAATTTCTAGCCCACTCAGGACTGATAAAGTGAGTTAAGGGGGAAATTTTGTGTTGGTAAATCTGGAGCAACTGAATCCTCCAAACTCTTCCAAACAACAGACCACCATAATATTTGTTCATCTAGTCCTGTTTCCTGGCATACTTTGGAGGAATCAAGGCACTCCAATGTAACAAAAAAGAATTACCCCCTTAAGGCAGTGAGTAAGTGTCATCCATTCTTTATATGAGGCTACACCACTTTGTTTACAAACACAAACAAAATGACACATATGACTGCTCTCTGGTTCTCAAATCTGTAGGTAAGATGTCCTTTTGTTTTATCAATCGTCTACACACTGACAAACAAAACTGTATATCACGTTTCATTTGTATGTACCGTTGACGACACATGACACCGAGACACCTGAAACGGACCCCTCATCAAGCATAGAGGTTAGGACGCGTCGCTGTACACATCTCATTCTATATGTTCTATGAGGGACGCCGCTTTTGGTGTGTCTGTTATAAGTGTCCGCAGCTGTACACATGACAGCAAACCACCGGACTGTACAGTTGGACACAGGGATTCGTGGTACAACCAAGGTGTAAAATGCTCAGCTCCTCCCAGTATGAAATTCCATAGCGACCAATAAGATATACCAAGGTTAGAAACTTTGATGTGTGATGGTGACGATAAGCAGGTAAATACTGGACAATAATCACTGGTGACTGGAGAAGGACAAGAATCATCCACCAGGGCTGTATCACTAATTCCTGAGTTCAACTGTACCAATAACTTGCTTTCAGGAGGTGGTTTATTGACGATCGAATTGGTGTCAACGTAGCCCTCTGAACAATACAACAAAACAGATGCACTACTCCATAACTGAAGTAGCTTGTTTACTGACAAGTCTGAGTCGCCTTCCAATTCACCATTCTGAACGGACTAGAAATATGGACACATGTGACTTGACCCGAAGTGATAATAAAGAGTATAGGGAAGGGACAGGGAAGGGTGTGGTGGGTTGGGTAAGGCATAGGCAACCAAAGGGATCCAGTACTAAGGTAGAGTATTTCTCCATTTAACTCTTTAACTCCAGCAACAGCACAAGATAAGCAGTGGGAGGCATCTGGCATCTTCATCAACAGTAAACATCTCTGCAGAAATTACAAGACAGTGATGAACAGAGACGTGACTTTTACAACATATTCCGTGTAATAATTTCAATCCTAGTCCGTGATGGGTGATGCATGGATGATATACAAGATTGTTAACTACTGAGGGAGTTGCCAGAAACTACCTCGACTACCAATTAAGGACCCTGTGATCGTGTATGGGAATTCAAGGCTTCTGAGATTCCTCCTGACTATGCCACCAAACAAGCCCCTTCCATATACAGTAGGTGATGTTTCGTGGCAATATTTGAAGGACTCATTTATCTCCAATATTTTCTTGACTACATCACAGGGCCCCCAAAATGTACAATACACACTACATTGTTACCAGACTAAACAATAGCCTACTTGTTGTCAATAAAAGCTCCTGCACAAACGCTGTCATTCTTGTCCATCTATTGTAGGTGTCGTTGTGTTTACATTACGGCATCCGGGCTGTTTATAAAAGTATTACAATGGTTTATGGAAAGTTTTATTAATTATTTACTTGGCTTAGAGGTTATAAATTATAGAGGAGTCCCAGCATGCAGTACTGGGCGTCAGGCAGGTAAAGAAAACGGTGTAGGGGAACGTGCAGGTTAGGCTAGGTCAAACCAAGTCATGTACAGTACAGTCTCCTCCACTCCCGCTTTCACCAGTTCAGTGTTGCTAACGCATACACCAGGCATCGTGTGAGCTACCAGTTCCGACCCTCACATCCGAAACACCTGCCAGTAAGAGTAAGGGTTGATGGCAGGTGCTTCGGATGCGAGAGACGGAACTGGTAGCTCACACGATGCCGGGTGTATACGATGGCAACCCTGAACTGGTGAAAGCGGGAGTGGAGGAGACTGTACATATGTTACAGTTCCGGGTAAAAGTTGCTTTAACACTCCTTGATATTCCCAGGCGAATTGGTATGAGCCTTTGAATCTCCCGGACATTACTCGTGCCCAGATATGACCCAGTAAAGACATGTTTCAAAGGGGTGGTAAAGAACTCATGTCCACAACTGTATAACTCCTTAATTGGGTTGCCTTTATTGTATTTATTTATTTATTTATTTTTTTGTCTAGACACTAAACGTTGCATATATAAATCAAAACATATGTACACGTAAAAAAAAATGCCAGATCGGAAAATATATATCTTTGCATCAAATTTACTGGTACAATAAGAAGAAATTTTAACTTTTTCTTGTAAAATTTCTTGAATCAGTCAAATTCGGTGTTTCTTGGCTTGTGAAAAGGAATGAGAAACATATTTTAAATACGTTTTAAACAAAAATATGAAGAATCATATTATCCTTCAACAGATTTTCGTATACGAGATAGCAAGGCAAAAATTAATAAATTAATCAATCTAGTTTATTATTGTATTTAGTTAAGGTTAGATGGTGTAATAATGGTAGTCTCAGAAGTAATGATGGAAGGAGAGTAGTTGTAATCCTTCACGTAAAGTAGTAAGTAGTAGTCACAGTAGTACTAGTAACAGAAGTAGTAGTAATTGTTGTTGTTGTTGTTGTTATGACAAGAGTAACAACAGTGATAGCAGCAGCTGGATCAAAATGACACACACACGTGAATCACTTGTATAGTTGGCCACAGAAATTCTTACCCAGACTATAATTATGGAAAGAGAGGTCGTTCATTATTCTGAAAGTATTACAATGAATGGTCTACCAAGTGACTCGCTCGCTGACTGCAAAACAACAAACCCTAATAATAATAATGTTGATGTTGTATTGCAGTTACGTAGTCTTACATTATCTATATGTTGTAAACCCTCGAAAACAACAGCGTGTGTACGAATTATTGTGGCCAACAGTACAGTACGTCAATGGGTGAGTAGAATTGATGAGGATACTGTACTGCCACAATCAAATATCCACCAACACTTTCCTTCTATAGTAGTAAATATCTTGGTAATAAAGAACAACACGTGTAAGATTTTGCAGCACCTCATAATAATAAATGAGGGGGTTGCTCGAGTTGACGTAAAGTGTTGTATGATTATATTTTGATATGATACTGATTTATTTGCACGATGGCAGGAGAGTATCGGTGGGTTATTTGATGGTGGCTGTACTTTTCAATCAGACTATAGCGAGTGAGCAGCTGTGGTAGTAGTAATTAGAAGGGCAACCAACCAACCAACCAACTAATCATTCAACCAAACATCCATCACAACAACTAGTCATGTTTTTTTCTTCATAACACACACACACACACACACACACACACACACACACACACACACACATCCTTCGTAGCTCAATGTAGCGTGTAATCCAAGACAAAACTCGTGTGCATAAAAATCGCTTTGTGTGTGTGTGAAAATGTTTGAGTATTAAAGAACCATTTGACCTTGGAGTGTGTGTAGGGGTGTGGGTGGCCTGGTGTTAAGTCAGTATTCCAATAGGTCAATAATTTTTTGCACAGAATGATGACATGAATTTTATCTTTCACTGAACGTAATATATATATTTTTTTTAATGGATAACGGGTATCTACATGTCTTATAAAATCATCTTATGTTAGTTCATCCTAGTACACTAGCAATCCACAATCCCTAGCCCACCTGAGTCGAAGTCCGAGATCTAAAGCAGGTGGTTTCTGGACGACAGCCCACCCAAACCATCACGAGGCCACAGACATTTCTAACCAATGGAGGCTTTGGGTGGGCTGTCGTCTAGAAACCGCCTACCGGTACTCCAGATCTCGTGCTTCGACTCAGGTGGACTATAGAGCTTGTGGAGTGTGAGTGTAACATTATTTAAGGACCCTGTGATCGTGTATGAAAATTGGAGGCTTCTGATTCCTCCTGACTCTGCCACGAAACATGCTCCTCCATATAGGTGATGTTTCGTGGCAATATTTGAAGAACTCATTTACCTCCAAATTTTCTTACTATATTACTGGGGTCTCTTAAGTAACACACACACACATACAGTTGTTCACAGGTTGTCTGAAATAGTTTGCAGTGCCAGTCGGGAGAGGCGGATGCAAATTTCTTTTCCTCGCTTCCTACATTAATTATCAGGCATTTTAAGTAGCATTATTGTCTGGTTTCCCTTAATATTATTGATTAAACTACTCGTATATCCATTCTCATTAAGGACCTTGTGATCGTGTATGGAAATTGGAGGCTTCTGATTCCTCCTGACAATGCCACCAAACAAGCTCCTTCCATATAGGTGTGTGTTTCGTAACAATATCTGAAGGACTCATTATAACCTCCAATTTTCTGACAACTTCACTGGGTCCCTTAACCATCCAATATACAGCCACAATCAAATAACCACCAACACTTTCCTTCCATCGTGCAAATAAATCAGTATCATATCAAATTATAATCATACAACACCTTACGTCAACTCAAGCAACCCCCTCAGTAATTATTATGAGGTGCTGCAAAATCATACACGTGTTGTTCTTTATTACCAGGATATTTACTACGATGGAAGGAAAGTGTGGGTGGTTATTTGATTGTGGCTGTATTGTACTTGGTGCTCTGAGTTTGGCTGTGTATCAAGACAGACGGATGTGCCTTGTTTGTTTGGCCTTCTGTCTATAAATATGTGTTTTTCGTTTGTCGTAGAGGGAAATTCTTTTGTTGGTGAATTGGAAGGTCTCTGATTCCTCCAAAAAAACTATGCCAAGAAACAAATTCCCCATTTATACTATTAAGGGCGTCTGTTTTTTGGCATAATTAAGAGGAATCAGCAGCCTTCCAATATGCCAACATGAGAATCCCCCCCTGAAGCTCATCATATTACTCTCCCTCCTTTCTGACTCAATGTTGTATAAACTTTTCTACATGTGTATATGGAGTTTGAGGATAAACACCGTGCGTCTCGACTTGCCCAGGATAGCAACCAGAGTACTGTAATCTGATGCTGCCAGGGTTAATTAAAGGGGTAATATAGTGTTGTCACAATCGGAGATAAAGATTGGTAGACCTTTATTGCAGTACTTACAGAATAATGACCTCTCTATCCCAATAACTTGTATGTGTAAAGATTCAAATGGCCAACTGTACGTACAGTTGGCCACATGAATTCTTACACACAAGCTATATGGAAAGAGAGGTCATTATTCTGTAAGTACTGCAATAAATGGTTTACCAAGTGACTCAATGAATGCAAAATAAACAAACCTAATAATAATGTTGTATTGCAGTTGCTTAGTCTTTAATTTTCTATATGTTGTAAACTCTAAAAAACAACAACGTGTGTACGAATTCCTGTGGTCAACTGTACGTACAATAGCTCAACTATTTTTTTTTCTGACTAACACCAGACGTTTTTGTTTTTGTGGGAGGGACTTACTACAGACGTCCACGGGTTACAAACTATTTCTACTGATCCATAAACAATGTATTATGTGTATTTTTCACTATACATGGACTAACACTCGATGATTGTGTAAGACGCAGGAAAAGCCTCGTCCGTCATCCATTCACCCACAGTACGGTATCGTCATTAAGGGGGAAATGTTGTGTTGGTAAATCTGGAGCTATTCCAAGCAACAGAACACCATTATTTTTGTTCATTTGGTCCTGTTTCCTGGCATACTTTGGAGGAATCATGGCACTCCAATGTAATAAAAGTGAATTACCCCCTTAATGGAGGAATCAGGAGCCTTCAAAGTAAGGAGACTGTCTTGTTGGCAAATTGGAAGGCTACTGATTCCTCCTAACTATGACAAAAAACAGACGCCGTCAATGGTACTAATAGGGATATGTTTTGTGACATAGTTTGGAGGAATCACAGACCTTTCGAATCACCAATAAAAAAAATCTCCCTTTAATTTTAACCAACAAAATGTCCCCCTTCCCCCTCGATCCCTATTTAATTAAGGACCCTGTGATGGTGTATGAGACTTGGTGACTTCTGATTCCTCCAGACTTTGCCACGAAACAAACTCCATCAATATAGGTGTGTGTGTGTGTGTGTTTCGTGGCAATATATGAAGGACTCATTAACCTCCAATTATTTTCTGACTACATCACGGGGGTCCTTAAGGAAACAACTATACATACCATTCAACCAAAACAACTGATAGATAAAAACAAACACAACAAAAAATAAAGATGGCTTCTCCTCTCTACCTGTTGTTGTTGTTGTTGTTGTTGTTGTTGTGGTTGTGGGTCGTCTGGTCTGGATGGGGTCCAAGTCTGAGGGTAAAGAAGGGTAATTAATGACTGGACACACACACACACACACACACACACACACACAACACAAAGAGAGAGAGAGAGAGAGAGAGAGAGAGAGAGAGAGAGAGAGAGAGAGAGAGAGAGAGAGAGAGAGAATGGAGTCTAAATCAGGAGCTTGGGTTTAAACTGGGCCAATACACCCTCTCCATTTGTTCTCAGTTCTTATTTACTTGCTGGTCAGAACTAGGCAAATACACCTTCTGTTTCATATCTCAAGTTTATATTTACGTCATCATGGCTACCACCGGGGATACACAAAACATGTATAGCCGCAACCCACAATCCATAGCCCATCTGAGTCGAAGTCCGAGATCTCTAGAGCAGGAGGTTTCTGGACGACAGCCCACCCAAAGCCTCCACTGATTCAAAATGTGTGTGTGTGGCCTCGTGATGGTTTGGGTGGGCTGTCGTCTAGAAACCGCCCGCTTCAGATCTCGGGCTTCGACTCAGGTGGGCTAGGGATTGTGGTGTGCGACTGTACAGTACTTGTATTCTTAGCTGTCTGTCCTACTAGTGTGTGTGTGTGTGTGTGTGTTCTGGTCTGGCCCAAGATTAAGGGTTTATTACACTCTTGGTACATTGGAGAGCCTTGATTCCTCCAATTTTTACCAGGAAACAGCAACTGATGAAAAAAAATAATGGTGTCCTGTTGCATGAGATAGTTTGGAGAAATCAGTTGCTCCAGATTCTCCAACACTGTATCTCCCGCTTAAGAGAACAAGACCTATTAGTTTTCTTTGCCTAGGAACCATATCACATTCACAGCTGTCCGTCCTACTGACCCTTGTTGTACACATTCTCAAAACATTATTCGTCACCCCTTACTCTCAGACTCTTGGCAAATTGGCAATGTTACACACGGCTTTAATACATACGTGGTTCAGAATGCCTCATGTGTGTGTGTGTGTGTGTGTGTGTGTGTGTCATATAATGGATCGTGCTGTAAGGGTGACGATTTTTTTTTTTTAGGTCCTGTACAGTTGTCTCCATTAGTAACGAGCACAGCGTTCTGTGTGTGTTTGGTGAAATGTGGCACCACTGTGTGTGTTTACTGGAAGTAAAAATAATACATGAATGGACAGAACTCACCTTTGCTATAGTATCCACCATAAGGACGCTATGTAAACAAACACAGTGGTGCCACATTTACCACCATAAGGACGCTATGTAAACAAACACAGTGGTGCCACATTTACCACCATAAGGACACTATGTAAACAAACACAGTGGTGCCACATTTACCACCATAAGGACGCTATGTAAACAAACACAGTGGTGCCACATTTACCACCATAAGGACACTATGTAAACAAACACAGTGGTGCCACATTTACCACCATAAGGACGCTATGTAAACAAACACAGTGGTGCCACATTTACCACCATAAGGACTCTACATAAACAAACACAGTGGTGCCACATTTCACCAAACTCACACGCGGAACGCTGTGCTCGTTACTAATGGAAACAACATAGCCAAAAGAAGCTAGATGGAGCCATCGCAGATACCTGTCCAGGATGCAACACAGCACCTCATTCTATTAAACACATTATGGAAGACTGCAACGCACACAACGACACTCGCCAGCAACACAAGATACACTCACTGAGGGCATTGTGGGAAAGCCCGGTTCAAGCCATGGCCTTCCTCAAGAGCTCGGGGCTGCTCGGTCAAACAACTTGAGGAACTTCAACAACAACAACTATACATGGGTATCATTGGACCCACCAGTTTCTCTTTGCCAGTATAAGGGTCAACACACTCACACTGTTTAATACAAGGTGGTTAATGAGGATCAACTCACGAGTGTGGAGGTGTGTCGTGGGGGCTGGTTGTGGTGTTGGCTGCCTGGACTGCTATCCTGCAAGGTGGGGTTAGTTCAGTTAGTGAGTTAGGCTGGGGGAGCAGCTTAGCGGGGAACATAATAATAATAAATCATAAGTTAGAGGGAGAGTTCTGCAAATAAGTGAGAGGGGGAGGGAGAGTTTTTCATATAGGAGAGAGAGAGAGAGAGAGAGAGAGAGAGAGAGAGAGAGAGAGAGAGAGAGAGAGAGAGAGAGAGAGAGAGAGAGAGAGAGAGAGTGTTTCAGTTTCATATAGGAGAGAGAGAGAGAGAGAGAGAGAGAGAGAGAGAGAGAGAGAGAGAGAGAGAGAGAGTTTTTCATATAGGAGAGAGAGAGAGAGGGAGTTTTTCATATAGGAGAGAGAGAGAGAGAGAGAGAGAGAGAGAGAGAGAGAGAATTTTTCACTCATCATGCCTCCACCCGTCCTAGTTTTGTGGAGCATAAATGTAGGATACAATAATGCAAGATGTAGGGGCCGTATTCAAGAACATAGATGGTGTTGACGATGGGGTGGTAACGATACGATGACTCCACAGACACAACACAGAGCCATAGTGCCGGTACTATGCCACCATCGTCAATACCATCCATATTCTTACATACAGTCACGATTTATAATAAGTATCGAGGTGTGCTTAGAATTGCCTTGTGATGGAATATTTAATGAGTTCCAGTAAATATGTTACAGAATAAGAGTTGTATTTTGTTTACTGATGTGTTAAATAATTCCAAACTTCAACAACATCTGGATATTAAATGAGTTCCAACAAGTATGGGACAGGATAAGTGTTGTATTTTGTTCACAGATATGTTCCAAACTTCAACAACAATAACAACATCACCTGGATATTAAACGAACTCCATAAAATTTGAGACAGCCATGATAAGTGTTGTAGTAATTCACTGACATGTTACATAATTTCAAACTTTATAACCTGGATACATTTTATGATTCGTGACTGTACAGACTCACAAAACTTACTCTGCATCTCATAATTAATTGCTCTGATACCATCACTGTTACACACGATAGGAATACGTGGTTCAGAATGCCTCGTGTGTGTGTGTGTGTGTCATAATGCATCGTGCTGTAAAAGGGCCCAATGTTTTGTTATAGTCCGTATAGTAATGGTGATGGAGAGGAGAGGAAAGTGTTTGTTCTTGGCTAACTAACATTGTGATCACAGCAAAATGTCCCAGAGTGCAAATTTTGTCTCCTGTAAATGTTCACTCGCGGGGTAGAGGAGGGAGGAATCGTGGTAACAAAACCTCCAAAATCAAGTGTTGAGAAGTTAACTTTACCGTGGTTCTGCCAAGCAGTTCCACTCGACCAAAGACCACTAAGGACACTACCAAACACCTACACAACCCTCGTGGATAATAATAATAATAATAATAATAATAATAATAATAATAATAATAATAATAATAATAATAACTCTGGAATAATTAGAAACCTTCATTTCCTCCATATTATCTAATTCGACTGTTAGAAATAAAAATAGTTTTAATTCAGGAATTATTAGTTAATTTTAGAACCAAATATGTTATGTACAGTCACGCCCAATATTCATGTAACATCTTTGAATGAAACGCCCTCCAAAAACGATGTGAAAATTTAGCTGTTGTTGGTTTTTGTGGTTAATTGATTGACTGGTAGGGTACTTTAGGTGGTGTTTGTGTGTGTGGTTGATAGACTGCCTGATAGGAGTGACTTTGATTCCCTCAATACAGTACTTTAGCTGTTGTTTGTGAGTGTAATACTGGTTGATAGATTGACTGTTATTGTTTATGTGTGTGTGTTGGTTACTAGATTGACTGGTAGAGTACTTTAGGTGTTGTTAGTGTGTGTAGTTTGATAGATTGACTGGTAGAGGTGACTCTGATTCTGTCAATACAGTCATGCAGTACTCTTGGTGGTGACTGTGGTACATGTCGACAGGCAACACATTCTGTACAACAATAGATGGATGTGTGTGAGAGCCAGCTGGCGGTCTACTGCATGCTGCTGCTGGCTGCTACTACTACTCACACACACACACACACACACACACACACGGAGTCAGTATCTCTCTATCTCTCTCTCTCTCACACACACACACGGAGTCAGTATCTCTCTATCTCTTTCTCTCTCCCTCTCTCTCACACACACACAGTCACCCGCCAATTTCACACAGAAAAACATAACCGAGACAAACCCCACTACAATAGAGACAAACCGCTACATTAGAGACACAAATTGTTACATTAGAGAGACAAAGTTCTACATTAAGGTGATATCATATTAGCACCTGGTGACAAATGTTGTGTGAATGAGTTACAGTGAGTGACATTGACGGGACAAAGATGGAATTTCGCATATGGACAACAAAGTCAAAGTCAAAGTAATGTCAATTACTTCAAAGAATAATGGGTGAATATTTTTGTAATATAAATAATATTAATAACAAAAAACACACTTAAGGGGAAAATACAGTGTCGGCAAATCTGGAGTAACTGATTCCTCCAAACTATTCCAAGCAACAGAACACCATTATTTCTATTTATATGGTCCTGTTTCCTGGCATTCTTTGAAGGAATCAAGGCACTCCAATGTAACAAAAGTGAATTACCCCCTTAATGTAGAAAATACGATGTTGATATTCTACTGTGTTTAAATTACATGGTAGTAGTGACTCATGTGGTACGATGTGTTGTACTGAGAACTAAAGCCACCACCAGGGTCATAGCTACTCACCCATCTGTTTAGGTACACTCCAACTCGTAAATTCGCAACCACGTCCCCAAATGTTTATGTCATCTGAGCTGGTAACACTGTGTGGGGAAGGTGTCATTGTAAGTGAAAGATTGTATCATGTCCCTCTACTATGTCATCTGAGCTGGTAACACTGTGTGGGGAAGGTGTCATTGTAAGTGAAAGATTGTATCATGTCCCTCTACTATGTCATCTGAGCTGGTAACACTGTGTGGGGAAGGTGTCATTGTAGGTGAAAGATTGTATCATGTCCCTCTACTATGTCATCTGAGCTGGTAACACTGTGTGGGGAAGGTGTCATTGTAAGTGAAAGATTGTATCATGTCCCTCTACTATGTCATCTGAGCTGGTAACACTGTGTGGGGAAGGTGTCATTGTAGGTGAAAGATTGTATCATGTCCCTCTACTATGTCATCTGAGCTGGTAACACTGTGTGGGGAAGGTGTCATTGTAAGTGAAAGATTGTATCATGTCCCTCTACTATGTCATCTGAGCTGGTAACACTGTGTGGGGAAGGTGTCATTGTAGGTGAAAGATTGTATCATGTCCCTCTACTATGTCATCTGAGCTGGTAACACTGTGTGGGGAAGGTGTCATTGTAAGTGAAAGATTGTATCATGTCCCTCTACTATGTCATCTGAGCTGGTAACACTGTGTGGGGAAGGTGTCATTGTAGGTGAAAGATTGTATCATGTCCCTCTACTATGTCATCTGAGCTGGTAACACTGTGTGGGGAAGGTGTCATTGTAAGTGAAAGATTGTATCATGTCCCTCTACTATGTCATCTGAGCTGGTAACACTGTGTGGGGAAGGTGTCATTGTAGGTGAAAGATTGTATCATGTCCCTCTACTATGTCATCTGAGCTGGTAACACTGTGTGGGGAAGGTGTCATTGTAGGTGAAAGATTGTATCATGTCCCTCTACTATGTCATCTGAGCTGGTAACACTGTGTGGGGAAGGTGTCATTGTAGGTGAAAGATTGTATCATGTCCCTCTACTATGTCATCTGAGCTGGTAACACTGTGTGGGGAAGGTGTCATTGTAGGTGAAAGATTGTATCATGTCCCTCTACTATGTCATCTGAGCTGGTAACACTGTGTGGGGAAGGTGTCATTGTAGGTGAAAGATTGTATCATGTCCCTCTACTATGTCATCTGAGCTGGTAACACTGTGTGGGGAAGGTGTCATTGTAGGTGAAAGATTGTATCATGTCCCTCTACTATGTCATCTGAGCTGGTAACACTGTGTGGGGAAGGTGTCATTGTAGGTGAAAGATTGTATCATGTCCCTCTACTATGACATCTGAGCTGGTAACACTGTGTGGGGAAGGTGTCATTGTAGGTGAAAGATTGTATCATGTCCCTCTACTATGTCATCTGAGCTGGTAACACTGTGTGGGGAAGGTGTCATTGTAGGTGAAAGATTGTATCATGTCCCTCTACTATGTCATCTGAGCTGGTAACACTGTGTGGGGAAGGTGTCATTGTAGGTGAAAGATTGTATCATGTCCCTCTACTATGTCATCTGAGCTGGTAACACTGTGTGGGGAAGGTGTCATTGTAGGTGAAAGATTGTATCATGTCCCTCTACTATGTCATCTGAGCTGGTAACACTGTGTGGGGAAGGTGTCATTGTAGGTGAAAGATTGTATCATGTCCCTCTACTATGTCATCTGAGCTGGTAACACTGTGTGGGGAAGGTGTCATTGTAAGTGAAAGATTGTATCATGTCCCTCTACTATGTCATCTGAGCTGGTAACACTGTGTGGGGAAGGTGTCATTGTAGGTGAAAGATTGTATCATGTCCCTCTACTATGTCATCTGAGCTGGTAACACTGTGTGGGGAAGGTGTCATTGTAGGTGAAAGATTGTATCATGTCCCTCTACTATGTCATCTGAGCTGGTAACACTGTGTGGGAAGGTGTCATTGTAGGTGAAAGATTGTATCATGTCCCTCTACTATGTCATCTGAGCTGGTAACACTGTGTGGGGAAGGTGTCATTGTAGGTGAAAGATTGTATCATGTCCCTCTACTATGTCATCTGAGCTGGTAACACTGTGTGGGGAAGGTGTCATTGTAGGTGAAAGATTGTATCATGTCCCTCTACTATGTCATCTGAGCTGGTAACACTGTGTGGGGAAGGTGTCATTGTAGGTGAAAGATTGTATCATGTCCTCTACTATGTCATCTGAGCTGGTAACACTGTGTGGGGAAGGTGTCATTGTAGGTGAAAGATTGTATCATGTCCCTCTACTATGTCATCTGAGCTGGTAACACTGTGTGGGGAAGGTGTCATTGTAGGTGAAAGATTGTATCATGTCCCTCTACTATGTCATCTGAGCTGGTAACACTGTGTGGGGAAGGTGTCATTGTAGGTGAAAGATTGTATCATGTCCCTCTACTATGTCATCTGAGCTGGTAACACTGTGTGGGGAAGGTGTCATTGTAGGTGAAAGATTGTATCATGTCCCTCTACTATGTCATCTGAGCTGGTAACACTGTGTGGGGAAGGTGTCATTGTAGGTGAAAGATTGTATCATGTCCCTCTACTATGTCATCTGAGCTGGTAACACTGTGTGGGGAAGGTGTCATTGTAGGTGAAAGATTGTATCATGTCCCTCTACTATGTCATCTGAGCTGGTAACACTGTGTGGGGAAGGTGTCATTGTAGGTGAAAGATTGTATCATGTCCCTCTACTATGTCATCTGAGCTGGTAACACTGTGTGGGGAAGGTGTCATTGTAGGTGAAAGATTGTATCATGTCCCTCTACTATGTCATCTGAGCTGGTAACACTGTGTGGGGAAGGTGTCATTGTAGGTGAAAGATTGTATCATGTCCCTCTACTATGTCATCTGAGCTGGTAACACTGTGTGGGGAAGGTGTCATTGTAGGTGAAAGATTGTATCATGTCCCTCTACTATGTCATCTGAGCTGGTAACACTGTGTGGGGAAGGTGTCATTGTAGGTGAAAGATTGTATCATGTCCCTCTACTATGTCATCTGAGCTGGTAACACTGTGTGGGGAAGGTGTCATTGTAGGTGAAAGATTGTATCATGTCCCTCTACTATGTCATCTGAGCTGGTAACACTGTGTGGGGAAGGTGTCATTGTAGGTGAAAGATTGTATCATGTCCCTCTACTATGTCATCTGAGCTGGTAACACTGTGTGGGGAAGGTGTCATTGTAGGTGAAAGATTGTATCATGTCCCTCTACTATGTCATCTGAGCTGGTAACACTGTGTGGGAAGTGTCATTGTAGGTGAAAGATTGTATCATGTCCCTCTACTATGTCATCTGAGCTGGTAACACTGTGTGGGGAAGGTGTCATTGTAGGTGAAAGATTGTATCATGTCCCTCTACTATGTCATCTGAGCTGGTAACACTGTGTGGGAAGGTGTCATTGTAGGTGAAAGATTGTATCATGTCCCTCTACTATGTCATCTGAGCTGGTAACACTGTGTGGGGAAGGTGTCATTGTAGGTGAAAGATTGTATCATGTCCCTCTACTATGTCATCTGAGCTGGTAACACTGTGTGGGGAAGGTGTCATTGTAGGTGAAAGATTGTATCATGTCCCTCTACTATGTCATCTGAGCTGGTAACACTGTGTGGGGAAGTGTCATTGTAGGTGAAAGATTGTATCATGTCCCTCTACTATGTCATCTGAGCTGGTAACACTGTGTGGGGAAGGTGTCATTGTAGGTGAAAGATTGTATCATGTCCCTCTACTATGTCATCTGAGCTGGTAACACTGTGTGGGGAAGGTTGTCATTGTAGGTGAAAGATTGTATCATGTCCCTCTACTATGACATCTGAGCTGGTAACACTGTGTGGGGAAGGTGTCATTGTAGGTGAAAGATTGTATCATGTCCCTCTACTATGTCATCTGAGCTGGTAACACTGTGTGGGGAAGGTGTCATTGTAGGTGAAAGATTGTATCATGTCCCTCTACTATGTCATCTGAGCTGGTAACACTGTGTGGGGAAGGTGTCATTGTAGGTGAAAGATTGTATCATGTCCCTCTACTATGTCATCTGAGCTGGTAACCTACTGTGTGGGAAGGTGTCATTGTAGGTGAAAGATTGTATCATGTCCCTCTACTATGTCATCTGAGCTGGTAACACTGTGTGGGGAAGGTGTCATTGTAGGTGAAAGATTGTATCATGTCCCTCTACTATGTCATCTGAGCTGGTAACACTGTGTGGGGAAGGTGTCATTGTAGGTGAAAGATTGTATCATGTCCCTCTACTATGTCATCTGAGCTGGTAACACTGTGAGGGGGAAGGTGTCATTGTAGGTGAAAGATTGTATCATGTCCCTCTACTATGACATCTGAGCTGGTAACACTGTGTGGGGAAGGTGTCATTGTAGGTGAAAGATTGTATCATGTCCCTCTACTATGTCATCTGAGCTGGTAACACTGTGTGGGGAAGGTGTCATTGTAGGTGAAAGATTGTATCATGTCCCTCTACTATGTCATCTGAGCTGGTAACACTGTGTGGGGGAAGATGTCATTGTAGGTGAAAGATTGTATCATGTCCCTCTACTATGTCATCTGAGCTGGTAACACTGTGTGGGGAAGGTGTCATTGTAGGTGAAAGATTGTATCATGTCCTCTACTATGTCATCTGAGCTGGTAACACTGTGTGGGGAAGGTGTCATTGTAGGTGAAAGATTGTATCATGTCCCTCTACTATGTCATCTGAGCTGGTAACACTGTGTGGGGAAGGTGTCATTGTAGGTGAAAGATTGTATCATGTCCCTCTACTATGTCATCTGAGCTGGTAACACTGTGTGGGGAAGGTGTCATTGTAGGTGAAAGATTGTATCATGTCCCTCTACTATGACATCTGAGCTGGTAACACTGTGTGGGGAAGGTGTCATTGTAGGTGAAAGATTGTATCATGTCCCTCTACTATGTCATCTGAGCTGGTAACACTGTGTGGGGAAGGTGTCATTGTAGGTGAAAGATTGTATCATGTCCCTCTACTATGTCATCTGAGCTGGTAACACTGTGTGGGGAAGGTGTCATTGTAGGTGAAAGATTGTATCATGTCCCTCTACTATGACATCTGAGCTGGTAACACTGTGTGGGGAAGGTGTCATTGTAGGTGAAAGATTGTATCATGTCCCTCTACTATGTCATCTGAGCTGGTAACAACTGTGTGGGGAAGGTGTCATTGTAGGTGAAAGATTGTATCATGTCCCTCTACTATGTCATCTGAGCTGGTAACACTGTTTGGGGAAGGTGTCATTGTAGGTGAAAGATTGTATCATGTCCCTCTACTATGTCATCTGAGCTGGTAACACTGTGTGGGGGAAGGTGTCATTGTAGGTGAAAGATTGTATCATGTCCCTCTACTATGTCATCTGAGCTGGTAACACTGTGTGGGGAAGGTGTCATTGTAGGTGAAAGATTGTATCATGTCCCTCTACTATGTCATCTGAGCTGGTAACACTGTGTGGGGAAGGTGTCATTGTAGGTGAAAGATTGTATCATGTCCCTCTACTATGTCATCTGAGCTGGTAACACTGTGTGGGGAAGGTGTCATTGTAGGTGAAAGATTGTATCATGTCCCTCTACTATGTCATCTGAGCTGGTAACACTGTGTGGGGAAGGTGTCATTGTAGGTGAAAGATTGTATCATGTCCCTCTACTATGTCATCTGAGCTGGTAACACTGTGTGGGGAAGGTGTCATTGTAGGTGAAAGATTGTATCATGTCCCTCTACTATGTCATCTGAGCTGGTAACACTGTGTGGGGAAGGTGTCATTGTAGGTGAAAGATTGTATCATGTCCCTCTACTATGTCATCTGAGCTGGTAACACTGTGTGGGGAAGGTGTCATTGTAGGTGAAAGATTGTATCATGTCCCTCTACTATGTCATCTGAGCTGGTAACACTGTGTGGGGAAGGTGTCATTGTAGGTGAAAGATTGTATCATGTCCCTCTACTATGTCATCTGAGCTGGTAACACTGTGTGGGAAGGTGTCATTGTAGGTGAAAGATTGTATCATGTCCCCTCTACTATGTCATCTGAGCTGGTAACACTGTGTGGGGAAGGTGTCATTGTAGGTGAAAGATTGTATCATGTCCCTCTACTATGTCATCTGAGCTGGTAACACTGTGTGGGGAAGGTGTCATTGTAGGTGAAAGATTGTATCATGTCCCTCTACTATGTCATCTGAGCTGGTAACACTGTGTGGGGAAGGTGTCATTGTAGGTGAAAGATTGTATCATGTCCCTCTACTATGTCATCTGAGCTGGTAACACTGTGTGGGGAAGGTGTCATTGTAGGTGAAAGATTGTATCATGTCCCTCTACTATGTCATCTGAGCTGGTAACACTGTGTGGGGAAGGTGTCATTGTAGGTGAAAGATTGTATCATGTCCCTCTACTATGTCATCTGAGCTGGTAACACTGTGTGGGGAAGGTGTCATTGTAGGTGAAAGATTGTATCATGTCCCTCTACTATGTCATCTGAGCTGGTAACACTGTGTGGGGAAGGTGTCATTGTAGGTGAAAGATTGTATCATGTCCCTCTACTATGTCATCTGAGCTGGTAACACTGTGTGGGGAAGGTGTCATTGTAGTGTGAAAGATTGTATCATGTCCCTCTACTATGTCATCTGAGCTGGTAACACTGTGTGGGGAAGGTGTCATTGTAGGTGAAAGATTGTATCATGTCCCTCTACTATGTCATCTGAGCTGGTAACACTGTGTGGGGAAGGTGTCATTGTAGGTGAAAGATTGTATCATGTCCTCTACTATGTCATCTGAGCTGGTAACACTGTGTGGGGAAGGTGTCATTGTAGGTGAAAGATTGTATCATGTCCCTCTACTATGTCATCTGAGCTGGTAACACTGTGTGGGGAAGGTGTCATTGTAGGTGAAAGATTGTATCATGTCCCTCTACTATGTCATCTGAGCTGGTAACACTGTGTGGGGAAGGTGTCATTGTAGGTGAAAGATTGTATCATGTCCCTCTACTATGTCATCTGAGCTGGTAACACTGTGTGGGGGAAGGTGTCATTGTAGGTGAAAGATTGTATCATGTCCCTCTACTATGTCATCTGAGCTGGTAACACTGTGTGGGGAAGGTGTCATTGTAGGTGAAAGATTGTATCATGTCCTCTACTATGTCATCTGAGCTGGTAACACTGTGTGGGGAAGGTGTCATTGTAGGTGAAAGATTGTATCATGTCCCTCTACTATGTCATCTGAGCTGGTAACACTGTGTGGGGAAGGTGTCATTGTAGGTGAAAGATTGTATCATGTCCCTCTACTATGACATCTGAGCTGGTAACACTGTGTGGGGAAGGTGTCATTGTAGGTGAAAGATTGTATCATGTCCCTCTACTATGTCATCTGAGCTGGTAACACTGTGTGGGGAAGGTGTCATTGTAGGTGAAAGATTGTATCATGTCCCTCTACTATGACATCTGAGCTGGTAACACTGTGTGGGGAAGGTGTCATTGTAGGTGAAAGATTGTATCATGTCCCTCTACTATGTCATCTGAGCTGGTAACACTGTGTGGGGAAGGTGTCATTGTAGGTGAAAGATTGTATCATGTCCCTCTACTATGTCATCTGAGCTGGTAACACTGTGTGGGGAAGGTGTCATTGTAGGTGAAAGATTGTATCATGTCCCTCTACTATGTCATCTGAGCTGGTAACACTGTGTGGGGAAGGTGTCATTGTAGGTGAAAGATTGTATCATGTCCCTCTACTATGTCATCTGAGCTGGTAACACTGTGTGGGGAAGGTGTCATTGTAGGTGAAAGATTGTATCATGTCCCTCTACTATGTCATCTGAGCTGGTAACACTGTGTGGGGAAGGTGTCATTGTAGGTGAAAGATTGTATCATGTCCCTCTACTATGTCATCTGAGCTGGTAACACTGTGTGGGGGAAGGTGTCATTGTAGGTGAAAGATTGTATCATGTCCTCTACTATGTCATCTGAGCTGGTAACACTGTGTGGGGAAGGTGTCATTGTAGGTGAAAGATTGTATCATGTCCCTCTACTATGTCATCTGAGCTGGTAACACTGTGTGGGGAAGGTGTCATTGTAGGTGAAAGATTGTATCATGTCCCTCTACTATGTTCCACCTACTCTGATTCCTCACCAAATAAATGTTTCAAATGGCATAAACATCTAAGTACGTGGTCGCGAATTTACGAGCTGGGGTTTACCTTGTTCCCCAGTCCACCGAAAATATCGTTTGAGGAGCTATTGTGATACACCCTTTTAAAGACAAACCGCTACATTTGAGACACAGACCGCTACATTAGAGACACAAACCAATACATTAAAGACACAGACCGCTAAATTAGAGACACAAACCGCTACATTAGAGATAGACCGCTATATTAGAGACACAGACCGCTACATTAGAGACACAAACCGCTACATCAGACAAAAACCGCTACATTAGAGACACAGACCGCTACATTAGAGACACAGACCGCTACATTAGACAAAAATCAATACATTAAAGACAAAAATCGCTACATTAGAGACAAAAACCGCTACATCAGACACAAACCGCTATATCAGACAAAAACCGCTACATTTGACACAAACCGCTACATTAGAGACACAGACCGCTACATTAGAGACACAAACTGCTACATTAGAGACAAAAACCGCTACATTAGAGACAAAAACCGCTACATTAGAGACAAAAACCGCTACATCAGACAAAACCGCTACATCAGAGACACAGACCGCTACATTAAACACAGACCGCTACATTAGACAAAAATCACTACATTAAAGAAAAAAATCGCTACATTAGAGACACAAACCGCTACATTACATAGACACTGTGCCTGCCTCCATCTTACCCTGCTCTGTCCTTCCTTCCTCCACGGTGCTGTGTTGTCCTTCTGTAATAATAATAATAATGAGAAGAAGAAAGGGACGTTAATTTTAGGTACACACGTCAAGGTAACTTAAGGCGGGGTCACACGAGTCATTTTTCGTCAATGTTTCACCGTCAATATTATTATTCACAGTCAATTTTAAATGTGTCAGGTCACACGAGCTAGTCGAGATTTGAGAATATTTCGGCAATTCGGTGTCACGTGAGCATCGGAGGGAGTGGTAGCCTAAAACATTATTTCGGACCAAAGAGGCCTTATTTATTTCATCTTAATAAGTTTTATCATGATTTCATTATTTATGTGATGTTATATAATGTACATTGAATTATATTTTCAATGCAAAGGGATAATACCAGGCCCCTACAAATAATATTCGACGAAATATGATTAATATCTTTTGGAGGTTAGGTAAATTGCAAGTCTTAGCATTTCCCTACATTTCACTGATTTTCTTCTTATACAGGCCTGGTATTATCCCTCTGCATTGAAAATAAGATTCAATGTACGATATAGAACATCACATAAATATTGCAATAATCATAAAACTTATTAAGATTAAATAAATAATGCCTCTTTGGTCCGAAAACATATTAGGCTACCACTCCCTCCGACGCTCACCGCCATTTGACAAAACAAGTTAAAATAGTTTTTATCAGTATTCATTGTACTTTACTGAGATCACACACAGCATACTTTATACAACAAAATATACTCAAAATTATATTTTATATCTCTCTGGTGTAAGTTAATACTATACGTCGCGATACACCCTGTATACTGGCTCTTAAAGCAACGTGTCCAAACTTCTTATATCTCAGATGTTTTGATCTATTTTGCCTTAAATAAAATATCTGACACGTTATTATGTTTTTAATATAACAAATATTATTATATAATTGCCAAATGACAAGGGAAAACTGGGTATAGTAGGGAAATACGGCTGGTTGTTCATTAGGCTACAGAGGTGCTGTATCGTTCGAATCCATTCATTTTAGGTCAAGATACACCGTAAATATAAATTAAGAAAAGTTAAAGCATGTTATTTTTTTGTAATTTTGATTATTTTTTAACAAGATTCAATACAATTTGCAAATCTAAAGCCTGCAATAGCCTCAAGAAGTAACTAAAGAAGTTAAGGATAACGACCAAGTCAGAGCTACAACGGAAGAACGAACACAGTGTTGGCGGGAAGACCAACACCACCTCTCTCTCCCGTCGGCTAGCCTAGTACCTTCTAACTTTTTACTCTATTTAGGTTAGTTTCTTTATTGTAGGCTTTTCACCGAGTTGGAACAAAGAGGTATCAGAGGTATGGGTTCACAGTACTTTGTTGTTATTTGTCATAACAATAACGACAAGAACAATACAGCAGTAGGATCTGAGGGGGTAAATATGTCGTCGTCGTGATGAACTTTATTTGTTTTCCCGCCAAGCGGGACTTCCACAGCCACTTTCTGCTGCATCTTTTTGGTCAATTTTATCATTTCAACAGCACACATGTATTTTTAATATAATTTTCTAGGCTTAATAACATTACAGATGGATCATCAGCAGCCATATTTGTTCTCGATATCGTCAACACTTGACGCGCAGGATCGTGTCGTGAAAATTGACGAAATCTCGTCAATTTAAGCCAAAATTTAACCGAGTTGATATTGACGGTGAAAATTGACGAAAAAATGACTCGTGTGACCCCGCCTTTAGGTCCACACGTCATTAAATACCCACGTTAATTTTAGGTACACAAGTCATTAAAGTACACATGTTAATTTTAGATACATATGTCATTTTAGGTCCACACGTCAATTTTTAAGTATACACGTCAATTATAGGTCCACACGTCAATTTTTAAGTACACACGTCAATTTTAGGTACACACGTCAGTAAATACACACGTCAATTTTAGGTACACACGTCAATTTTTAAGTACACACGTCAATTTTAGGTCCACACGTCAATTTTTAAGTACACACGTCAATTTTAGGTACACACGTCAGTAAATACACACG
>JAWQEG010000439.1:147500-152500 GCA_033782935.1 Petrolisthes cinctipes | reverse complement strand
TGTGTGTATATAATCTAACCTATGCTAAAAATTCACACATTAATGAGGGGGGGCCGTGTTGCTATGTTGTAGCTGTGGAATAACAGTCTTGTTCTTTTCAACACAAGATAATTCAGTATACTTCGATAGTTCTTTTTTTTTTTTTCAATACAAAAATAGTATTTTAGACTGTCTTATACAATACATAAATTTTATAGTACATGCCAGAAAGATAAGACATGGGATAATAAACATTGGTACCAAGTTTTATTTTGATCCCTATATGGAGGAATCAAATGATATAATAAGGATGATTGAATCCTATTCTCATTGAGTAACATAATAGTTTCATTTTGTCTGATACAACTGATAATGAATTAGGAGATGTTAAACAATTCAACTTTAAATGAAATATGTTGAAAAGGTGGAAGAGATTGTGCTATGTTTTCTAGCAAATTATGTTTACTAGGCAAGGTACGATTCCCTTGGATCGTATTTCCTATGAATCTGCTTCTTTATAGTTGCCTTGAACCATACCATGTGTAGGGTGATTAGGGCAAATTAATGTTAATTGTGTATTAGCAGGTAAGTATAGATAGTGGAAATTAAAATTGATGATGAAAGAGAGTTTGATTAGTAATAGATATGAATGTACATGCATATAGGGCTTGATTAGTAGTACTTATGATTCTAAGCAAGTGGAGATTTTGCATCCTTTGGAGACTTAAATGCAACTCCAATGCAAAGAAATATGCAAGACAAACATATATGAAGATATGCAACATGGCACTTGAAGTGTTGTGTGTCACAGATGACATCATCACTAAGTTTAATACTTTTTGGATGAAAATTGAATATTAAATTATTACTTCCATTTTCATAGGGAATTGTAGAAGTGCGTAGCTTGTGAATAACATTTTACCTTTTATGGGAATAATAATGAGTATATGATCTTGTATTAAAATACTACGCATGACTGGTTAATAATATTTCATGAAAGAAATAAGGAAGATGAGATTTCATCATTGATTGTACCATTGCATCTCGTAGCTATTGGAGTGGTAATAATATTGTGAGTTGATCTTATCTTACCCGCAGTAAATATTCTCTTAATAAGTGGTTGTAATTCCTCTCTAAGTTCCTCACCTGCTATCATTTTTCTGCAAACTCACAGAAATAAATAGAAGCCTAAAAATATAATGTGATTATTTCATATATGTAGTTCATTTCATTCGTTGCTCATATAAACTATCTAAATCGTATTTAATTTCTGTGCAATGATTTACACTCTAATACAGTATATACCTGTTACTCTATCTTACCTTGATTTGCAAAGGCTTGTCCTGCAACCTTTTATGTATGGTATAATGCTTGTATACCGCTATATCTCTAAGCATTACCAAATAGTGCTCATGAAATTTCACTTAAAAATTATCTAAATCACGCTCTGGGTTGTGATAATGGCTCTAAGCCATTATATTTTTTTTGTATAATAAGCTAGCAATATTACCTGAGTCGCTGAATCCATTCCTAGGGCGCCCAATAGTGCAAGGACACTATAGAATATAATGCACTTACATAGGTAAATTCAGTTGTGTGATACATGTCAACCAAAACTAGTGTATCATTAAGTATTTTATCTGTAATTACTGCTCAATGGCAGAAATTTTGGTAATAATTCATATATCCAGTAAAGAGTACGAAATAGTGATCATATCGTTCATCACCAATATTTTATTTATTTTCCTTTTCTTTTCAACTGTTTGATAAAATTGTAAACGAGAGCTCTCGGATTGTAAGACGTCATCTTTATCTGTGTTATGCACTTCGTCGGAGCCTGTAGCCGCCGCGAGTATAGACATGAAAACCGTTATATAGGTTGATTTGGGCCACATTTGTAAGAAGAAATATTATTTTTCATTGGAAACCGATCGGAGTTTGTGTTTGTAAGTGTTTATTTTATTATCATCAATAGTAGGGATAATATTACGAGGAAGAGGACATTGTTGCTGTTGCAGAGATATGATTGGTTTTATTTTGGATGTTAGGTTTTTGCGCGCATTTTACCAATTTCTTTATTCTGTTTACATAAACAATATCATCCGCCTGGTAAAATTATTCATTATTATAAGGTTATGGCTACCAAAGACATGACTGTGTGAAGTTCGATCGGGTACCCATTATGTCGGCGATTACGCATTTTTTTATTTTTTATTTTTTTTCTAGCAAGCCTATAATTTGTTTTGTTCATCATGATGAAATTGTTAAAATGCAACTCACTGTCGTTCAGCATAGTTGTCCATGTTGTCATGGCTTCTTTGTGGCAATTGTTATATCATATGAAAGACATATCCATACACCATATAATATTTCATGTGGAGTTTTTCCTTTTATTTTCGAATTTTGTAGTGGTTATTGACCGTCATATCGATGCAGTCTTCCCATGTGGAGGGATTTTCATTGTTTCTGTGCCATGAAGTACTTCTAGTAGTGTTACGGTTTTGCCGTTTTGTTAACCCATTAGATGCTGGGAAATATGGTAATACAAACGTTTGCTTAATGTAGTAGAAATAAGATACCTTTTTCTTTTTATAATATTGGGACATGTATATGGTCATATGAATTTGGTTTTTAAATATATGTGCACTTACTTTTGCGGTTTTTTCCCTAGTGGTGCCGCCACTATATCTAGAAAATGGTTAACCATAGGTAAAAACTTATCTGAGTCCTGATTCTAAATTGGTAAGGAAAGTAGATCTATTCCTACTATGTCCCATGATTCGTCCAGGATTAGGGATTCCCGTCATGGAACAGAGGTCCAAATGTATGGCCTTGACCTGCATTGTATGTTTCGCACTGAGCGATATATGTGTTTCATCATCTACCCTTATAGTTTATGCTAATAGTATATTGTATGGAGTGGGTTAAGTACCTACCTCTATCATGATGTCCTGCTGCATTATGATATAAGGGTAATTAATACTGAGGGAATTATTATTTGTTGTATCACTATGTGATTGGTTTGTACGTTTCCTTAGTTTTCTGTAAATAATATCATCATGAAGGGAAAAGATATTTAAGTGACTGGGTAATTATGGTCCATTATTTTCATCCTTAGGGTTTTTAATGAATATTTTATTACATTCATCATAGAATCCGTTTGCTAATGTTTAGGAACCATATTAATGTCAAAGTCCACGGGTGTCCTCGGAACTAAAGGACAAGATAACTGTTTAAGGGATCTGCTACTTTATTTAATCGTCCTGGAAGGTATGTAATATCAATATGTGGGAGAAATTCCTGAATTGTTAGATTTTATCTGGCTAATTTTCCCGTTAGGGGTTGAGGTTATAGTAAGCCAAGGATCGTTTGATAATTCGCGAAAACTTGTAAAGAAAAGCCTAATACGATTTCTCTAAAAGTACGAAGTGCCCATAATATTGCTTAAATTTCCTGTTTTGTTACAGAGTAACGAGTTCCCTGTGCATTTAATATACTCTAAGCATTAGCACATACCTGATATCTACCCATAGCTATCTCTTACCTAAGTACAGCGCCTAAGCCTACTGAAGAAGCATCTGTACACTTGATAAAAGTTAATGAATACTTAGGAACGCAAAATTGAAGCTTACATTAATTAACCTTTAATATTTCAAAGCTTAGCTATTTTTTCTGGCCTCCATACAAAATCTCGAGTTGATTATTTAGGGGTTTAGCTACTTGGGAAAAATGCTCTACAAAGATTCTATAATAAGAACATAAACCCAAGAATTATTTTACGTTAGTAGCATTCATTAGGAATAGTGAATACTTTCCTTGCTCGTATTTTACCAGATTGTGTATGGAGCACAGTGGCGGGTAATGTATAACCTAAAATTATAATTTCCTGGTTAAGAAAATGACACCTAGGCAGTTAAAGTTTGAGGCCTACCTAATGTAATCTCTGGATAAGCTTCTTTATTGTTACTTATTATGAATGTACGTCTATAGAAAAATAATCAAATCGTTGAGATTAGCGATGACTATACGTTATTAATAACGCCAATACGAAAATTAACCATATGTTGAAATATGGATGAAGCATTACATAACCCAAATGGTCTACGAATGTATTCATAATAACCATGGGAAGTACTAAATGTTGTAATGGGTTGACTTTTATCATCTAATGTTACTTGCCAGTTTCCACTGACCAAGTTTAAGGTGGAGAATATCATAGGCTTTGATTTACCAATGTTAGACAAAACATCTTAAAGGAGGGAGGGGATATTTATCTTTGATTGTAGCATTATTTATTTGTCTGTAATCAATTACTGGCGTAAATTCACCATTATTATTGAAACCAAAAACATTGGGTTGTTAAAAGGGGAGTTAGAATTCTAAATAATGCCTTCATCCATCATTTCATTTATAATTTTCTTTACAACTTTCTGCCTACTACGAGGTACGGTAGTCTATATGCTCGAATAAATGGGTTGAGGAGATGTTAGTGTAATGGCATGCTTTATAATGTTGGTTCATCCTAAGGAATCACCAAGTAGGGCAATCTACAACACCTTCATCATCCCCAAGTTGACGTACGCCTCCCCCGCCTGGTCTTCATCCATCAACCAAACACAGAGGCGCAGCAGCTGGAGAGGGTACAAAAGAGGGCATGTCGAGTCATTCTGGGAACGGCATACAACACCTACCAACAAGCCCTGGATACCCTCAGATTACCACCTCTTGTCACCAGACACCAGCAGCTCCTCTGGGACTTTAGCAAACATTACATTAAGTATGCGTGTGTGTGTGTGTGTGCGTGTGCGTGTGCTTATCTCTCTCTCTCTCTCTCTCTCTCTCTCTCTCTCTCTCTCTCTCTCTCTCTCTCTCTCTCTCGTTATCTTCTATTACTTGGAGCCAGGAAGGAAAGGTTGAGGGGCTTCTCTTTTTATCACTTTCTTTCTCTTCATTGGTCACTTTTTTCAACATGCTTCTCACTTCCCTTCTTCCTCTCCTTACCCTTACTACTATATATACCT
>JAWQEG010000439.1:0-145000 GCA_033782935.1 Petrolisthes cinctipes | reverse complement strand
ATGTAGCATAAAAACATTAATGTACATTTTTATTACAAAAACAAATTTGTAAATCCATTTAGTTATCACAAATTGTGGAAAAAAGATAATTAAGAAGAGAGGAAACAGGGAACGATGGCGATGCCCGCCGGTGTAGCAGTAGGAAGTGGGATGCGACTGGAACGTATCAACTGCGCATGCGTGAAGGTTGAAGGTGCCAGGCGCACGAGTCACGATGGCAAGAGAGCAGGGTTGCCAATTTAGCAAAAATGTACACTTCTTTGAAGAAGATAACGACAGAATCATTGGAAAAGCTTTGTTTGAGCTAGACAGCCAAGAAGAGACAGAAAAGATAAAATAAATATTGTATAATATGTGGATAATGAGAGAAAACAAAGAGAAAAACTGGAATCAGGCAACACAAAGAAGAAAAAGAGGATGAGAGAGGGGCCGTTGAAAAGGCTATTCCCCCCAAAACAGTGATTGTAACACTGATATACACTCGCTCGGACTCACCAAAGCCAAGAAGAGTGTACTGTATAAGGAGGCGTTCATCATCTTTTGAGTGCAATGAAGCAGGCAAGTTATATTATAATATATTATACGGTAATTCTGTATAAGAGGTCCACGTGTTTTTTTTGTTTTTTTCCTGCTTATTTTTACTTGTTCTATTCATTAGTGACCATAATATTGATCGGAAACCACTTGGTTTATACATATTCCCTAGCCCCTTCAATCTTGGGGGAGAGCACTGGGAATCGGGGGTTTTGGGTGGGGTAATACACGTAAATGAGCTTATTTTGCCTTGATACTGGTTTCTTGACCTGCATAAATGTCGAAAAATTGAAAATCCGAGCCAAGTTTCGGCAAAAGTTGGCTCGGGTTTAGCAATTTTCATGAGGGATAAATGTCAAGATTTTGGAAATCCGAGCCAAGTTTCGGCAAAAGTTGGCTCGGGTTTTGCAATTTTCCTGAGGGATAAATGTCAAGATTTTGGAAATCCGAGGCAAGTTTAGATAATTAACAAACCTAACCTGACCTAACCTACCCTAACCTGGGCAGACTACCGGAACCTAACCGGGGCACACTACCGGGACCTAACCAGGGCAGACTACCGGGACCTAACCGGGATATAACCAGGGCAGACTACCGGGACCTAACCGTGGCAGACCACGGCACAATATACAGTAGAAACTAGTCAGACCTCACCTGATCTGACCTAACCTAATCTGGACTGGGACACACTACCGGGACCTAACCGGGGCAGACTACCGGGACCTAACCAGGGCAGACTACCGGGACATAACCGGGGCGGACTACCAGGACATAACTGGGGCAGACTACTGGGACCTAACCAGGGCAAACTACCGGGACCTAACCGGGGCAGACTACCGGGACCTAACCAGGGCAGACTACCGGGACATAACCGGGGCGGACTACCAGGACATAACTGGGGCAGACTACTGGGACCTAACCAGGGCAAACTACCGGGACCTAACCGGGGCAGACTACCGGGACATAACCAGGGCAGACTACCGGGATATAACCAGGGCAGACTACCGGGACATAACCGGGACAGACTACCGGGACAGACCACAGCACGATATACAGTAGAAACTAGTCAGACCTCACCTGACCTGACCTAACCTAATCTGGACTGGGACACACTACCGGGACCTAACTTGGGCAGACTACCGGGACATAACCAGGGCAGACTACCGGGACATAACCGGGGCAGACTACCGGAACATAACTGGGGCACACTAGCGGGACATAACCTCACGTGACCTAACTGCCCCCCTTTATTATCCTTAGCAGACTACTGGACTGGCCATTACAATTGTTGTTCATAATTATTATTGCTATTTGCTAATAAAATATATTACAAAAAGGTTTTAACTCTTACCAGACTTGCAGGAAAATTGTGCGGATGATCAAATTCTCGAAGAAAACTGGGCCGTGATTTTGTATTCCGGCTGACATATTTGTTACATCGCGTAATTTGTTATTATAATCCATAGTAGCCTCCTGTCCACACTGCTCACTTATTTTATGTTTCAAAATTAGCTTATGATCCACACATAAATTAAAAAGTTCTTGTGGCTTAGCAAAATGCGTGAAAAAAGAAGCCATACCCGCTGGAAGCCATGTTGGTAGTGTCAGCTTGTCACGTACTATAATACTGACATGTAGCCGGTGGAAAATTGCGGATGAATACAGAAGGTTGATAGATTGCATTAATAATAATTATTATAATAATATGAGATGAGAAAATAATTTATGAAATTAAGTGAGTAAATAATGAAATTACCTATATATAAATGGTGATGGAATTAAAAGAATATTGAAAGCGTCATTTAATTAAAAAAAATACATGATTTACGAGATGGCAACTTGAAGTAGCACATGAGCATCTCATCATGATGTGCACTACTTTGTACAGTGTTCAGTGGCTTATTTTAATGAAGGACCTGGGAGAGAAAGACACCGTGAATGCTGGAGTCTGAACTTAGGGTATAGACACCGTAGATTTACTCCTACGCTGGACTTTGTCTCGGAAGCGCTACTCTGGACTTAGTCTCAAAAGCGGTAGCGATTTTTCGAAAGCCTATTCTGCCGAAAGTTAAGTGCAATCGCCTATTATATTCATTACACACGAACACACTACATTGTCCCCTACTTAAATATACATAAATTGTAAATATACAGATTTTCCTATTATACATTAGGTACCTGTTTGGGGAGCAACCTATCAGTAGTTTTTATATGAAATTGACAAACATCTAAGGTTAAACCCAATCAGTGTTTGTACTGTTGTTTTAGTCTCTTATTTACTTAATTAAAGATCTACTTATCACATGGAAAGCTGAATTTTATACTATTTTGTAGGAGCTGCCCTCTCTGACATCTCTCTAGATTTTGGTGTTGAAACTAGACAGTCAAGGTATAGAGAAATGACTCTCCCATCTCCTTGTTTTTTTGGTCTGACCCTCGTGGGTCGTATATAAAGTAAGTATGAATGGTACACAGATAATGGACTTCTTTACCCACATGGATAGTTGAGATAAGTTTATACCAATGGAAATATAACTTAATGTTTATGAGAAAATTAAATGTTACAAACTTCTTTGATTCTGATAATGTATTAAATCCTGTTTCTTAATTAAGTGGTAGGGAACTGTATTTATTAAATTGGTATGTTTATAAAAAGCAAGTGAGGAGAATCTTGTGTGTGTACTTATTAGTGTGATATGGATTTTACATGGAATTTCTTAACTCACATATGTTTTACTTTCATTATTGTACTTCCAGACAAGATGCTGTATTTCAAACAAGCTGCAGATAGAAGGAAGGTCCTGAGGAATTATGATGACCTGTACCACAGCAGTCCTGTTGGAGGACACAGTGGCTGGAATGTAACATAAGAGAACATCTCCAAGGTGTACTATTGCCTATTGGAGAAGTATGACACAGGACATCCAGCATTATGTATGTGTGCGTGTTTCTTGTGTAGACCATAACATGACACAAATACATTGATAAGTGTATATGAAATGAGTGGGATTCTAGTAAAGTGTTCATTCAATATTGAATGCATTACTCTCTAATCCCACTGCTGTATTGCTCTCCAGTAATTTTACCATTTTTTCCAGATTGCTACTTCAGTCAGTGCCAGATGTTTACAACACAGAAGATTCAGGCCCCAGAAATGTGTCCCATTAATGTCAAGGAACCCTTTGAGTTACTTGGAGTAGACCTGATTGGTGAGTAATGTATTAACATTGTTTCATCTTTGTTGGTTCAGGAGCTTCTTTGCTGTTGGTCATAATTACCAAGTTATGCATTCTTAAGCAAACAATTCCTGTTAGTCCATCCAACCTAACCCCTGCAAATAATAACTTTTATGATATTCTTTTATGCTGTAAATGTAGCATGCCAAAGTATTCAGGAAATAGTTTAATTCAATGTTTGTTCTGTATCCGGCTGTTTCATTTAAACTGTGATAAGACTCTTTGCCTTGTTACCTTTTCATTTGTAGTGACTGTACACAAGAAGTAGAGTTCCTTTAAATGCACAGTACAGTAGTTTCCTATCAGCCCATTCATCTGAGGCCAGTTCGGAAGAATACTGCTAAAATAATCTTTACATCTTTAAGGGCAGCTGAGAGAGACGAGAGCTGGGAATATTCTCATCTGTGTTCTCCCATGATGAGACAAGGTGCAACAGCAAGTGAAAGATGAAGAGATAAACTCTGGTAGGTGCCTTGTTTTGGTAAAAACTTATATCACTGAGTATTGTCTTTTAATAATATCAGCTTTTTAAAAAGTACTTGAAAAAAAGTACTGTATTGCCAATCCTTTGACATTATTTGTAAAAAAAAAAAATGCATTTTATTTCTAAACATCAATAGTTTTAAGGCAAAAACAATAAATCAGGGGTTCTTAACCTGGGGTTCATGAGGATTAGATATTAATTAGTTAACATATGTATCCACTATACAACCAATGGGCTGTATAAGTGATGAAGACCTTGCCAAAGATGACCTCGGTGACTCTAAAACGTTTAAGAACAACTGCTATAAATATTGGAGTACCTCAGTGATGAATTTTAGGACCAATTCATTTTGCTTGTTTACAGATACACTGCCGTGGACCACCACATCGCCGTCGTGCAGTGGCCAAAGTACCCTGACAGAGTGAGTTGTGGTAGTGGAAGGTAGAAGGTAGTGGGTAGTTAGGATGTATACACATTATCTCTACCACCACTTCACACCACCACACAAAATGGTAGGGGGAAAACAGAGTGTGGTCCAAAACAGATGGCCAAACTTGGACAGGAGTCCTACTCCCAGCCACACACCTCCTTTAGAAGAGTCTCCAATTACCTCTTATAGTGCCCCCAGTGGTGGCCAAGCACATAAGGCTCTGTATGCTTAATGTCTTAGCACAGCGGTTCGAATCCATCTGGAGACACATACTGGTGTGGTTATGTCCAGTTTCTGTGGTGTGTAGGATTTGTTATATATATATATGTATAGGCCTATTAATGTAGTTAATATATAACGTATAACAAAAAAATACATAATTATTTTGTTTAAAACATAGGTCGGAATTTAGCTAACCATCATCTAGCGCATTGACGACATTGTGCTTCGGTTTGGCCATATAATTGATTTTTAATAATCTTAAACTTATAAGATGCACACATCATTCAGGTAAATTTACCTTGCTTCTGCATTGTCACACTTGACTTTGAGAGATATTTGTTGTTAATTTAACAAATATATCAATAAAAGATGGAATGCTATATTTGATATTTGATAAAAAAAAAATTACAGTAATACTAAGAATTATAATGTTGATTAATTTTGTCCATATTTTCTAAAATCTCTCTATCTATCTGTAGCTCTGACGCCTCGTTCCCTCCGGGAACTCCCACCAAGGGGGTGGCCACGGCAGGAGACTCTTCTTCCCTGTTTCAACACTCCCTCCTCACTTGCTCCATCCCCCCTCCCCCCCTCACACTTCTCTCTCTCACATACTCTTCCACTCTGTTCTGCCATCTAACCGGAGGTCTGCCTCTCACACCAGGTGCCACAACTTCACTTCCATACACCTTCTTTACAAACTCCTCACCATGCATTCTCTCCACATGTCCAAACCATCTCAGTATATTACGCTTCACTCTCTCAACCAATCCACACTCAATACCAATTGCCTTCTCACTCATACCACACCTCTCATACACACTCCCATTACTTTCTCCATCCCACCTAGTAAGTCCACATGCTCCTCTCAGATAACTCATTTCCACTGGACCTATTCTAGACTGATGAGCCCTACTCCATGTCCATGTCTCCGACGCATATGTTAGTGTTGGCAGGATTATACTATTTCTCAGTCCCTTTTTCACTTCCATACTCACACTTCAACCCTTCATTATCCTCCCCAGTGATCCTATGACCTGCCTGCCCCTCACTGCTCTCTTCCTGATTTCTCCTTCCATGTTTACACAAAACTGTTCCCAGATACTTGAATTCCCTCACCTCCTCCATCCTCTCACTCTCTAAAGTTATCTCGCATTCCATCCCAGTTGGCACAGCCACTCTGTAGGGTGTAGCAAAGTCAATTACTTCTGTTTTAATCCTCTCAAATACCATCACCTTACTCTTACCAGTATTTACCTTCAATTTTCTTCGCTTACACACGGACTGAAACTCATCCATCACCCTCTGTATTTCCCTTTCACTCTCGGCCAGCAGCACAGTGTCATCCGCAAATAAGCTTGCAACCAAGGACCAATTGCTTCATTCAACCTCAGTTTTGCACCCAGGCCCACCACCTTTGCCTTCATCTCTCTCATGCAACCATCCATAAAGATATTTAACAGCTATGATGACATGACACACCCCTGCCTCAATCCTACACTGATATCAAAGGTCTCACTCAAATCACCCTCGACCCTCACGCAAGCTTTTGCCTCTCTGTAGAAGGCCTCAATCCCCTCCAGCAAGCGCCCACCAACACCGTAAATCCTTAATACATCTGTCATAGCTCTCCTATCAACCCTATCGTATGCCTCCTCCAAATCCATGAAGGCAGCATACAGCTTCCTACCCTTCCCAATATATTTCTTCACTATTGATTTTATTGCAAAGATCTGGTCCATACATCCTCTACCCTTTCTGAACCCTCCTTGCTCCTCACTAACTTTATTCCCTGTTACTTCTACCAGTCTCTCAGTAAGAACCTTCCCATACACCTTCCCCGGTACACTAAAATTTAACCCACAATTATATACTGTACCAGCTGTTATAAAAGTATGTCTTTTGAGTCATGTACAATATTAACAATCTATTATAGGAAATAAAGTTCTTTATACTGTACTTGATGTTTTGCACGACCCTACCTTATTGTATTTATACTGTAGGTGATATTTTGTCACTAATATAGTTTTATAATCCTATCTTAGGGTCTCAGCCCTTCTCTGTCTAAACTCTGCGAATTCCCTACATTCTCTGTCACACTACTTGAGAGTTTTCTGTTTGAAACTAATTTATTGCCCAGCATTTAACTTCATACAGCTCAGATATATCCCCTATCACCCATAGATTTCATACATTACTAGAGTGACATAAGACCCATTAGGGCCTGCTGATGCTAATCTTGATACTGTATACAAGAAAGAGTATAGTATTATGTAATGTCATCATGAGCCAAGTTTGCCCAATAATTCAGCTAGCTACTTAGTGTATTCATTTACCTGTGGCAAAAGAACATTGGCCTAAGTAGTCAAGGTTGATCAATTTAAAAATATTACAGTACTGGTTATTTGTACATAATTATAGTACAGGCACAATCATCTCATCCTTAATTATTGAAATATTGTCAATCTCTACTTCTAGTCAAAGTTTAGGGAAAATTAAAATATGCCTTATTATAGGGTGAGACTGGAGAGAACCTCTTGTTTCTTCACTTCTTCAATGAGTCATGCTTCTTCAACAGAGGTGAAATGAGATTCCCTATACAGGTGGTGTAAGGGTGAGGTGACCCCACTTCACACTTGCATTTTTCACTGGAGGGAAGAAAATTATGATGCAGGGAAGATTATGATTGCATAACCAGTCATACTGAGGCTATATTTCTGCACAAACAGCATACACACTATGATGAAAGTGTTCTAGCTGTGGAGATGTGCTTAACTAGTATCTTATTTAAGGACTTAGATTTCGATTTGGAAGGTAAAGATAGTGATAGAAGAGAAAGCTCTTCGCTTCATAGGTGGCTATATACTAAAAAAAAATTGCAGGAACATATCCATATTTAGGAAATAAGGCCATCAATTGTGCCACTGTTTGCTTAATTAATTAAGCAAATCATGGACTGAAAGGATTAATAGAGGTAAGCTATGCACTATCTCCCTTCAGATAAATTTGTTCTCGGTTAAAATGAGATAAATGTTTAAAGCAGTTCATGGTGAAAACCTTGAAGGCTCACTTAATTGCTTCTCTAATAGAACGTGTGGGAATTGATTTACCCAAAGATGTAGTGTTCTGATGTATAATATCTGTGTACTTGAGAATGAAATTAAACATCTAAACAAAATCATTGACAAAGAGAAGGAAGAAAAATAGTTATGTAATTTTGTAAATTATACCGTAATTTAATATACTGTATGCATTGTATATACAACAAAGTTTGTATTTATATATTCTATTAGAATATGAGAGGGTTAAGATATGTAAGCTTGTCTAGAATATCGGTAACATATATTAAGTCATATACAGCGATGATGTGATGGAGGGAGACATACATATTTATTGAGCTTGGTATGTTACAAGTACGAATGATAATTTAATGCTTATTGTAGTGAAACGTCAATTATGCGAGGGAAAATAATTATTTAGCTTGTCACTGCACATTCTCGCGATCAAGGTATGTGGTACGCAGAGCGGGTGCGGGTGTGGTGGTACGGAGCAGCGCTCATCATGCCCTCCTCGTACAGCGACTACTTATTTATGACATTTATTCCTTACTCGGGATATTCCATGCGCTGTTTTTGGTGCCAATCGCTTGCAAATCATATCGAGTTTGCTATTTCATACATAAATATTGACATAATAAACGAAATGCGAAATTGGAAAATAAATTACTGCCGGAGCATTTTCCCATAATAAAATACATAGGGAGAGACGTCTTATCATAACAAAGGTCGTGTGTTTTGTGTACTGTGGCGCGGTATGACATGTTGGGCCCACACGCATGCGCAGTTGATACGTTCCAGTCGCATTCCACTTCCTACTGCTACACCGGCCCGGTCGGACCAGCCCAAACTTTCGTACTGCGTTTAAAAGATGTCTAAATAATTTATGCTTATACTATGTGTTTCACTGTATTATAAGGGAAGTGTTATTACTTCAATTTTCTTAGTAAAATTATGACAATTCATCGAATAAGATACATAATTAATTAAAGTTAATAATAATAATTGTGAACTCACAAATTGCACGGGTAGGCAGTAACTCGAGTCAGTCAGACAGTCACACACTCACTGAGAGAGTGTGTGTGTAGGGGTAGAGGGAGGACAAGGTGAATGGATATTGGGGGTAGGAGGAGGATGGGTTGGTAAGAAGGAAGGATAAGGAACTCACAGGGGGATGGTGGGAGTATACAAAGTAGGAGGAGGATAGGTTGGTAAGGAGGGATGGTTGGGGTAGGTGGAGGATCGGTTGGTAAGAAGGGAGGGTAAGGGTAGGGGGAGGATGGACATGGGTCGAGGATTGTATAGATGACGGGAAAGATTGGGATGGTGAAATATGCGTGGGTGTGTGCATATGCACCAGAGGATGAAAAGAGTAGGACGGGGAGAGAGAGGATGAGTGTGTTTTGGGAGGAATTGAATGCGTGTCTGAGATAGATTGATAATGAAAGGAGAGTGGTGATGATGGGAGATATGTATGGAAAAAAGGGAGGTGAGGAAGTGGGAAGTATTGTGGGTAAATGGGGTATAGAAGGAGTAATTGAGAAGGGTGAGTATCTGGTGGATGTCTGTGCTGAGAGGGGGTTGTTCTTGGCAAACACCTTTCAGCACAAGATGATCCACAGGTATACATGGAAGAGAAGGGATGAGAGAGGAGAGCAGAAGAGTTTGATTGATTATTATGTGGCAGTGGATGAAAGGTTAAGGGACCCTGTGATGTAGTCAGAAAATTGGAGGTTTGCGAGTCCTTCAAATTTTGCCACGAAACATCACCCATATTGAAGGAGCGTGTTTCGTGGCATAGTCAGGAGGAATCACAAGCCTCCAAGTTTCATACAAGATCACAGGGTCGATGCAAAAGTGGTGAGATAAATTATCCAATGCTCCGACCATTTTGCGTTGTTGGTAAGGATGAAGGTTAGTGCTAAGTGGGAATATGGTAGGAGGGATGAAGGGGTGAGGAAAAAGAGGGAGGTGGCTAGTGGGAAATTAGATGAAGCAGAATATAGGGAGGAAGTAAGTAAGTAAGTAAGTAAATATTTATTGCTATTTTTACATACATATGTACAAAATTTAAGGATTGGTATAATAGCATGCGTCTGTCGAGCCGAAGCTCCCTGACAGGCAGATATTAATTAACATAGGTGCTCTCAGACATGCCTAAACCTAACTATAGCAAAAAATCATCTTGATAATATCATGTTATCAATGGTATTACAAAATATTGATTACATTGGGTTATTACATAACTTATACAATAAAAAAGTAATTACAATGGTTATAATTGTAAACATGTTAAAGTAGACCCACTAAGAATTCTGAAGTATAACATCTTTTATTTCCCTTTTGAATGACAAATAGTTGTTTGTTTTTACTAAAACTTTTATATTTAGTGGTAGGTTATTAAATAATTTTGGACCTGAACATAAAATACTGTTTTTATATAAAGCTGTTCTGAACTGTGGACAAATCAAATCTACATTATTGCTTCTAGTCTGGTGTACATTATCAATAAATTTGAAAATTCTATTTCCTGTGTAATTTGTAAGCATTTTATAAATCAACAGTAACGAAAAATATTTATGTATAGATTCGAATTTTAACATTTTCATTGAAGAAATTTTATCAGTTACAGAGTCAAATTTGCCTAAGAAAAGAATACATCTGACAACTTTCTTCTGTGCTACTGTTATCTTATTTAAGAATGATGGCCACGTACTTGCCCAGATGGATACACAGTAAGTTAAGTAAGGGTAACATAAGGTGTAATAAATACTAAGCAATGCATCTAGTGTAAGATTATACCGTATCTTGTACATTATGCCACAAATTTTTGAGACTTTCATACAAACCTCTTCTATGTGCAATTTCCAGTTCAGATTTTCATCTATGCAAACACCTAGGAATTTTGTATGATTTACTCGATTTAATGTTTCGCCTTCCAACTGTAATGGAGGCAGACTTTTTATATGGATCTATTCTGAAAAATTATATAATTAGTTTTAGAAACATTGAGCTTTAGTTTATTTGATTTTATCCATTGAGATATTAAATTAATTTCCGTGTTTATGCTTAAATGTAGGGAATTGATGTCTTTATCAGCTAGTAAGAGATTAGTGTCATCAGCATATATAATAAATTGGAATTTTGTGCTAGCATTGATTATATCATTTATATATATGAGAAAAAGAATTGGTAATATAATTGATCCTTGTGGTACACCTTTAGATATAGGTACAAACTGCGAAGAACTATTGTTACAGAATACAGATTGTGATCTATTGCAGAGATAACTACGAAAAAGCTGTAGAGGTACACCCCTTATCCCGACATGTTTTAATTTATCTAACAGAATACAATGATTTAATGAGTCAAATGCTTTGGACAGATCAATGATAATCCCAACCACATACAGCTTCTCCTCCAAAAATGTATAGACATTATTGACAAAGTGTCGAGTGATTTGCTCTAAAGCCGTGTTGGTATTTAGTTAATAGGTTATTTTTTTCAAGGTAGTTAGTTAGACGTGACGTGATAATTTTTTCATAAATTTTACTGAAAGCAGGTAAGATTGAGATTGGCCTGTAGTTATTGATGTCGCATCTATTACCGGACTTAAATATAGGAATGACTCTGGCTTTTTTAAATGATCAGGAAATATGCCTTTTTTCAGTGATAGGTTAATAATATAGGTTAAAGGGATGGCCAATAATTCACATGAATGTTTTAGTATTTTTGGAGAGACTTCATCATATCCTGGACAATTAGATTTAAAGGCCTTTAAATTATTCATTACTTCGGTGGTATTTGTTGGCATCATATACATTGACATAAATACTTCATATAATCAGTGTTCGAAGAGTTTAATTCTAAATTACAGAGATTAATAAAATGTTCATTAAAGGCAGTGGAGATATTAGTACATGGTTGATCTAATGATATTGTATTATTGGCCTTATTTGTCCTGCCTAGAAGGGAGTTTATGGTATTCCAATGGGATTTGGGATTTCCTTGATTATTTTTTAACTTATTTTTATAATATTCATTTTTAGCTGTTTTTAATTTTTTAGTTAAGTTGTTTCTATATTGCCTGTAAGTTTCTTTATATGTTAGAGGCCACTTATTTGCCAGTCTTCCCAATCTATTTTTTTCAGTAATACACCTTTTTAAAGCAGGGGTAATATATGGGCTGATGACATGCTTATTACTTACAGAAATCTTCCTTATTGGAAAGTGCCTCTGAAATAGTGTATTGAATTCATTGAAAAAAAGATTAAAAGATTCGTTAGGACAGTCACATTGTAAAACAAAATTCCAATTAACCTTCTCTAGATCATAACTAAAGTTATTAAGAGCTGAGTCCGTTATAGATCTCTTATGGACGTGTGCTGGGGGATCACATACTACATGTTTGAATTGTGATAATACTGGAAAATGATCTGAAATGTCCGAGTTAATTATATAGTTCCCGACATTTGCCTCTGCTTGTGTTGACCATATATGGTCAATAAGTGTGGCGGTAGTATCTGTGACTCTTGTAGGTTTTGTGGTCAATGGAAAAAGGGAAAATGTATACATTAGGTTACAGAATTCCAGAATATTGTTGTCATTGCATTTTAACAAATCTAAGTTAAAATAACCAAATGCAAAGATGCCTTGAAATTTTTTATCATAGGCTAAAGAGAAAATTTTGGTAAGAGCATTCATAAATTTTTCTATGTTTCCACTCGGTGATCTATAAATACATAATAATAATGTTTTCTTCCCCACAATGGTTGTTTGAACACCAATACATTCTATGAATGTATCTACTTTTGAAAATTCACTAAGTTCAATGGAATGATAACAATGAGAAATGTACAAGGCTACACCACCACCATGTGTGTTCCTACAATTTGTAAACATTTTGTAGCCTGGCAGCTGGTAAAGGGAAACAAGGTGAGGGCTCAACCTGATCTCTGTAAGACCAAGGATATTACATTTTGTATTTATATTACATAGAACGGTATCAACAAAGGATTGAAGATTTGTTGGAATTGACCGTATATTTAGAGTTAGGATGGTAACTTGATTGTTGCTAGGTATTGAAGCATTGTCAAGGTGAACGTATTTAGATCTAGGAAAATTTATGCGGCTAAATTGTGTGTAAAGATTCTCAACATTCAAGTTGCCATTATATTTATCTTCAGCTTTAAAAATATCAAGGTCATTGATATCTTGTACATTGAAAGTCATTGCGAGAATGAGAAAATTATGATAGTAATTAAAATAACATTAATAATTGCCATAGTAGTAGTAGTAGTAGTAGTAGTAGTAGTAGTAGCAATAGTAGTAGTAGTAGTAGTAGCAATAGTAGTAGTAGTAGTAGTAGTAGTAGTAGTAATAGTAGTAGTTAGTATTAGTAATAGTAGTAGTAATAGTAGTAGTAATAGTAGTAGCAATAGTAGTAGTAATAGTAGTAGTAATGGTAGTAATAGTAGTAGTAATGGTAGTGGTAGTAGTAATGGTAGTGGTAGTAGTGGTAGTAGTGGTAATAGTAATAGTAGTAGTAATAGTAGTAATAGTGGTAGTAGTAGGGGTAGTAGTAGTGGTAGTAGTAGTTTTGGTGGCAATTGTAACGATTGTAGTAGAGTAGCAATAGCAGTAGAACAGTATAACAGTAGAAGTATTACAGTATAACAATATAACAATAACAGTAGCAGTAAAAGTAAGTAATGGTGTTGACAGGAATAGTACTGTGACAATAATTGAGACAATAGTATTAATAATATTTGTGGTGGTAGTGGTAACAGTAGCAATAACAATAGTACCTTCATGTCACCAACTTATCTATGTCCCTGAGAACCCTTTGTTGACATCCTGTAGAGTCGCCAGATACTCTCCGGTCACCAGTGGTCTCGCTCGACACCCTCCCTGTACCATCAGGTGGCCGTACTGTGGAATCACCATGAGCCACCCAGCCGCTGAAGCCAGCGCCTACGTGGGGCGAACCAGCAGCCGCCACCGAGGATGACGATCGTTGGTCGATTCTCTCCCTGATTATGAGCCATGTGTGTCGGAAGAAGGCTATTTTACCATCTTCTCGGGCCTTTTTCATTAAGGGGAACTGCTTTTTCTTAATTTCCAGTGAGGCAGGACAAAGGTCTTCATTTATATATATCCCTGTTCCTTTAAGCTTACTTGCATTTCTTATGGCTGCTTCACGGTCACTGAAATTCTTGAAGCGAACGACGACTGCTCGAGGATGGGAAGAAGCAGCAGCAGCAGCTGGTCCGACCCGGTGAGCACGTTCGAGGTTCACAGAGGGTAGTTGTAGTTTTTCCTCCAGTATTTTGCTCACATTTACTGCTGTCTGTTCCCAAGTTTCACCGACAGGTTGCTCCTTGAGGCCGGAGATCCTTAGGTTGTTGCGTCTGGTGTAGTCCTCTTGATAGTTTAGTCGGTGATTCAGTTCAGCGACTCTTGATTGAAGCTCCTCAACTGCCACTTGTTTCTCTTTGTTGAGTTTCTGAAGCCCCTTTTCGTTGTTTTTCAGGTCCAATATTTCAGCTTGGGAGAATTCAAGGCTTTTTGTGAGATCCGTCATTTTGCCCTCAACTAACCGGATACGTTCCTTCCATTGTTCCACCACTAACTCCAAGGCAGAGCAAAAGTGAGTTCTTGTGATTCTAGTAGAACCTTTACAGCGTCAAGATCCATGGTTAACTGGCACGTCTGATATCCACAACGACTGGTAAGAGAGCCAGTGAGCAGACAACCACTCTCTGTGCTATCCAGTCGAAGACTGTGTGTGTGTGTGTGTGTGTGTGTAATGCCTTAAAGGACACACACACACACATTCTTACTGACGGGTTGTGTTTGATGTCAGTCACAGTAACAGTTCACACCATAATAATAATAAAAACAATAACAACAAACTCACGCATATCATCAACTCCCAGGGACTTTTATGACGAGGGAAGGATGGAGAGTTTGGCTATATAGTTAGAAGCCACGTGACATTACACGCTATGGTAAATAATAATAATAATAATAATAATAATAATAATCTAAATCTACTACTACTACTACTACTACTACTACTAATAATAATAATAATCTACTACTACTAATACTACTACTACTAATAATAATAATAATCTACTACTATTACTACTACTAATAATAATAATAATAATAATCTACTACTACTCTTACTACTACTACTACTCCTAATAATAATAATAATCTACTTCTACTACTACTAATAATAATAATAATCTACTACTACTACTACTACTAATAATAATAATAATAATAATAATATAACTGTAAGACGATGTGCTAACCTTTTGAATGCCAGTGTCACATTTTATCATTATATTTTAACTTACCCAGGGAAAAACTTATTATACTAAAAGTAAAATTGATGATGACAACTACAAACATATTCTAAGACACCATTATAATGATTAATAGCCCCCTCTTAAGGTGGCAATTCTTTTTTGGTACATAGGAGTGCCTTGATTCCTCCAAAGTATGCTAGGAAACAGGACCAGAAGAGCAAATATAATGGTGTTCTGTTGCTTGGAATAGTTTGGAGGATTCAGCTGTTGCTCCAGAATTACCAACACAAAACTTTCCCCTTAATAGCAATGTCATATATTTACTTGCATTGTGATTACTGTCAAGAACTTCGAATGGTTTAATCCACATGATATTATTAAACCACTGGCACTCACTCAAAGGGTTATATACTTAAATATTCCCTCAACACACATTATAAGTCCCGTTATCAAAACAGTCGTGTGAGATGTTTGAGGAACTTTTTCTTTAGTGGTTCGTTGCCTTGTTTGTTGATGTGAGGGTCGTGTGAGATGTTTGAGGAACTTCTTTAGTGGTTCGTTGCCTTGTTTGTTGATGTGAGGGACGTGTGAGATGTTTGAGGAACTTCTTTAGTGGTTCGTTGCCTTGTTTGTTGATGTGAGGGACGTGCATGCATTCATTTTATCTTTTACTTAATATATATATATATGAGGTAATTCACTTTTGTTACATTGGAGTGCCTTGATTCCTCCAAAGTATGCCAAGATGTTAACAGGACCAACAGATGAACAAAAATAATGATAGGGTTCTGTTGCTTGGAATAGTTTGGAGGAAGAATCAGTTGCTCCAGATTTACCAACACTGTACACTCGTGATAACGTCGTAATCTCTGACCAGAGACGAAGGGCAGGCACCACACATACCCTAGCTGCATTCGAACTCAGCCCCTATAGGTGTACTGGGTGGGGAAATGAACAATACCAGGCGATTCGAAGATTTCTGCTCCTCACACTCTGGTCAGAAATTATGTATCACGAGTGTACTTCCTTCCACCTTCACGTATAAATTTGGCAAACACTCACCGGTTTTATTCAGTAGAGGGAAAAACCTGTGATCGGGAGAGTGTCATCTTCAAACTGGTAATTAATATCTTCACAAAAAAAAAAAAAAAAAAAAAAACATCACGAAATTCGCAACTAACATTTCTTAACATCTTCACAACACAAAAATATTCATCTCGAAATTAATTCGCTGTTGACGTTAATTCCGGCGAACACTCGACGATGTTACTAAATAAAGAGTGGACGAGAAGTGACAACAACAACAAACAACAAGAGCCTATAAAGATTTAGTTTGTGGTTAATACAAAGAAAACACATTGAACAGGTCAGAAGAGAGAGCGAGTGAGAGGAGTGACGACAGACTGTGATGGTGTGAAGGAGAGGAGCGGGTTGTATCCTTCCTCTCTCGTGTCACAGGCACTACTAAACTTGTACTGTCAAAAGTCTGTCATCAGCAAGGGTTTATACGTGTGTGTGTGTGTGTGTGTGTCCTCGCCAACCCATCTTCCTCCTTCTTCTTCTTCTTCTCTTCTTTTTTCTCTCGCCTTTCTTCTTCTTTGCTTCTCTTCATTTTACTTCTCCTCCTCCTTCTTTTTCTTGTTCATGTTTCTCATTCTTTCTCTATTTACCCTCTCTCTCTCTCTCTCTCTCTCTCTCTCTCTCTCTCTCTCTCTCTCTCTCTCTCTCACACACTTTTATCCTCTCTCTCTCTCTCTCTCTCTCTCTCTCTCTCTCTCTCTCTCTCTCTCTCTCTCTCTCTCTCTCTCTCTCTCTCTCTCTCTCTCTCTCACACCCCACACACACACACACACACACACATAAAATTCTATGACTCAGTTCTACGACCCCTTCACCCTCTGTTCCAAACCATCCTCTGAAACTCCTCTGTTGTGTTCTGTTGTGTTCTGTTGTGTTCTGTCATTCGCTTTACTCCCTCCCCTTTCCCTTCCCTATACAAATTAATGGGAAATATAATTGGGAAGAAATTCTGGGGAAAATATGAAGGCGCACGGGAATAAATTGGGTGGTCGGGAATAAAGTCGGCAATGAATAAAGATAACATATATATTAGAAGAAAAATGGCCTCATGATCGAGAAAATATGTCGGGATGAGAAGAATAAAAAGACATTGACTGGAGAGAGAGAGAGAGAGAGAGAGAGAGAGAGAGAGAGAGAGAGAGAGCGAAAAGAGCAACACCAAACTCGAGAATTATTTTTGCGGGTGTGACTGAAGGCAAGACTTCTCAAACAGTTGGTGCAGAAGGAAGGATGGGAGAGGAGAGGGGGAGGGAGGGAGGGAAGGATGGAAGGATGGGAGGGAAGGGAAAGGAAGAAGGGAAGGGAAGGGAAAGGAAGAAGGGAAGGGAAGGGAAGGGAAAGGAAGAAGGGAAGGGAAGGGAAGGGAAGGAGGGAGGGAAGGGAAGGAGGGATGGAAGGATAGGAAGGGATGGAGGAAAGAGAAAAGAGAGAAAGAGGGAAAGAAGGATGGGATGGAGGGAAGGGAAGGAGGGATGGAAGGATAGGAAGGGATGGAGGAAAGAGAAGGGAGAGAAAGAGGGAAAGAAGGAGGGAGGGAAGGGAGGGAAAGGAAGGGGAAGGAGGGAGGGAAGGGAAGGAGGGATGGAAGGATAGGAAGGGATGGAGGAAAGAGAAGGGAGAGAAAGAGGGAAAGAAGGAGGGAGGTAAGGGAAGGGGGAGGAAGGGTAGGAAAAACACACCTGCTCAAAAGTTCCCTCCTCGTTCGTTCGTTCATTCGCTTTACTCAACCAGATTTGTGCCGCTGGAAAACCTGGAACGTAAAAAAAAAAAAAAAAAAAAATAAGAGATGAGTGGAGTGAAATGTTGTTGGTGGTCAAATCTGGAGTGACTGATTCTTCCCAGCCAACTATTCCTTGCTACAACAGGTCAAACAATATTATCGTTAATCTGGTCGTGTTTCCAGACAGACAGACAGACAGAATTATTTTGGAGGAATCATGGCACTTTAATATTTTTTTTTATATGTTTGTTTATAAGGTAGTAAAAGCTCCCTATACGTGAGTGAGGTTTTCTTAATTACTCAAAATAAATACCACTTAACTTAATTAATAATGGATTTGTAATTACGTCAGTCAGAGATACTCTGATTCCTGTAAACTGTGTTGCTTTGTAAACTGAGAGGGTTGATTCCATGGTACTGTTTGAAGGAGAATGTATGTATGTACAGTATGTTGCTGTTAATTTCACTTCAGCAATCACAGGTAATAAGTACAGTCACAATCATTTATATTCGACTTTTATATTTCTGTTTTTTTAAGGTATGAATTCTTTGTGATGTTTTTCTTTCATATACACTCTTGTTTTTCAGTCTTAATGTTTCAATAATATATCAGTAATATCGTAGGTTTTTATATAATACGTTACAATTAAGCAGTAAATAATTTTGCATAGTTCTTTTGACGAGTTTGAAAGATCCTGATTTATTCGCCCAAAATGCATCGAGAAACACAGACTTAGTATATAGAGATGATCTTTTGTGTGGGATATCATGGAGGAATGAGAGGCCTACAATACCTTAACCCCTTATTAAAATAACAACCGTACACCTGTCCTTTACCACTCGTCCCCCCTTCCCACACCACACCTGTTGCATACATCATTACCACCCTCACCTGTCTGTCTGTTTGTTTATCACACACTTGTCTGTCTGTCTGTCTGTCTCAATTACACAGTCACACATCAGTCAGTTTTTATCACACGTTTCCACACCTGCTCTCCGATCCCAGTTCTCGGTACTTGGTGTTAAAATAGTTCTCTCTATATAGTGTTTATTGATGAACAACAACAGACATACACATAAAATCCTCCTCGAATCATGTTTATTTGCCATACTCATTATGTCAAGCAGGATTAATACGCTTATATAAAGAGACGGTGACGACTAAAGGAATAGAATACGGTATAATTTACAGCAAGATGGCTTCTCAGGTGTAAATAGAAGGCATCGTCTGGTACTGTATAAAAGGAATTTGGAGGAATTAACACAAGCAAGAAACCATATATATATACATATAGGATAACATACACACATACCTCACTTTACTACTCCTCTGTAACTCATCATATCCTCTTGCCATAATGCAGTGTGTGGAAAGATAGATGTCAGAGTTGTAACCCTCTTTCGTGAGCGGTTTCATCCTGCCGTGGAATAGATAATATTTTATTAGAATACGAGCAATAACTTACACCAGAGGTATATAATTTCATTTTGAGTACAGTATATATATATTTTGTCCAATTTTTCATGCGTTATTGGATCTGAGTACAATATGGATGTTGATCAAAATGGTTGTAGTTGTTGACAAATGGTGGGACGGGAGGCTGGCAGCTTTGGAGAGTGACAGCTATAAGGAGACAAGTATGAGTATTATTAATTTATACTGTACTCTACATCAAAGTAATCCTAACAATATAAACAAATCTTATCAACAAACTTTACATACATACAGGTAGTCTAAATGATTCTTTAATATCAAGTCATGCATTCGTGTAATTTTTTGTATGTCAAGTTACGACTATAGTGTGTTGAGAGGGAGGACAGGAGGGTGTGACAGGTGGCTCGTATAACTTAATAAATTGTCGCAGCAAAGAGGCCTATATATATATATAATTCTTCTTAAGTGTTATCACAATTGTAATATTATTGTGACGCTATATAACGTACATGGAATCATATTTTCAATGTAGAAGGATAATGCCAGGCATGTATAAGTAGAAAATCGAGGAAATGTAGGGAAAATGTTGATGCTTGTGATCTGTAGAGTTTACCTATATACGGTCCAAAACATTTTAGTTGGGTAGAGTTTACCTATATACGGTCCAAAACATTTTAGTTGGGTAGAGTTTACCTATATACGGTCCAAAACATTTTAATCATATTTCGTCGTATATTTTTTATAGGGGCCTGGATTATCTTTCTGTATTTAAAAATAAATTCCATATTCGTTATAGAACATCACAAAAACATTGCAAGTGTGATACAACTTAATAAGACGAAGTAAATTAGGTCTTTGCTGCGATAATTCATTAAGGGGAAAATTTTGTGTTGGGAAATCTGGAGCAACTGAATCCTCCATAAACTATTCCAAGCAACAGAACACCATTATTTTTGCTATTCTGGTCCTGTTTCCTAGCATACTTTGGAGGAATCAAGGCACTCCAATGTATCAAAAAATAATTATATACCACCTTAATTAAGCTACTCGTCTCCAGCCAGGCGCCTCTTGTCAACAAGTTATAAACATTTCATCAGTAACCAGTGTACTGTATTGAGATCACACACACACACACACACACCATACTTTATACAACAAAATATAGTGGTAACATATATTGGAAGTCATCTCTCATACTCCACCTCTTCCACCTCTTATATTTCCACCACTCATACTCCATCTCTTATATTTCCACCACTCATACTCCACCTCTTATATTTCCACCACTCATACTCCACCTGTTATATTTCCACCACTCATACTCCACCTCTTCCACCTCTTATACTTCCACCACTCATACTCCACCTCTTCCACCTCTCATACCATTTTCTTGCAAGTCAGTTAAATCCATCACATCTCATCATTTATCATTCCTCTCCCTGTTATACCTTCCTCTATGTCTCTATTCTTCAAGGTTTATAAATGTCAGCAAGTTATTATCTTACCCCACGTAGGAAAACCCAGTCCCATAGTTTACCCCACGTAGGAAAACCCAGTCCCACAATTTACCCCACGTAGGAAAACCCAGTCCCATAATTTACCCCACGTAGGAAAACCCAGTCCCAAAATTTACCCCACGTAGGAAAACCCAGTCCCAAAATTTACCCCAGGTAAGAAAACCCAGTCCCAAAATTTACCTCACGTAGGAAAACCCAATCCCATAATTTACCCCTCGTAGGAAAACCCAGTCCCATAATTTACCCCACGTAGGAAAACCCAGTCCCACAATTTACCCCACGTAGGAAAACCCAGTCCCACAATTTACCCCACGTAGGAAAACCCAGTCCCATAATTTACCCCACGTAGGAAAACCCAGTCCCTTGTTTATGATTGAGAGACACTACATGGAGCTACCCACTTATAGACCAGACCACGTCACACTAGACAGAGTGAGACAAACTGCTTCTTACACATGTGAGAAAAAAGACTAGCTCATCTCAAGGTGGTTTTACAGATATCTGACTTCAGGTGGTTCATATGAGTAGGGTACAATTTAATTCTCATCTCCACCCCAACTACCACTCTCACTTCTCCTCACCACCACCACCACCACCACCACCACCACTCTCACTTCTCCACACCACCACCACCACCACCACTCACTTCTCCACACCACCACCACCACCACCACTCACTTCTCTACACCACCACCACCACCACCACTCTCACTTCTTCACACCACCACCACCACCACTCTCACTTCTCCACACCACCACCACAACCACTCTCACATCTTCACACCACCACCACCACTCTCACTTCTTCACACCACGACCACCACCACCACTCTCACTTCTCCACACCACCACCACCACCACCACCACTCTCACTTCACACCACCACCACCATCATCACTCACTTCTCCACACCACCACCACCACCACCACCACTCTCACTTCACACCACCACCACCACCACCACCACTCTCACTTCTCCACACCACCAACACCACCACCACCACTCTCACTTCACACCACCACCACCATCATCACTCACTTCTCCACACCACCACCACCACCACTCTCACTTCTCCACACCACCACCACCACCACCACTCTCACTTCTCCACACCACCACCACCACCACTACCACTCTCACTTCACACCACCACCACCACCACCACCACTCTCACTTCTCCACACCACCACCACCACCACCACCACTCTCACTTCACACCACCACCACCATCATCACTCACTTCTCCACACCACCACCACCACCACCACTCTCACTTCTCCGCACCACCACCACCACCACCACCACTCTCACTTCTCCACACCACCACCACCAACACTACCACTCTCACTTCACACCACCACCACCACCATCATCACTCACTTCTCCACACCACCACCACCACCACCACTCTCACTTCTCCACACCAGCACCACCACCACCACTCTCACTTCTCCACACCACCACCACCACCACTCTCACTTATCCACACTACCACCACCACCACTCTCACTTCTCCACACTACCACCACCACCACTCTCACTTCTTCACACCACCACCACCACTCTCACTTCTCCACACCACCACCATCACCACCACTCTCACTTCTTCACACCACCACCACCACTTTCACTTCACACCACCACCACCACGACCACCACCACAACCACTCTCACTTCTCCACACCACCACCACCACTCTCACTTCTCCACACCACCACCACCACCACTCTCACTTCTCCACACCACCACCACCACCACCATCACCACCACTCTCACTTCTTCACACCATCACCACCACTATCACTTCTCCACACCACCATCACCACCACTCTCACTTCTCCACACCACTACCACCACCACTCTCACTTCTCCACACCACCATCACTCTCAGTTCTCCACACCACCACCACTCTCACTTCTCCACACCACCACCACCATCACTCTCACTTCTTCACACCACCACCACCACCACCACCATAACAACCACTCTCACTTCTTCACACCAGGGAGTAAGGGAGGGACCGAGAGAGGAAGGAAGGGGTGCTTGCTTCGTCTGTTAACAATCCCCCAACTGTCTCAGGGTACAGGGAAAACATTGGACTTGGATGACTTGAGCGAGGAAAGGATCAATAAATACATCAGCTGCTGGTATCACATCCCAAACTATCTTAATTAAGGTACGGGGGAAACCACTTGTGTGATCTCTGGTATAGTGTCAGGGGTTAGTGAGAAATGTGTTTTATATATATATATATATATATATATATATATATATATATATATATATATATATATATATATATATATATATATATATATATATATATATATATATATATATATATATAAAGACCCAGACACTTAAGCACAGTATAATATTAACTTAAATGGACCATAATATTCAAGAACAGTGTCGTTGTCGTGGGCCCGATGGACGAAAATGTTGGGTTGACCTGAAATTAGATTATTCTGAATACACCTTTTAAATCAGTAAAATGAAAGGTTAATAACTCATCCAAACTTTACTGGGAAACAAACTGCCTTAATACAACATTAGGCGTTCCGTTTCGTGGACTATTTTGGAGGAATCAGAAACCTCAGTAATTCAGACAGTATATTATATTTACGTTTTAAGTAGAATATAGTGTGTAGATCAGAGTTCCAGATTGGCTACAGATGACAACCAATAACAGATGATTTTAGCCTGCCATATGGTCGGATACACCATGATGTCCTTCTTGAATATCGCCCCAAAGAGACCGGAAAAACAGTGTGGGTAAATTGTCAATAATTAGGACTGAATATAGACCTACTCATAAAGTTTGTTGCCTCTAAATTTGCATGACGAGAAAATTTATATATATATATATATATTTTCTATTTTGGATAAGATGAAGATTAAACACAAGAGGCCACTTAATTACTGTCCACATCTGTGTAATACAAATAATGATGATGATAATGATAACTTATATTGATATTAATTATTGTTTACAAAGTACGAGTAAGACTGAGACTTTTACTGACAACCTTTCATTAACAGAGGGCGTGAGACAGGGAGCAAAGGTGAATGTTTGGTTGGTTGGTTGGTTGTAAAGGGGACGGTGATAGGAGAAGGAAGGGGAGATCTAGGGGTTAATCCTGAATGGGATGTGGGAGAGAGAGAGGGTCGAGGGTTGATACTGTAGTGTACCATAAAATAGGTCGATTTTCTTTGATTGAGTGTGTAACCATTCTCTAATTATCTACCAGCCCTGTATTGTGATTCATTTACCATTACATTCCTTCATGCAGATAGCCTATGCAATTTCTTTCAGCATATTCTCTTTGCCATTTTGTGTAATATCATTGTCTGCATACTCTTGCAAAATTTCATGTATACAACATATGTATTATACATTTAATACCATAACCAAATACTCTTAGCTTTGTTAACGTCAGGTACGCAGAGAATTGTATATAGTGTTAACTTTTTTTTGACATTAAATCATTGGGAACTATTCACCGCATCTCTCTCTTCCTTGAGCACTTCTTAAAGAGAGTTATAGACACTAGCTCCTGAGGCTGAGAAGTGTAGTGGAGAAACCCTGACAGTGGCCCTTACACAGGAGCCTTCTTTAGGTAGCAGCACAACTTATAGTTGGTGGCTACACCACCCACCAACAAGTGGTGACCCCCGGAGATTGCAGCCATCACCAACAAGTGGTGACCCCCGGAGATAGCAGCCGCCGCGATCGCCAACAAGAGTGGATCAAGCTGCAGTCTACAAGAACGCCTTTGCCCTGCAGTCACTATCAAGTAGTGACCTGGAGTGCTGCCGCTACTCTCCAATAGTCTACAAGAACGCCTTTGCCCTGCAGTCACCATCAAGAGGTGACTTGAGTTGCTACCTCTCCTGTGCAGCTGTTGCTCCCGCCATAGTGCCACTGTCCATCCTATCTACATTATCGCTGCGAACCCTGAGGCATCACCAGTCCACAGCAGCCATCTGTAAGCCTCCAACTACGCCGTTGCTGCCTGCCATCCAACACCTATACACCACTGGTACTCGCGGCAGTCTAGCTACCAGCAACAGTGCTTCACCTTGGATTACAGTGCTTCACCCTGGATTACAGTGCTTCACCTTGGATTACAGTGCTTCACCTTGGATTACAGTGCTTCGCCTTGGATTACAGTGCTTCACCTTGGATTACAGTGCTTCACCTTGGATTACAGTGTTTCACTCTGGACGTGTATTGTCCTTTATTATTAGTGCCTTGTGTGTGAATTACAGTGCCAGTATATTCAGCAGCATACTGATATAACCTGACTAACGCAGCTGCCGTGATATCAGGTAACCCTCGTCAGCATTTACACCCTGAGTTCACTGACCAGTATGTCTACTGAGGATCTTTCAAACTCAGGCAACCACACTGCCACTGCAGTAGCCATGAGAGCCCCTGCTTTCTGCAACCAAGACCCCACCATATGGTTCTCAATGCTGGAGTGTGGTTTTGCTGCTTCTAATATCACGAGAAGCCTCACTAAATTCTCACATGCTGCAAGTCTGCTACCACCTGAAGTTCTCACTCAAGTATCTGATGTCATTACTTCAGCCTCAACCTCTGCTACACCCTATGAGGATCTTAAGGCAGCAATTTTAAATCGCCTACAATCATCAGTGGCTGCTCGTCTCCGCGAGTTGCTATCAAGAGAAGGACTTGGTGGAGAGAAACCTACAGACTTACTACGTCGTATGAAAACACTGCTTGGTGACAAGTACCAGGCCTTTGATAAAGATCTTTTCAAACAACTGTTCTATCAACGCCTGCCACCTGACATTCAACGTGCTCTCATCAGTGTGAAAGGCAAGCTGCCGCCAGATGAGCTTGCCAATCTTGCAGATGATTACATGGCAACTCTTCCACCTGTACCAGCATCACCAATCTCCTCCATCACGACACAAGAAAATTCCCAAATTGCCCAGCTCGCCAATCTAATTTCCCAGCTTACAATGGAAGTCAGCAACCTGAAGAAACAAATCAACAACCACCCAAGTTCCCGACCCTCGACGCCAAACCGCCAACACCAGCGGTCACGTTCAAGGAGCACTTCAAACTTCTGCTACTACCATCGCAGGTTTAGGGATAAGGCTCTCAAGTGTGAAAAGCCCTGCAGCTACATGGCGTCAAACAACAACGGCGAACATTAACGCAGCATAATGTTTGCCATACTCAGTCTACGCTGCTCCACATCTTTGATCGCCGGTCCCATGCCAAGTTCCTGGTAGACACCGGTGCCGACGTAAGTGTCCTCCCTGCTACAGCCAGCCAGCGGTCGCTACCTCCTTCTCTGCATCTTTATGCTGCTAATGGTACCAAGATACCTGTATACTCGCGGCAAACAGTGCATCTGGATCTGAACCTTCGCCGCTCTTTTCAATGGACATTCTACGTAGGAGCAGTGTCACAAGCCATCCTTGGTGCTGATTTTCTCTGTCACTTCAACCTGATGGTAGACTTAAGAGGACAAAAATTAGTCGACCCACTCACAGATATCTTTACAAATGCACAGCCAGCACCTGGTGACAGCACACACCTGTCTGCTATCAACCATGACCACAAGTTTGCTGACCTCCTCAAGTCATTCCCTATGCTGACACAACCCTACTCATCCAGCATACCTGCCAAGCATCACGTGACTCATCATATAGAGACTACCGGACCCCCAGTGCATGCCAAGGCCCGACGCTTAGCCCCTGAGCGTTATAAGAAAGCCAAAGCCGAGTTCGAATCTCTGATGAGTAAAGGCATTATACGGCCCAGCAGCAGCAACTGGTCGTCGGCTCTTCACATTGTTCCTAAGAAGACCGGAGACATACGACCTTGTGGTGACTACCGTGCCCTCAATTCACGCACCGTGGAAGATAGATATCCTGTGCCCAACATTCAAGAGTTCACTTCCCAACTCTCAGGTTCCACTATCTTCTCTCGGATCGACCTCGTCAAAGCATTTCATCAGATTCCAGTCCATCCCACTGACATCCCGAAGACGGCCATTATCACACCTTTTGGCATGTTTGAATACGTCCGGATGCCCTTTGGATTGCGGAACGCGGCACAAACGTTTCAACGCTTCATAGATGAGGGCCTTCGAGGTCTACCCTACTGTTTTGCCTACATAGATGACCTTCTCATTGCTAGTCCTGATGAAGCCAGCCACAAACAACACCTCCGCCAAGTCCTCCAGAGACTGCAAGATTATGGCATCCAAATCAACACAGACAAGTCCGAACTTGGTGTGACATCCCTTGAGTTCCTAGGTCACACAGTCTCTCCAGCAGGCATTGCTCCACTTCCCTCAAAGTGCGAGTCCATCCAGCAGTTTCCCAGGCCATCTACCCAACGCCAGCTCAAGGAGTTCCTTGGGATGGTTAATTACTATAACCGCTTCATTCCACACTGCTCACTCCTGCTACGACCATTGTATGCCATGATTAAACCTTGCAAGAGAGGTCAATCTGTTACCCTCGTCTGGACTGAAGAAGCAGAAGCGGCCTTCCTCTCAACAAAACAGGCCCTCAGCGACGCTGCCACGCTCTCTTTCCCTGCACCAGACGCAGAAACTTCAATTGCTACAGACGCCTCAAACATTGGTGTTGGTGCCGTCCTACAACAGCGTGTCGGTACATACTGGAAGCCAATTGCCTTCTTTTCCAAGAAACTCACCTCGGCAGAGTCGAAGTATAGCGCCTATGACAGGGAGCTACTTGCCATCTTCAAAGCTGTCAAGCGTTTTCGCTACTTCATCGAGGGACTCAGTTTCCACATCTACACTGACCACAAGCCACTCACTACAGCATTCCTCAGAAATAAGGAATCTTACACCCCACGACAAATGCGCCACATGGACTACATTGCCCAGTTTACCACGGATATACGATACGTCAAAGGTGCCGACAATGCCCCAGCTGATGCCCTCTCTCGAAACATCAGTACTGTAAAATCTTCTCCCATCGACTATGCCACCATTGCTGCTGATCAAGTCGGTGACGCTGAGCTACAGCGACTGTTGGATAACCCTGCACTACAGATGAAGAAGATTACACTTCCAGACACCCAGGTCACACTGTATGCTGACACCTCCACCGACACTCTCCGTCCATACATACCAGAGAAACATCGACACCAGCTCTTCAAGAAGATACATGACCTCTCACACCCTGGAATCCGTGCCTCGCACCAGATGATGTCTTCCCGCTTCATATGGGAGGGCATAAATAAAGACGTCAGACACTGGGCACGCACATGTATACGCTGTCAAGCTTCCAAGGTCACTCGCCATACACACTCTCCTGCAGCCACCTTTACGCCAGTCACCGAGAGATTTGACCATGTCCACATAGACCTCGTTGGCCCACTTCCGTACTCCAATGGCTATCGATATTTATTCACCTGTGTGGACCGCTTCACACGCTGGCCTGAGGCAGTACCTCTCACCGACATCACCACGGATACTGTTGCACGTGCCTTCATCGCTACATGGGTGTCCAGGTTTGGTGTGCCTCTAAGCCTTACTTCTGACCGAGGTGGTCAGTTTGAGTCAGGCGTGTGGAATAAGGTCATGATACTCCTTGGCATCCGCCGATACAGGACCGCCAGCTATCACCCACAGGCCAACGGAATGGTCGAACGATTCCACCGCCAGCTGAAATCTTCCCTGGCAGCTTCAGCCCAGAGAGAAGATTGGTCAATAGCACTACCTCTTGTCCTCCTTGGCATCAGAACTTCACTCAAAACGGATCTGCACAACTCCTCTGCTGAGCTTGTATATGGCTCTACGCTAAGGCTCCCAGGTGAGCTTCTCTCTGCCACACCAGACCCCGAGCCTTGCAGCGTTCAGGACTTTGCAACACACCTGAAAAATACCATGAAGTGCCTCCAGCCAGTGCAGCCTCGTACGTCCAACTCGAAGACCTTCGTTCACCAGGACCTGGAAGCCTGCACACACGTCTTTGTTAGAGTCGATGCAGTCAAAAGGCCCCTTCAGCAGCCATATCAGGGCCCCTTCCAAGTAGTTCGCAGGACGAGGAAGAACTTCACCATCGACAAACATGGTTCTCAAGAAGTTGTGGCCGTAGACCGGGTCAAGCCTGCTTATATCCTGAATCCGGACCAGATGCTGCAAGCAGTGCAAGTGACTGTTCCTCCAACACATGCTGGAAACAACAAACTACAACACACAAGAGTATCGTTCCTCCTTCCTCGAAACTAGGGGGGGAGTATTGTAGTGTACCATAAAATAGGTCGATTTTCTTTGATTGAGTGAGTAACCATTCTCTAATTATCTACCAGCCCTGTATTGTGATTCATTTACCATTACATTCCTTCATGCAGATAGCCTATGCAATTTCTTTCAGCATATTCTCTTTGCCATTTTGTGTAATATCATTGTCTGCATACTCTTGCAAAATTTCATGTATACAACATATGTATTATACATTTAATACCATAACCAAATACTCTTAGCTTTGTTAACGTCAGGTACGCAGAGAATTGTATATAGTGTTAACTGTTTTTTGACATTAAATCATTGGGAACTATTCACCGCATCTCTCTCTTCCTTGAGCACTTCTTAAAGAGAGTTATAGACACTAACACTTCTCAAAGAGAGTTATAGACACTAGCTCCTGAGGCTGAGAAGTGTAGTGGAGAAACCCTGACAGTGGCCCTTTCACAGGAGCCTTCTTTAGGTAGCAGCACAACTTATAGTTGGTGGCTACACCACCCACCAACAATACTGTGTGGAGAGAGAGAGAGAGAGAGAGAGAGAGAGAGAGAGAGGAGCAAACATTGACACATGAGGGGTAATGATTTAAGAGAAGGAGTTGGAGGAGGAAGTGGAGAAGGTGGAGGAGGAAGTGGAAGGAATAAGGCAGGAGGAGCAGCATGGAAAATTTGAGAAGGGGGAGGAGGAGGAGGAGGAGGAGGAGGAGGAGGAGGAGAGTAGGAAAATATGAGAAGGGGGAGGAGGAGGAGGAGGAGAGTAGGAAAATATGAGAAGGGGGGGGAGGAGGAGGAGGAGGAGGAGAGTAGGAAAAATAGGAAGAGGAAGGATACAAGGAGAAGGAGGATTACAAAGGACTAACGAATATTATAAGATATTATAATTGTATGGGGGACAGGGAAACATTGCAGAAGGAAAGGAAAAGGAGATGGAGGAGGAAAAGGAACTGGAGATGAAAGAGGAAGAGAAAGAGTAGGTAGGAAAACATGGGTTGGGACGGATGTAGTGGTAGTAAATGGCTTCTTTATCTTCTGTTAATATTGTGAGTAATGTGATGTGATGTGATGGAAGCTACAATGTGATATGAAGTGATGTGATGTGCTGGAAATTGTGATGTGATGTGCTGGAAATTGTGATGTGATGTGATGTGCTGGAAATTGTGATGTGATGTGCTGGAAATTGTGAAGTGATGTGATGTGATGAAAATTGTGATGTGATGTGATGTGCTGGAAATTGTGATGTGATGTGATGTGATGTGCTGGAAATTGTGATGTGATGTGATGTGCTGGAAATTGTGATGTGATGTGATGTGCTGGAAATTGTGATGTGATGTGCTGGAAATTGTGAAGTGATGTGATGTGATGAAAATTGTGATGTGATGTGATGTGCTGGAAATTGTGATGTGATGTGATGTGATGTGCTGGAAATTGTGATGTGATGTGATGTGCTGGAAATTGTGATGTGATGTGCTGGAAATTGTGATGTGATGTAAAGTGATGTAAAGTGATGTGATGTGATGAAAATTGTGATGTGATGTGATTGTGACGGTGATGTGAGAATGATAGATAATGTATTTTATAATATGACAATTACAACTTACCTTGCCCTGTTAATTTATGATCTCGTTGGGTGGCTGCAGCGAAGAACAAAAAGTCGGGGATTAATTCCCCGTTTAGGCCTCAATCACCACGCACATAATAAATTTTTATGTTAAGGGTTCTTCCCGATATATATGTATTTATATAGATAACAAATCTACTGGTGTATTCAAACAACCAATTGCAAATTTCTATATTTATTCAACTCCAGTATGCCAACATGAATAATTAAATTTCACACACACACACACACACACACACACACACAAAACTCACGCTCACGCAACGCTAACTAGCTACTCGCTCTCGTTACCTCTCGCTCTCGCTCGCGTGACGATAGTCTAGCTTACGTTAACACTGTAGTAATTCTATCAATTGTTACGCAAGTTGGAATATTTTTTCTAATGTCTCACACTTTAGAGTCTCACAACACACTCGTAATTTTCTTCAAAGATCCAACTCCCTTACCTTAATTCAGTCACTGAACCAGCGTCAATGCAACTAGTCAGTATACAACTGTAAAGCCTTGTGAATCGCGTAATATACAACAAATTCGGCGTTTACGTTGATCACTCCCCACTGCACACGTGGAGGATTGATCTAGGTAAGGGAAGCTGACGATACGAGTGTGTTCCCTTCGAGTGTGTCCTGTTCCAACTGACCCCAATTCTTCCTCCTTAACTGGAGACTGAAATTTCAAAATTTCTACTGACTCCTCCTCCTATCTGTGTTCGTTTTTCCTAACTGGCTACGATTTACATTGTACCCACTTGTACTTGAGTTATACATGCAATTTCAATTTACCTATGGCGTACTAATAATTCCCGATAATCTCCCTCCACTTCACGATCATTTGCAATACCATAGTTACCCTGGTAGCATAATTATTAATACAATTTGTAATTAATGTACGAACACCTATATGACTGAATGTGGCAAATTCAGTTGAACCATGACCCTTTTTCCCTTTTTCTACCTGGTCTATTTTTGCTACTAATCCGGTACCTGCGGATTAACTAGCTGCACCCCCAACTTAACCCACTCCTGTCTCCTTTGTCTCATGAATGGAATATTCCAGAACACTCCCAGTATGGAATCTTCCAACTCTCTGTAATTCAAATTACGTCACGAGTATTATGTCTGACTCGTGACATTCGCCCACACAAAGAGACATTGCTCTATGCAATGTTTAATAGATTCGTGAAGTGGTAACGACGCCCTTGCATGTATAACTTTACAATAACAATTCATCCACACTTCACTTATTCTTTTATGTGTCAATTACTATCACCAGTTACGTGTTCATTTTTGCCAATGAGTGGAAAACTCCCAACAGTTACTTTAGCTTTTCAATCTTAGGAAGAAACTCCGAGACAAGAATGAATGTACCTGGTAATTTCTACTCAGTACAATTTGTACACATTTAAGCAATATATAAGTGTGGTGTATGTAATGCATTGTGTATTTGTTACATAATATGTAGGAAATGCAACAATATCTCTGGAAGGCAATACATATATTAGTGAATTATCCGAGCCTTGGATCAGAGTAACCCGCTGGAATCTGTGTCTTGGATAAGGTTACACAACATAATGCAATAATATTCTGGAAGGCAATATATATATTAGTGAATTATCCGAGCCTTGGATCAGAGTAAACCGCTAGAATCTGTGTCTTGGATAAGGTTACAAAAAAATAATGCAATAATATTCTGGAAGGCAATATATTGTTAGTAAATTATCCGAGCCTTGGATCAGAGTAAACCGCTAGAATCCGTGTCTTGGATAAGGTTACACAAATATGCAATAATAATTCTGGAAGGCAATATATTGTTAGTAAATTATCCGAGCCTTGGATCAGAGTGAACCGCTGGAATCCGTGTCTTGGATAAGTTGCACAAAATACAATACATAGAACATCGGATTTTCCCAACACCCTAGGAACCCCCTTGATCTGAGTCGCATAAGACTCGTGCTCGTTGCGCTCGGAGAGGTAACAATTACGAGCAATTCGACCCGGAGGATACTTCTGCCGGTCGATCTTCGCATGAATATTTACTCGGTTAACTCTCCTTCAAGCAATCGTGACATAAGGTCCGCCCCGACATTAGCACTTCCCTTTATGTATCGCACAGTGAAGTTGAACTGTTGCAGATAGAGGGCCCAGCGCATAAGTCGTGCGTTGGCGTTCTTGGATGTACGCAAACTCTCCAGAGGCATATGATCGGTTTCTAACACAAAATTATCACCATACAGATAGTAGTAGTATTTCTTAATACCTTCTACTACTGCCAGAAGTTCCTTTTCCACTGTACTGTAATTTTCTTCAGCAGACTTCAGTTTACGATGGTGATATGCAACAGGGAATAATTCCCCATCCTTCTCCTGGAATAGGACTGCACCAAGACCATACTGAGAAGCATCAGTCCTAAGTATAAATGGCCGTTGGTTGTCAGGCAACTGCAAGATCGGTTCCTTGCAAAGAAGATTCTTAAGTGAAACGAATGCTTCTTCTTGCTCCGACCCCCATGAGATTTTATTAGGAGCGTTCTTCCTTAACAGCTCACTAAGTGGATGTGCAATGACAGAAAAGTTTGGGATAAACTTACGGTAATAACCTGTAAGACCCAAGAATGAATGCACCTGTTTCTTTGTAACGGGTCGTGACGCATCCTTGATTTTCTTTATCTTGTCATTCTGGCACCCACAACGTCCCCCACCTACAGTGTGACCCAAAAATTGTACCTCCTTCTGAAACAACTCACACTTAGATGTTTTGACTGTCATGTTATATTCCTGCAGTCGTTGCAAGACAGCTTGCAATATCACAATGTGCTCCTCAAACGTGGTTGAGTGCACGAGAACATCGTCAACAAAAGCTTCCACCCCTTTAATGCCATGTAATACTTGACGCATGACACGATTAAACACGGCGGGAGAATTAGTGAGACCAAAAGGTAGTACCTTGAAATGATACAGCCCATTTGGCGTGGATATAGCCGTGAGGAGACGACTTCGTTTCTCCAGTGGTATCTGAAAGAAACCCTTAGCCAAATCCATCTTAGAGAACACCTGAGAATTGCTAATCCTAGCAAAAATCTCTTGCTGATCACACATGGGTTCTGCATCGACCCTAGTGACAGCGTTGACACGCCGGTAATCCCCACAAATGCGTACCCCACCGTCCTTCTTCCGAACCACAACAATAGGGCTGGAATAAGACGAGTCCGACCTTTCAATAATACCAGCTGCTTCCATGTCATTAATTTCCTTACGTACTGTATCAATCAGCCGTACAGGAATAGGATATGGTTTCACCCTCACTGGTGTGTCGCTCGTAAGCTGAATCTCATGACAGGCTACGTTAGCAACAGCAGGCCTGTCAGAGAACACACGTGAATATTTTGCCAGTACCGCATTGACTCTTGCAAGCTGGTCTGGTCTCAATTTCTCCGAAACGGAGACCTCAGCCACTGTCTCACCTTGACGAGCTTCAGCCGTCTGGGGAGTATATCCCTCGTCACCCTCGGGAATTACCACAGCAGCGCTAACCATGTCTACTGCTGGGGAAAAATGACCACGGACTAGACTTAACACTTCACTCTGTTCTGAGGTGATGTTATAACAGCCTGCCCCAAATGTGGTAACAATGGAAGTACACCCCTGTTGGGTGGTGTAATATTCCTTAAGCATATTAATATGGAACCGCTTGGCTTCACCTTTGATTTTAACTATGTAGTTAAGGTCATTCACCTTCTTGACTACTTCAAAGGGACCCTTCCACTGAGCCAACAACTTATTATGAGCTGTTGGTAACAGAACGAGACACTTCCCCCCTACCTGTAGCGTTCGGAGCTTAGTTTTCCTATCATAGTAGGACTTCTGAATCTCCTTCGCTTTAGCTAACTCCTGCTTTGCAATCTCGCAGGTTTGCTGTAATCGTTCTGCCAAATCAATTACATAAGAATAAGTGGTTTTCACCACGGGATCCGATTCCTCATCGTCCCAAAGTTCACGTAGAACCTGAAGTGGTCCTCGAGCAGGTTTACCATACACTAACTCGAATGGACTAAATTGCAACGATGCCTGAGGTGCTTCGCGATACGCGAACAGTAGTGGCGAGATATACCTGGACCACTCCCTAGGTTGTTCTACTGCCATCCTCCTCAACATTTTCTTGAGAGTACCATTAAACCTCTCACACAACCCATTACACATTGGATGATAAGGCGTTGTCCTCAACCCTTTAACTGAGAGTAATCTCCACAATTCCTCCATCATAGCGGAGGTAAATTGACTGCCTCGATCGGACAATACCTGCTTTGGTATGCCGACACGACAGAATATATCCAACAAGGCTTCAGCCACTGTAGTGGCTTCAATATCACGCAGAGGCACTGCTTCAGGCCATCTGGTCGCGAAATCAATACAGGTAAGAATGTACTTGGCACCGTCCGTAGCCCTCGGAATAATCGGTCCAACAATATCAACCGCTACTCTCTCAAATGACTCTGAGATTAGCGGTAGAGGTTTTAGAGGTGCGGGCTTCACCCGACCCCTGTCACACGTTTTCTGACAAACGTCACATGACCTCAACAACCTCCCTATCTCTCTCCCCATACCTGGCCAATAGAAATGAGACTGAATCCTATCAATTGTTTTCCTCATCCCCATATGACCCCCTAATATAGCATGATGACCCAGGTTAAACACAGCCTGTCGGTATTTCTCTGGTACGAGAAACTGAACCCTCTCTTCCCCATCGGGGTTTACTGTACGTCGGTAAAACCTGTTTCTCCTCCTGACATAACTGGTTACAATACCATGTCGATCTCTATTGTCACCCTCAAGTGCCTGCTTGCGAACAAGTGCCAATGAAGGGTCACTTGCTTGCTCAGCAATTACATCCTCGCAATTGACGAGGTCGGCGGCAGTTGTCACCTGAAGTGGAACAACTGTTTTCTTCGCATGCGCCATACCCCTGGTTACAGCAGCTGCACCAGTCTGTGTGGAAATTTCCACTGAACATGCATTCTTAACCCCTGGTATATTTCCTATTACCAAATCTGACACAGGATTTTGCATGACTGCTGCAATTACCTGGCCTGTATAGAATGGACTCTCCACTGCAATTTTAGCAAGAGGATAGAGCCTCCTGGTACCATCAATCATAGTGATAGTTACCTGCTCCCCTGTAAAATCATTAGAAGCAACTAGACCATCAGCGACACAACACCCCGATGACCCATTATCTCGAAAGACTTCAACAGATATCCCGTTAACCATCCCGGGACAAATATGAAAACCAGACTTACCTTTCGAGACTCCTGTCGCGTTTAGTCACAATTGATGAGGTTCGTGAACCAACTGAGGCACTCGTGGTTCTACACTAGGTTGAACAGCCACAGGCGAATACTGTGGTTCACCCTGTGTTGCAGCTGCCGATCGCTGATAATAACCTTTATTTCCACCATGGTTATTACTATTTTTCCAGTTACTTTTTCCTTGGTAACGGTACTGATTGGACTGCTGCAAATAGTGATTATTACCTTGTTTCTGGGTATGATTAAAATGAGGTTTAGGTTGCAGACGAACAATTTGACTCTGCTGCTGTGACTGATTTTTACTCGACTGGTTATATGAAACAGCAGAGTTCTGAGAAGGCTTATCCGACTGATTAATTTTCTTATTATACTGAATCCGCGTATGGTAACCATACGCGGTAAAATGAGCGTCGGACATATCCACCATCGTTTGCAACATTTTCACCTTGTTGGTTTTCAGCTGAGCCGACAATTCTGGAGGGCAAGACTTCTCCAGCTGTGTACGCAGCAACAAGTCTTTTACCCCCTCCAACGTCTTAGGTGTTTCGGCCTTCTCCAACCACTGATCCAGGTAACTGGTCAGACGTGCACTAAACTGTGCAACAGTCTCCTTATCCTGTAAGAGTGCACACCAAAACTGCTTCCTAGCGTCATCGACCGTCAACCCGTACGCCTGTAACAAAGCCTTTTTCATGTTCTCGTAATCTCTGGCGGTACTGTCGAGTCGGTGGAGAATACTAAGTGCTTTTCCATCGAATAAATTAATAAACTCGAGCTTCTTTATATCGTCATTTAATCTATAAGTGTCTGCAACCATTTCGAATCGCTCAATAAACGGCTCGATATCGTCTCCCTCTACGTATTTTGACAGTTGTAACCTTGGGGTCACGGTGGTTGAGCTTGCGACATTACTTCCACTCGCACTTTGACTTTCACTCGCACGTACTTGCAGTTCCAATACTTCCTTTTCATGTTCCCATTTCAATTTTTCTTGCTCTCTCTGTTCCCTTTCATTTTCTCTTATGGCCGCCCTTTCAAGTCTTTCTTCCTCTTGGCGGCCCCTCACGTATACTTGAAGTTCGGCCTTATCTTCAATTCCCAATAGTTGAGCCTCTCCCAATAATTCTTGTACGGTAGACATTTTTAATTTATTTTCTATCGTTTCGGTTGCCTTAATTTCTGGACAGTTATGACTATCTACTCGTGAAAGTGTGCGCGTGTGTGACTGGAGTTAATACAACGAATCAGGCCCCACGTTGGGCGCCAAATATGTGACGGTGATGTGAGAATGATAGATAATGTATTTTATAATATGACAATTACAACTTACCTTGCCCTGTTAATTTATGATCTCGTTGGTTGGCTGCAGCGAAGAACAAAAAGTCGGGGATTAATTCCCCGTTTAGGCCTCAATCACCACGCACATAATAAATTTTTATGTTAAGGGTTCTTCCCGATATATATGTATTTATATAGATAACAAATCTACTGGTGTATTCAAACAACCAATTGCAAATTTCTATATTTATTCAACTCCAGTATGCCAACATGAATAATTAAATTTCACACACACACACACACACACACACACACACACACAACTCACGCTCACGCAACGCTAACTAGCTACTCGCTCTCGTTACCTCTCGCTCTCGCTCGCGTGACGATAGTCTAGCTTACGTTAACACTGTAGTAATTCTATCAATTGTTACGCAAGTTGGAATATTTTTTCTAATGTCTCACACTTTAGAGTCTCACAACACACTCGTAATTTTCTTCAAAGATCCAACTCCCTTACCTTAATTCAGTCACTGAACCAGCGTCAATGCAACTAGTCAGTATACAACTGTAAAGCCTTGTGAATCGCGTAATATACAACGAATTCGGCGTTTACGTTGATCACTCCCCACTGCACACGTGGAGGATTGATCTAGGTAAGGGAAGCTGACGATACGAGTGTGTTCCCTTCGAGTGTGTCCTGTTCCAACTGACCCCAATTCTTCCTCCTTAACTGGAGACTGAAATTTCAAAATTTCTACTGACTCCTCCTCCTATCTGTGTTCGTTTTTCCTAACTGGCTACGATTTACATTGTACCCACTTATACTTAAGTTATACATGCAATTTCAATTTACCTATGGTGTACTAATAATTCCCGATAATCTCCCTCCACTTCACGATCATTTGCAATACCATAGTTACCCTGGTAGCATAATTATTAATACAATTTGTAATTAATGTACGAACACCTATATGACTGAATGTGGCAAATTCAGTTGAACCATGACCCTTTTTCCCTTTTTCTACCTGGTCTATTTTTGCTACTAATCCGGTACCTGCGGATTAACTAGCTGCACCCCCAACTTAACCCACTCCTGTCTCCTTTGTCTCATGAATGGAATATTCCAGAACACTCCCAGTATGGAATCTTCCAACTCTCTGTAATTCAAATTACGTCACGAGTATTATGTCTGACTCGTGACAGTGATGTGCTGGAAATTGTGATGTGATGTGATGTGCTGGAAATTGTGATGTGATGTGATGTGATGAAAATTGTGATGTGATGTGCTGGAAATTGTGATGTGATGTGCTGGAAATTGTGATGTGATGTGAAGTGATGTAAAGTGATGTGATGTGATGAAAATTGTGATGTGATGTGATGTGCTGGAAATTGTGATGTGATGTGATGTGCTGGAAATTGTGATGTGATGTGATGTGATGAAAATTGTGATGTGATGTGATGTGCTGGAAATTGTGATGTGATGTGATGTGCTGGAAATTCTGATGTGATATAATGTGCTGGAAATTGTAATGTGATGTGATGAAAATTGTGATGTGATGAAAATTGTGATGTGATGTGATGTGCTGGAAATTGTAATGTGATGTGCTGGAAATTGTGATGTGATGTGATGTGATGAAAATTGTGATGTGATGGGATGTGCTGGAAATTGTGATGTGATGTAATGTGCTGGAAATTGTGATGTGATGTGAAGTGATGTAAAGTGATGTATGTGATGAAAATTGTGATGTGATGTGATGTGCTGGAAATTGTGATGTGATGTGATGGAAATCGTGATGTGATGTGATGTGATGAAAATTGTGATGTGATGTGATGTGCTGGAAATTGTGATGTGATGTGATGTGCTGGAAATTGTGATGTGATATAATGTGCTGGAAATTGTAATGTGATGTGCTGGAAATTGTGATGTGATGTGATGTGATGAAAATTGTGATGTGATGTGATGTGCTGGAAATTGTAATGTGATGTGCTGGAAATTGTGATGTGATGTAATGTGCTGGAAATTGTGATGTGATGTGATGTGCTGGAAATTGTAATGTGATGTGATGTGCTAGAAATTGTGATGTGATGTGATGTGTTGGAAATTGTAATGTGATGTAATGTGCTGGAAATTGTGATGTGATGTGATGTGCTGGAAATTGTGATGTGATGTAATGTGCTGGAAATTGTGATGTGATGTGATGTGCTGGAAATTGTGATGTGATGTAATGTGCTGGAAATTGTGATGTGATGTGATGTGATGTGCTGGAAATTGTAATGTGATGTAATGTGCTGGAAATTGTGATGTGATATTATGTGCTGGAAATTGTGATGTGATGTGATGTGCTGAAAATGGGGAATTTTCTAAACTCGTGGTTGCCACCAGGTGGCATCACAATCGGCGGTTCATCGCGCACACAAGCAAAATAAAATATTCCTTCAGAGTCATTCTATACACAAAAAAAATGCATCGAGCTTAAATGATACATATTTCTACACAATTCTTTCTAAGTAGTAAAACACAGGTAAAATAGTACTATTCGTGATCAAAAGGAGTTAAGTTGATTTTCTGGTGAAATTGGCATTCAGATTATTTGGCCATCTCGGGATTACCAAACAGGTACACCATTGATTGGAAACAAAGTAAATGAAAATACAATAAACATAAAAAGAACATGCAGGTGATAGTTAAAACTCCGAATTACATAGATCAACTTCCTGGTTTATTGAAATACATATTTCAATTGAGAATAGGCAACTCGAATGTGCTGGCGAAGTAGTCGAATCGTGGAGGGAATCAAAACAAAATAAACGTGTTTGTCCGACTGGCGCACGCTTTGGTTATTGTTACGTGTTTGGTTTGGTTCTTTTATAAGAACAATGGACTACGGTAGCTGGACGTTGCAACAGCTGAAGGAGGAGCTGAGGAAACGAGTCTCGCTCGGCTACTTTTGCCTTGTCGCTCACTTGGTGAAGGAGATGCTAATATCTCCACAAAAATAACTATATCTATATATTACCATGTTACTGGGTATGTTACGTCATAATATGTAGTACAGTCTTAATCATATTTATTTGTATTGTCCAAATAAATAGATTTTAGCCTTGGCATATGCCTTACTTTAAATATCGACAGCAGAAGGTCGATAATCACGAAACAAAAATATCTAATTTAACCAACTTATCTCAAAATTATCCATACAGGGTATTAAAAAGTCGATGCAGGATTTCGAAAGTATCATAATGATCAAGGTTCTATGCATTTGTATGCTGATGGGATTTTAAAAAACAATATTTTAGCTCATGTCGCATGAACTGACTGCACAGCAGTGACATCTAGCGGATTAGTTCCAGAAATTCCCCATTATCTCGCTTAAGTAGGCGTGGCGCTCGACGAGTTGTAACACTCAGCCACTCATATATAGTCTATACTGTAATTAGGAACACTTGTGCACTGAATATAATTTCAGTTCAAGTTCAAGTTGTGGGTGCTGCAGAGGGCCGCTCATGGGCAGCATAATATGCAAGGGTTGTGTGGGGGATTTAAGGATCCAGGGGAGGATTAGGAAGGGGGTTAGGATAAGGGTGGATTGGGTCAGGGACTGAGAGTTGAGGATTAGGATTGAGGAGGTAATGATTGGTGATGCTATTTCTAAATGTGTCAAGAGTGGGGCTATTAACTACGTGAGATGGGAGATGATTCCATTCTTGGATGCTGCAGGGAAAGAATGAGTGCCTAAATATATCAGTGCTTGTCTGGTATGTAGGGTATTTTAAGTTGTGGCTGCCTCTAGTGGATCGTATACTTGTAGGGTGTAGATATGAGTCTTTGTCTATGTCAACTAACTTGTTTGTGTTATTTTATAGCATTTCTTGTCTGTGTATCTGTCTTCGTGTTGCCAATGGGTCTAGTTTTTGTTTCTTGTTTAAGCATAGTGACTGATGTAATGTGTCTGTAAGCACGTTTGGCCCACCATTCAGCTTTATTTCGTGTGGACTCTAATTTATTGATATTATTGTTAGTGTGTGGGTCCCAGACGGTGTCGCAGTACTCTAGGTGTGGCCAAACGAATATTTTATAAGCAATAATTTTGATGTCTGTGTTACACCTGCTGAGGTTCCTGCGCAAGAAACCCAGCTGGACCCTACTAGCCTTGGCCCTGATGCTACCTATGTGTGTGTTCCATCTCAGCCCATGGAGTTAGCCAAAGTCTTGCCTAGAATAAGGCAACGCAATCAAACACACTCTAATGCCATGAAACTTTAGTGCTTCACTGAACAATGTTCGTGTTACAATTGAAACGCTAATTTTTTGCACTTAACTGAACCGCCGTAACGTGATTTCCACATTTCCACGACAATCTGAACAGTCTATGCCATAACAACAAAATATCACTGACAGAAATTAAAATATTTTGTTACTACAATTGGTATATATTGAATAAAAAGATGACAATTCTGTTACGATTGTATTTTTTTTTTTTATAATGGATATACTATTCTTAGTATTTGTATTAATAGACAATATGTAGTCATTAACAATGCAGGTATAATTTGGGAAAAACACATTGGTGTATTCCTTTGCCACAGTACACCTTGAACCCGTTCAATATAATAAACGCGTGCAATATTAAAAAACGTGTGGAGGGTGTAAGAGCTTCTGTCGGACCTTTACTGCTGCTGGCAGGCTACTTCCTTGGTCGTTGTCAAATCTAGGTATACAGTATCCATGGAAAACCCAAATCTCCAGCTATGCAAATATGCTTTAACTAAATCGTGAAGTCTCTCGTTAGGATTTTACCAAAGTACAGTACGTGTGCTATCTCAAACTCGGGAGGTGTCTGTCAGCTGATTAACTGTATTTAACTAGAGGTACTATCGCTAAAAGTAACAGCTGGTACTGCCAGCGTCGTCAGTCTTTTTTTCCTTGGTGTGAATCCTAGGAAGTTCGACTCATTTTTTCCGAATTATTCCAATAAATCAAGCCTAAGACATTAAGGAATACGCCGTTGCTACATGTGCAATACACTATTGCCGCACTTATTCAGTCACTACACACTGGCGTCAGACATACCTTGGCCTCACTGTCAGACTCAATTCATCACTATTAAATGATTCGGAAGAACTGAGTCGAGCTGCACGGGATTCACACCAGGGAAAGGAGGACTGACAACGCTGACTGTACCGGCTATAAGTGTTGGAGATAGTATTGTACCATGCATGTTGCTCGCTTGTATACACCCATTTCCTACTTGAGCCTTGCACAAGCATTACTGTTAGACGGCAACTTGTCTATGAAGAGCTGACTTGAACAGGGCCAACAGGCCTTCTGTAGGTTCCTAAAATCTTATGGTCATATACCTCATTCATGGTTCATGCCCGGTTTTCCGCTTAAATCACACCTAACCAAAAAGGACAGGCAAAACAGAGAAAAACAAGTAGATTAAAGGCACTCAACAAGTTGGCTGGAGGCACTCGACAACCCTTTCCCATGTCTGGCCGTCCGTGTTTCAGTCCATGAGTCACTTCTACACTCTCTCAGCGGACAGCCCAGCTGGCACTTCACTTCCTCTCTTCTCCCTGTCCAGCCACATCAAGGTGAGTGTTTTCCGATGGCTGACCAACATTATCTTAGAAATTATTTTTGGTGGCCCTGTTGTGTCCTTGTTTTAAATACGTTTTTCATTATTCTGCTGACCTTGTAGGGCCGGCTATGTTTTTTTTTTTTTTTTCCCCCATGGGCCTGCTGCCTCCTTTTCTCGCCTACTGTACAGTTTGCTTATAATTTTATTTCATTCTGTCGTTCTCTGATATCTCTTCTATTGTTAATTTTGCTCAGTTCGTTTTTCCTCTTCTAAGGGAAAACCCTTCAAGAAACAGGCATAATTTTTTTTTTTTTTTTTTCACATTAATTGAAAATGTGTTATATGGTTAAAACTGTGTCGAATGTTGTACCTTGGGGATAGGGCCATGTGAGTTATTCCTTAAACAACTATGTTTTATGATTGTGTCCTATTCTCAATCTTGTTAAAATGACTTCTGTTCGTCTATTCCTTTACTGGAAGAAATTCCACCTGGCAACACTGTGCATAATTTATTTTTGCTTGTTAGTGGTCCTGTCATTGTTCGATCATATAATGCTTGATACCATGTACATAGTCACCATTTGGAAGATGCAAATATATTCTTAGTAACGATGTTGCTGATTTAGCTGCTCTGTCTTCTTCACTACCACTCAGTCCTATGCTGGCTAGAATCACAGCTTATTTCTAAATTTTTGTTTGGGGAATAAGGTTTGCTTAATCGATTTTTTATTTGTGCAACTAAGTGGTTCCTAGAATAGTTGTCTCTGAGGGCCTCAATGGCACTCCTTGAATCAGAGAAAATTAAATATTTGATTGGAACTCCTTGTTCTTTGATAATATAAACTGACGTTATGATTGCAGTAAGTTTTGCCGTGAAAACTGAGGTTTTCCTGGTAAGGAGAATTGTTTAGAATTTTCTGAGTATATCGTTGTACTATATACCTACTCCTGTGGAAGATCTGCAACCATCGGTGTATATTGCATAATGAAGATCTGTTCTTTTTATGTACTACAGGGTGTGTTGTTTATGGTGACTGGGTTTACTGTCATATTTCTTTGATTTGAAACAAAGGTGAGTGCATACTTTTATCTTTGGCCTTGTCCATGGGGAAATCAGGATTTGTAAGTTGATGTTGGTTGATGAGATGTAATTGGAAAGGGAGGTTGTCTGGTGTTAATAAAATTATCAGGCATGTCAAGTACTGTAATTTCTTTATGGGGAAATCAGTAGTTTTTATCTTTAGGGTACTAAGCATAGTCATAAAATCTCGGTGCAGAGAGAGGGGTGGTTCTACACTGTGAAATAAGGGAAGAGAGAAACATTTAATGACTCACGCACTGGGCTCCAAATTTGTAAAATGAAATGAGGGAGAAATAGATTAATTAATGACCCAACGTTATGAGCCAAATTTATGATATATACTGTTACGGACGGAGGGTAGAGATACGGTACAGTACTAAGTCACTAGACTAGTCTTACTCCAAAGTTAGCTATCAACAGAATGAAATAGCACTGGGTGGCAGGTATCTGACTATTAAAATTATGAATTATAAGTAAAAGCACAAACCCAGAATATTATGAAAGAATGCTAACACAACCCAAAGAGACCGTCCATACATATAACCAGGTTTGGATTCAATGAATAAAAGATGATAGAGAAACTACTTTGATTTTCTATAATATATATTAACAATAAGAACAAACACAAAGACAAACAATAAACACTGAAAGAATTAGTAAATTAAATCAGGATTCCCAACTATGACAGAACGTGAGACAGAGTTCCCAAAATATATAATGCACTTGCAATAACCACTCAATAACTCACTACCACAGTGCCATCACTTCAATAACACAAGTCTCTAAGCACACGTAAGCACAGAGTCAATCTATCAATAATAATAGTAAGTTAGCACTTCACTGGCACATATGAAAAATACACATCAATGCATCACAACACACATGTAATAATATAATAATAGAAATAATAGTAATAATAGTTAATATGAGAGTGACCCTATGTTACTGTGAGAAGAATATAGAAATAAACACAGAATTATACTTATCATATGTTGCGAGTCTCCTCTCGAATTTCACCACACTCACACAGTTACAAAACCCAAACTGAGTTGATCCTGTCCCACTGGTAACTGGCTCTACTGGCTTAACCCCTGGCCTTATATTCTATTGGCTAAACAAAAGGTATACTGTTAGCTTCACAAAGACAAGCAAGCACGTCTCCGAATTGTTCCTTTAACACTGACTTAAGCACACATCACTCTTACGTTCCATCCCAAGAAACTATTGGGAGTCAATAGGAACAGAGACGGACAGTTTAGGACAGTTTATCACAAAATGCAGCTGGCGAGAGGGGGAGATAAGGTGTACGACTCCAGCGAATCTAGCTGGCCATGACAGTCTCACCCTTCTGACAAGAATACTTAAAGAAAATGGAATAATTAGATAAGCTAGCTTCGTACACATTAGATAAGATAGCGTCGCACACACAACAAATCCGGGTGCGGGCGGGCTTGTACTACCATCTCACAGCCACTCTCACAGTCGCTGTCAAAAATGGATAGCAATATTAACAAAATAATAATTCAGGCACGCGTAACAATACTTACCCAGCAATTTTTATATAAGAGATGTGGTGCCGGTTGGTCACAACACCACTCACGGTCTCGTAAGCCCTCTTATATTCACTTATAAATAAAGTTAAGAGGTTCCCATCTATATATTCATTAATAGTAATAATACTAGTTACGTAAGGGCACACAAATACTGCAAATGTTACTCTACTATATTTATTCTCAACAAGACAAACAATAACTAATTAAAAAATAAATAACACACACACACATCACTCACACACAGAAATTATACCTGCTAGCTATGGTAGCTAAAACGCTATGGGTTTGAATTACGGCACTTCTTTTCTATAACGGATTCACCAAGACACTTATTTAAAAATAATAATGCAGAGCATCTTATCTAAGCCCGTTCTACAGCCTATTAACCTTATGTTAACTGATAATAAGGGCCAAAGCTAACACCTTATTTATTCAGGTGCTGTTTAGACCTATTCTATGGTCTCCAAACCATTATATTACGAAAGAAATATGGCAAAGCTAGCACTTCACTTATCCTTTTATAGGTGCTGTTTCAGGACTTCCTACACAATTACTTTAACTTCATCATTAATAATAAATCAAAACTAACACTCGCTTGCTTTTATCACTTATAATTACCTTTTAAGATGATCACGTATACTTTGGAGAAGGAATTATCTGGCCAGCCGGCTGAAAATAAGCCAGATGTTATCACTCAGACGCTCTTAATCACTCTATATTCTGGTCAGCCGGCCGAGAATAACCAGTTGTGTAGGAGTATTCAGATAATCCACTGTGAACCTCGACCACGTGATTACATACTCTAGTCAGCGAAAGACTAAAGAGACAAGTAAATGAGCCAGAGCGGATAACCTACCGTAGGAGAACCAAGTATGAAAACAGAGCGAGGCAAGCGCTTCCCCGCCTATATAATCTCGGTCGTAGATTTTAAATAATCCCCGTGCCATTGGTTATTGAAGCAGTGTGATTGGCTTAGAAAGTAAAATATGGAAATCTGTAATGTTACAGAGTTCGAAACCCTGCCTGTCCTAAATTCCTATTTCCTGGCTATAATTACGACACTAGCATACATCTGTCTATCAGTAGCCTACGCAATGTATATTAGTGACACTTCATGATAAACATGTCAGACTTGAAAGATTTACTTCAATCAATAAATTAATATATATATATATATATATATATATTTATATGCAAAATAACCACAGGAGAAATAATAGACAGAACAGTAAGTACTTTCGTATATTACATCCTCAGACAGAGTGAAACATAAAAGGGTATAGTCGGAGTATATATACACATAGGCCACCTGGGGGTGGAGCTAAAAGAAAACTCACCTCACCTCACATCACATGCCCAGATTAGTCTGACGGAAATCTCTTAATTACCATATTTGTCAACACTTTATCACACTTAAAATGACCATAACTCTAATTCACATTTCTATCATATGTATTAGAAATCATACAAGATTCGATTACATTTCTTTCATAAAAACATTTTGCCTTAGCTAAAACTTTAGAACCAGCCCAATTAATATGGTGATTGTTGATAGCTTTATATTGGAATAATTCACTTCTTTGTTGTCCCACGACGCTATATTTATGTTGTGATACTCTAGTTTTTAAATCTTTACCAGACTGTCCTGTATAAAACTGGTCACAGTCCCTACATGGAATTTTATATATTACACCAGAGTCATTTTCTGGACTATTCTTGATGAGAGTTTTTTTAAACTTTATTATCATATTTAAACACTATTTGTACATTGAGTTTCTTCAGTACCTGAATACAATCAATAAAGTTTTCGTGGAATGGAAGAACAAGTATCTTTTGATATGGCTGGCGAGGTAACCTCTCATCTCTTACGTAATAAAAGCGTTTCTTTGCTGTATTATGACACTGATTAAGAATGTTCACTGGGTATTTTAATTTCTGACCAATTTCACTTTGTCTGAGGATGTAATATACGAAAGTACTTACTGTTCTGTCTATTATTTCTCCTGTGGTTATTTTGCATACACACATCTCACGGTGAAGTGAGGCTTCTGCATATATATATATATATATATATATATATATATATATATATATATATATATATATATATATATATATATATATATATATATATATATATATATATATATATATATATATATACAGTACTCGACAAAAGTCTGTGCCGGGTAGAGTAGGCCAGCACAAACTTTTGGCGAAAAAAGACAGACCTGTATCTTTGTGAGGGAAATATTTCAAAAGTCAACTGATGACGTGGTATTTTGTACTGTCACAGTTCATTTAGTATTCGCTCTCTATTCGTAGGGTGTGGTCAGTGAAGAGCGAGGTCTCCTTTTTGTGACTCTTTCTTTGTCATATACTGTGTGTTACCACCTAAGAATGGCTAGGAACATTCCGTTGAAACAGCATACTATTGCAAAGATATTTGCTTTAAAGGAAGCAGGCAATCAAACTAAAGAAATAGCCAATTTAACTGGTGTTTGCCATCGGTCTGTGATGAAATTAGTTTCTCGTTTTCGTCAGAGTGGCAGTAGTGACATTACTACCCACAAAACTAGGTCTGGAAGGCCTACGAAAGTGTCGGTTCGTGCCAATAGGTCGGGAAGTCCTACAAAGTATTAAAAGGTGAGCCATATGCATTATACGTACAATTTACTCCTTTTCCACACGTAAAAACATCTTGACTATCGCACTCGGTTGATTTTGTTTACACCCGGCACATACTTTTGTCGAGCACTGTATATATATATATATATATATATATATATATATATATATATATATATATATATATATATATATATATATATATATATATATATATATAGTTACGGCGTAATGTAGCACCATTCTGAAACAGGGGTAGTGAAGATGTTGTATTCACTTGGGGTTAATGGCAAGTCAATTAATGTCTCTCCTTTTATTACTTACATTACTGAACAAATAATAAATTGCTTTCTTCAGGTTATACATTGCATATGAAGCTTTATAGCTAACCTGGAAAGCCAAACTAAAATACAATCATGTAACACCTCCCCCTAAAAGGCGAATTTTTTTTACAATCTCGAGGGGAAATAGAATAGGTGAAATACCAAAAGGGATAGTGTTACGCCTGTGTGTTTTCCAAATGCCAAGATGTCCTGCCCTCCCATAACTTTTACAGTTCCTGTATGTTTTCCGTATGCAAAGATGTCCAGCCAATCCCACCACCACAACAACAACAATCACCAATAACCAACAATCACCAATAACCAACAATCACCAATAACCAACAATCACCAATAACCAACAATCACCAATAACCAACAATCATAAATCACTAACAATCACCAATAACCAACAATCACCAACCACCAATAATAACAAACCACCAACAATTTCACCAACCACCAACAATCGCCAACAATCACCAACCACCAACAATCAACAACAATAACCACCACAGTGACAGCGACAACGATGACGACAGCGACAGTGAGCGATAACGACAGCGACAGAGACGGCGAGGGCTGGACACTATCTCCACCAAAGGCACAGGAAACTCAGGGACAGGTTTGCTGGGGCTAGGAAACACGGCAATGGAAACTCAGGGACAGGGTTTTTATCTTAACCCTCTTGTGGTCCTGGGAACTGGTATACACTCCACAGCATCAAGGAAGATAACTGTTCCCAGTCCAAGCTGTCAAGTAGGCAAGCCGAGTAGGCAAGCGCTGACACACAACATTCCTATTCGTCCGTCAATGCTATTTTAACCCGTTTGTACCCTGGGAGCATTGTTACACGACATGAGGAGGACTACGAACCTTATAGACAGCTCGTCACCTTCAGGGTCTTCCAGGCATAGGACAGTGTTGTATCCCTCTGCTTCAACATCAGCATTTTCTTCCAGCCACTTGAACTTTACATCAATAGCAATTTCAATATTTTCTTTGTCTTCATCAGCAAACATTTCGGTATCTGATCATTATATACTGACTACAATTTTTTCCTTGTTGTCACTTCCCTCATGCCTGTCAGGTCAAACTTGCCAAAAATGTGGTTGTCCTTTGTCATTGGCCTTTCTCCTTCCAAAATTTGGAAGGTGATAGCATGCTGGTTGTCCGAGGTAGTTGAAAAGATCTGGCTCTTCTTTGTAGGGATGACACTGTTGACATCAAAGAGAACACAAAGAACGAAAAGGAGAGACATCATAGCTACTGACTGCCACTATTAAACTTTACCCCGACATCTTGACTACCATCCTGGCGAGGTCATCAATTGTTACGGCGTAATGTAACACTATTCTGAAACAGGGGTAGTCAAGATGTTAGTGAAGATGTTGTATTCACTTGGGGTTAATGGCAAGTCAATTAATGTCTCTCCTTTTATTACTTTAAGGGTTACATTACTGAACAAATAATAAATCATTGCTTTCTTCTGGTTATACATTGCATATGAAGCTTTATGGCTAACCTGGAAAGCCAAACTAAAATACAATCATGTAACAACCAACATACATACATACATACATACATACAACGTACGTACAGCTCCAGACAGATCAATGGTCCACACCCCATCCATCAGCGACTTGGTTTGGTCCTCGTGGGATCTGGTAACAGTTGCAGGTGGAGGGAGGGGGGATGTTAGTGGGAGAGGAGGAGAGAAATGTGGGCGGAGCTATATAGGAGGGTAACGAATGATCAGGTAGAGAAGACGTGTGTCAGGAGGAATGAATGAAGCATACACTGTGAACGGTATCGAATCACCAATAGTATAAAGCAGGGTTCTTTAAACTTTTTCAGTCGTGACCCAGTTTTTACTATGACATCATTCTCGCGACCCATACAGAAAGATCTTTTACAAATGATCAGAATTATCAACCAAAGAAAATACAAGTCCAAAAACTGAAACGTAATATTTATGATTAAAAGGAATTCTAACCAGAATTATAAACACTGCCTCACCTACCCCTCTCTCTCTCTCTCTCTCATTCTCTCTCAAGAAGGCTAATATTTGTGCAATGATTTTGTTTTATTGATAATTAAATATACGAATATTCGATTATAAAAATATGTTAGGTGGATTCATGTATGAACTTCATATTTATCTTATTGTCACGAACATTATTATTCTATTTTATTCATGTATTTATTATTGTGAGCCTGCGACCCAGTTTGGAGGAATTCGGGACCCGTAGTTTGAAGAATCCAGGTTTAAAGAAGTGCATACTGCATTAACGTAGGTGGATATAGGAGAGAAGAAATGTGATGATTTGAGGCGAGGGTGAGGGGGAAGAGGGTTTTTTTTTTTTTTTTTTTTTTAATTAATTGCGCCGTAGCGTCAATCAACAGGCAGGCAACAATACATACGGGTAGGCGGGACTCATGAGAATACAATGACTACAACCACACACACACACGCACACACACACACACACCACACACACACATCACGAAAACATAACAGAATGGAGCACAAGTATACAGACAAATATTACATTATGACCTACTTAAATCCACCAAAACGAGGGTGGTGTACCAGAAGTTCCTCCAGAACCTGGTGGTTCAGCAGGTGTCGACAAACCACATCTAGTGGCAGGCCCCGGGGCAGCAAGTGTCGGACAGTGGGGCAGGCCAGGCAATAGTGCTCCACAGTGTTAGCACGAGGCGCTCGACACAAGCGACACTCAGTGAAGGGAGGCTCACCCTGCATTCCAGCAACCTGCCACGGTGGCCGGTAGCCAAGCCTCAAACGAGCAGAGACTACATTGTGCCTCCGAACCATGAGGCCTCGACGACGGTAGGAATATTTGTAACGGCAGGCAGACTCATAATGTGTGATGGAGATGCTGAAGGGCCTCTCTGCATCCCTGCGTCGCCGCACAGGGAGGAGAGCGGCGGAGCGGACTTTAGAGAGGTAACATGTCAGGGAGAGAGGACGTCCAACACCACGAAGAGGCAGATGGCAGGCTTCCTTTGCGAGTCTGTCAACTGTACCATTGTGACGTAAACCTACATGGGATGGCACCCATAAAAATTTGACAGTCAAGTTACGATGACGCAATAAAGACAAAAACGATAAAATCTGCTGAACAACAGTAGAGTGTGTGGGCTGAACACTAGAGAGAGAATGAAGGGCAGGTCTGGAGTCACAAAAAATGGCAGCATTCACTCCACGTTGACAAACAAGACTAACAGCATCCAGAATGGCATACAGTTCACACAATGTTGAGCTAGAGTGGTTACAGAGACGACGGCCAACCCAGCCCCCTGGAGGTGACTCCATGTCAGGTGAGAAAACGGCACAACCTGCTGCACCATCCACTTGCAATGAGCCATCAGTGTAGAGGCAGTATGGATCTGTGATGGAGGACGTCACTGTTTCTATGTGTTCCAGAGCCAACTGCCGCTGTAGAGAAGGCAGTTCCGACTTGGAAGTAGGTGTGAAGCTCACATCAGGTGTTGGTAGCATCCACGGAGGGGGTCCTGGGGGGACGTCGGCCACCATTATATCTATATTAAGACTACGGATCATAGAGGAAACAGACCTTATAAGAGTACGTCCAGCAGGCAGTATGGGAGGGACCGGGTAGTTTGGTCTAAGAGAAGTCCTGACTAACTGAGAGTAATGGGGTGAAAGATGTGGGAAATGGAGGCACTTGACAGTGAAGCAAGTAACATTAGAATAAATTCTCTCCATTAACGGGGAAAGACGCAACTCACGCTGCATGTTCACTATCCTGGTCGACATTGGACAACCGAGAATTATTCTCATTGCTCTATTCTGAAACTTTTCTAAAGTTTCCAGAGTAGCCCTAAGAAGTTGAATCAGAGCAGGGGAGAGGTAATCAACAACTGAACGGATAAAAGCAATATAGATAGTCCTGGCTACTGGGATGGAGATGCCCGAGGAGTTGTTAGTGAGCCATTGAAGTGGCGTAAGTCGGCGCTGGAGACGACCCAATAAGTCCTGGACAATGGGATGGTCTTGAGGTCTGGCAGGGACAATTGGCCAAATATTGACTGGTGCGCCCAGGTAGCGATACTGGGAACACATGGGAATGACAGTCCCTCCAATGGTGAACACTGGCCGAGCTTGAGGAAGGCGGCAGGTGAATATTCTGCTCTTATCTGGGGAGACAATAATGCCACAGTGAGAGGAGGACACAGAGAAGGAGTCAAGAAACCGCTGGAGATCCCTTGGTGAGGTAGAATGAACACAGATATCATCAGCATAGCACGTAATTGTAGTTCCACGTATATCAGGGAGAGAAGTGAGCAGCCGATGCATCAGAATATTAAATAACAACGGGCTGAGAACACCCCCTTGAGGCGTACCAAGATGAAAACTGCGCAAAGGACTGAGCGCACCACTGAAAAACACACGGGAGGTCCTGTTACTCAGGTAGCCCCGAATCCACCGTAATAGATTACCCTTTATCCCAAAGTCAACCAGTTGATCCAAAATGACGTCTCTATTAGCAACATCGAAGGCACTTCGAAGGTCAATGAAGGCCACCACACTGTCCCTGTTAAGGCGAGTGTACAGGTCGACTAGGCAGTGGTGTGTGCTCAGCTGGGGAAGGAAACCAAACAGCCATGGAGAAAGGCGATCTTGCAGTCTGTACATGAGACGATTGAGTAAGATTCTCTCCATAACTTTACAAAAACAGGAAGTCAGGGAAATAGGCCTGAACTTCGCAGTGCCGGGCTTAGGGATGGGTATTATTGTGCTGCTGGTCCAGGCTCGTGGTACACAAGCATCACGAAGACAAAGATTGTACAGTAGAAGTAGAGGGTTCCCAGGAACTTGTTGAAGTAGGCACAGCACAGCATAAGTAATACCATTATCACCAGGGGAAGAAGCTCTACCCCGAGAGAGAGCACGTCGCAACTCCTCCTCTGTTATCACCTCTGCATCATCGTCATCATCTTGCAACAGAGCAGACATTAGACGTAGCCGATGGACAGCAGCAAGGGAAGTGAGTGCATCTTGTATGTGGATGGGTAGACTGGCTGAGGTAGCTTGTTCTGACCAGGCATCGACAAGTTGTTGGGCATAGTCGACGGGAGTGTGATGACGAGCAGTGGCCGGTGTCTTTTTAACAACCCGACGGATGAGGTGCCACATAGAAGCCACACTTGTTTGCTGGTTGATGCTGTCCGTGAACCGCTGCCAAGACTCAGTGTGAGCACACTCCTGCAGGGCAACTAAAGCATCCCTAGACATCTGGTAACGATGGAGCAGGTCAGGGGTTGGGTTGGCTTGAAACAATAGGCCATCACGTTCAGCCTCCTCCTTTGCCTCCTGTATACGTGCATCCAGCGTCCAGGAGTGGGCAGTATGGCGATGCTGGAGGTGTGGCCGGGAGACGTATAGCCTATAAAAGTCATGAGTAGCAGATACAAGATCAGAGTACAACTGTTCAGCTGATGATATGTCAAATGTAGGGAATACATGGGCCATGAATAAGATGTAAGTCGGGCAATATTTAGGGGGCACAGCAATACGCAAACGAGTGGCTGAAGCACTTGACCCAGCAGTTAGAGAATAATGAAACCGAAGAGCGATGTGATCAGAGAATAAGTCTGGCATGGAGGAGCACAGGACCACAGATGCTAACAGGCCAGACGAGAGGATGTAATCCATAGTACCTTCCCGGCAATGAGTGGCACCGCCAGTGTCCCAGCGTGTCAGATGATGCTTGCGGATGTATGAAAGGAGACGAACACCATTACGATTAATAGAGCCAGAACCATCACCCAAATCAGAATGCCGAGCATTAAAATCTCCCATATAAACCATACCACGCACTGTTGGAGAAGGAAGAGCCTCAAGAGTGAGTCTAGCTGGGGCAGAATAGACATTACATAGTTGGAGTACTCCATTCCCAGGCGATGTGGCAAGGAGCTATGTATGTAAGTCAGGAGACCATTCCTTACCAGATGAACATATGGCACATAACCTGAGAGAGGAGGAGCTTGCCCAGCAGCGAGTGGCCATCCTGGAAATGCTTCCTGGAGAAAAATAATACTGGGATGATGACGAAAAACATAGGTCTTAAGTTGAGTGAGCTTAGCATAACTGGTGATACCACATACATTCCAGGAGATGACATCAAGCCGGCAATCACTAGCGAACTCTGTATTTGGAGGTAGAAGTCCGGTGAGTCGGGGCAGATGAGCGACCTGGAGAAGAAGATGGACCAGGAGAAGGGACTGACTCGAAAAGCTTTTCAAGGCGAGATGCAACAGTATCCATCTTTTCGGTAAGGGTAGTGACAGTTGAGATGATGGCCTGCTGAGCCTCGACCAAGGTGGAGAGTTTGGAGTCATTGGCAGCCTGCGCAGCAACTAGCCCATCAATCCTGGCTTCAAGGGCAGAAAAGCGGTTCTCGAGAGCCGTACATCGTGCCATGAGGGTAGCAACAGACTTGTGAAGGGCCATGTCTGGAGGTGAGGCAGGGCTGGTAGGAGGAGCAGACTGGGGAGGTGGTGGTGGTGGCGGTGGTGGAGGCGGAGCAATAGTAGTGACACGAGCCTGGACCTGATGTCGGGTACATCCATGCCACACGTTAACCCCTGGCTGAAGGCATCGTGGACACTTCCATCGAGACGTATCCTCAGGAGGTGAAGGCTCAGAGGTGGAGGCAGCAGGACGTGATGGTTCGCCCCTGACAGGACACGTCTTGGAATCATGGTCGGCAGCACACCATGCACACTTCGGCCTGGCAGAACAATACCGGGAGATATGCCCCACACCCCAGCACCTGTAGCACCAAGGCTGGTCATTATGAAGTTTCCTCACCTCACACGGTGGAAGACAAGGGAGGAAATCAAAGGAAATCTCATTTGGAGGTGGATCAGGTTGACTCCAGACAACAACAATACGGCTAATGGGGGAACCATCTTGGAAAAAACGACGGGCAAAGTACACACCAGGGTATCCCTTAGCAAGTTTCGGGTCAACATCAATAGGAAAACGGGTAAGGATGTAGCTGGGGAACTTACGAGGCCTCTCGGGTGAGTCTTCAAGAATGAGAGGCAGAGACAAAAATTCACCAGCCTTCACTCTATCAATGATATCCTGACGCTTCCTAGAGATGTAGACAAACCAGGAGGTGACAGCAGCCATCTTGACTTCAGCCAGTTCACGCTGCAGCTGGAAGGCCCTGTTGACATCAGACAACCAACGCAACTTTGTGTCCGTAGATGGGTTCCCAGAGAAGGAGAGCTTGACATAGGCATTTCTTGGGGCAAAAGCAGGAGGGTTGGTCGAGGGCAAGGAGTTGGTATACAAGGAAGAAACACCACGTTGAGGCAGAGAAGGTACGTCATGCACAGCTGAAGCACCCTTGGCAGTCTTGGCAGCCGGAGGCAAACAGTCCACACCATCGGAATCCTGCAAGGAGTCGGACGAGGCATCAACGGGTCGCTTGGTAGAGGTTGAAGAGGTGGAAGGCTGCAACCTGAGCTGCGGAGTGACCGAGGAGAGGGGGGGAGGGTTGCGAGAAGGCAGCTCAGGCCAGTGATCCTCGATAGGAGACTCATCCTCCTCCGACATGGCCAAGTCGGCCTCCAGGCAGGAAGCCACATCCGAATCCGCGCTCTCCATTAGGCCAGGCAAGGCCTAGATGGGAAGCGAACAACTGAACACACACAAACACACGAACATACACACACAGAACCACAATAAAAAAAAATAAACCACAAACAACAATACCACAAACAGCAAAACCACAAAAAAAACGAGATAGAAAATATAAACAACCCCTATAACACCACAGACACAACAACACACAAACAAGAACGTTGAAACAAGACAAACAACAACACAGGCAGAGCGCCAGGAACACGTCTTCACTCCTGGAAAGTTGGGGTGAGACTGGGGAAGAGGGTAAGACAAATGAAGGTGATTAGTTGAAAAGTAATAACAAACAAATATGATTAGAATATCAGTTACATTATATCCTTTAAATAAAGGCACTGTCTTTTGTTCACCATCGTAGTGGGATAGACTAGTGAATATATATTATCCTTTGGATATTAGACAGCTATCCCTGTATTCCTTTTATCCCTCGTGCTTGTCCCGTAGGGGGGGTATATATTTCTCTTTCCTGCAAATGGGTTTAACAAGTTAACATTCTGACTAGCAACAAACTAGCAAATGGCAATGCATGAAACCTATAGTCCTTCAGTTTTATGAAGGCGAAATGTTGTGGCTGGGATAATAATGCGTATCTGCCAACACTTTAATTATAAATAATTCATATATCTTTCCCCATAAATCTCTAGTTGTTTTCTAAATTCTCTACATATTGACTCCGTTGGGGGGTATTGCCTGCACAAGTGATGTGGGAAATACTTTGAGGGTTTTGGCACCCCTTCGGCCCCAGCCACTAGCTTTAAGTTTTTCATCTATCACTCTTTTCTTTCTATTTCCTTCCTTCTTGCTGTCTCGCTTCTCTATCACCGTTTTCTGGCGCTATATGACCTCGCTGTTGCGGCGCCTAATATCAATCAATCAATCAACCTCTACATATTGAGAACCAAAATGCGATCTACAACATAATCTCAGCCGTAGTTTTTCGAATCATATAATTGGACTATAAGTGATAAGGGAGAAAGGCCTATGTCATTAAAACTTTTTAAGAACGAATGAGAAGGTTAAAAATATGAGAAAGAAAAGATAAACGGTAAGAAAGGAGGGAAGGGCAAGCGAGAGAGGGATAAGACAGTAGGGAGGATGTGTAAGGTTGCCAGTTACTTGAGAGATACTGTAATATATATAGCCTATGCATAAAATTAGACCAAGTTTATTGAAAACGCCATATAGCGGCGCCTATTTAAGTTTAACATCGATTATTTTTAAGGAAATGCATATTTAGAAGAAAAAATCCTGGTAAATAGCTTAATGAATTTGTTGACAAATCTGATTATTAAAAAAGTTAGAAAATTAAACCGTCTTCTGCCGAAAAAGAAAACAAAACAGCTGGGCTTGGGAGAAGGTGATAAATAGGGTGGACTACAAGCACAAGGGATTTGATTGATATTAGGTGGCGCAACAGCAAGGTCATTTAGCACTAGGAAAAGGTGATAGAGAGGTGTGACAGCAAGCAAGAATGAAATAGGAAGAAAGGAGGGACAGTTGAAGAAATATAAGCTAGTGGCGGGGGCCGAAGGGGCGCCAAAACCCTTAAAGTATTGCCCACATCATTACATGCATACATACATACATAGAACGTACGTACATACATACATACAACGTAGGTACGTACGTACAGCTCCGGACAGATCAAGGGTCCACACTTTTTCCACAAGCGACTTGGTTTGGGCCTCGTCAGATCTGGCAACAGTTGCAGGTGGAGGGAGCGGGGATGTTTGTGGGAGAGGAGGAAAGAAATGTGGGCGGGGCTGTATAGGAGGTAATGTGGGAGGGTAACGAATGATCAGGTAGAGAAGACGTGTGTCAGGAGGAATGAATGAAGCATACACTGTGAACGGTATCGAATCACCAATAGTTTAAAGCAGGGTTCTTCAAACTTTTTCAGTCGTGACCCAGTTTTTACTATGACATCATTCTCGCGACCCATACAGAAAGATATTTTACAAATGATCAGAATTATCAACCCAAGAAAATACAAGGCCAGAAACTGAAACATAATATTTATGATTAAAAGGCATTCTAACCAGAATTATAAACACTGCCTCACCTACCCCTCCCTCTCTCTCTCTCACTCTCTCTCAAGAAGGCTAATATTTGTGCAATGATTTTGTTTTATTGATAATGAAATATATGAATATTCGCTTATAAAAATATGTTAGGTAGATTCATGTATGAACATCATATTTATTTTATTGTCACGAACATTATTATTCTATTTTATTCATGTATTTATTTTTGTGAGCCTGCGACTCAATTTGGAGGAATTCGGGACCCGTAATTTGAAGAACCCGGGTTTAAAGAAGTGCATACTGCATTAACGTAGGTGGATATAGGAGAGAAGAAATGTGATGATTTGAGGCGAGGGTGAGGGGGAAGAGGGTAAGAAAAATGAAGGTGATTAGTTGAAAAGTAATAACAAACAAATATGATTAGAATATCTGTTACATTACATCCTTTAAATAAAGGCACTGTCTTTTGTTCACCATCGTAGTGGGATAGACTACTGAATATATATTATCCTTTGGATATTAGACAGCTATCCTTGTATTCCTTTTATCCCTCCAGCTTACCCCGTAGGGGGTTATTGCCTGTAATGATGTGGGCAATACTTTAAGGGTTTTGGCGCCCCTTCGGTCCCCGCCACCAGCTTACATTTCTTCAACTGTCCCTCCTATCTTCCTATTTCCTTCTTGCTTGCTGTCACACCTCTCTATCACCTTTTCCTGGTGCTATTTGACCTCTCTGTTGCACCACCTAATATCAATCAAATCACTCGTGCTTGTAGTCCACCCTATTTTTGGATAAAACCTTAAAATTGGCAAGAACATCATTTTATAGGGTTGAACCTCCCCTACCCCGTGACAATAAAAACTTACTGATATTACCCTACAGCGATAAATTTGCCCAAATCCCTCATCTTCTTAAAACATGGAATGTTAATGTTGCCTTCTGCAATGATAACACAGTCAAGAAAATTTTGATCAAAAATTCACCCGATTTCTCATGTGGGTGTATCTACAAAGTACCTGGTAAAGAATGCAATATGTTCTATATAGGACAAACTGGAAAAGACCTTTCAATCAGGGTCAAACAGCATTAATATAGTGTTAGGACCAGACAATAATCTAATGCTTCATTTATTCATATGAGAGAGAATAATCATTGTATTGACTTGGATAATGCTTCGTCAATCATGTCTTGAATTCATCTGTAAATAGAACTATCATAGTGTCAAGTTTGATTAAACACACAGAAAATATTAATATGAACTTAAACAATGGTATGTACAGTCTGTTACAGTTCCGACTGGGCCACCCAGTATCGAGAGATCGTGGATGTGGCAGAAGTGTGTGTGTGTGTGCTCGAAAATTATACGGATCGTCAATACTCTCCCTCTTTAGTGAACATGACCCTGCCTCAAAGTTCATTTCATAGATGGCGCTGTGTAGTTGTGGAAGGAATGTGGACTGCAGGGTTGAAGTTTCGGGAAACATCTATGCTCGTGCCAATGAGTCATGAGCTCTCAGGCAGTGTGGTTGAAGAATGCTGATATGGAAATTTAGAACCTATATTACACAATGAGTAGGTGAAGCTAAGGTAAAGTTGTTCGTAGCCTGAACAGTGAATATTTCTTCTTAATGGTTATCATGTTTGGCATGCAACATTGCATTGTTTTCTTGTTTTTCTACCAACTCGAGCAGATCGAGCAGATAAGGTTGTTTGCTTTGGCCATCATATTTTGGTAAGCATTATTTGATGTTCACCTCTGATTTTGTATTTTATTTGTAAGTCACGTTACAGTGTATTACATGCATAGTAAAATTCCTTCATTACTAAATACTCTCTCTCTCTCTCTCTCTCTCTCTCTCTCTCTCTCTCTCTCTCTCTCTCAAATGAACACTATCTTATCCAGTCTATTTAGATATGAAATCGTATGGAGATTTAGGACCAACTCCACATTTGATCGTTGTAGTTTGTTAGCGCCCAAACGAAAGAATCTAAACTGTGTAAATGACTTTTGACTGATTTATTGGATTAATCTGATGAGTAAAGTTTACAGATATTGTAATAATACTAGTGCTTGATAGTTATAGTGAATAGGTATACTCTGCTTTTGGGAAATAACGAAGGCTTGCGAGTGTGTTTGGGGAGGAATCTGACAAACAAAATGACTATGTGGGACCGGCCCTGACTCCTTGACATTCTACGTTAAACAAATAAGTGTCAAAATATGTGATCTTTTTGCCAGTGATAGATTCTTCTTCACCACCTCCTAACTTCTTCACTTTTCTTATCCTGTTCTTTCTTCACCTTTCCCTCATCTCCACCTCTTCTCCCTTTCTCCTTTAGGCCCCGTAGGGGGTTATTGCCTGTAGTGATATGGGCAATACTTTAAGGGTTTGGGCGCCCCTTCGGCCCCAGCCAATCTCTTTCAGTTATTCAACTGTCTCTCTTTTCTTTCTATTTCCTTCCTGCTTGCTGTCCCACCTCTTCTATCACCTTCTTCTGGCGCTATATGATCCCTATGTTGCAGCGCCAAAAATCAATCAATCAATCAATCAATTTGCCAATGATAATCAACTGGCATTGATTGTTAAATTAACTGGGTTATGTTTATTTAGAAGCCACACCTAAATGGGGAAGAGGGATCACTCCTAGCAACCAAACGTGTGTTTAACCTCCTAATAGATTACCCAGATTTTTGCTAATAAACCTTTTGTAGTGAAAAATAGTGTGTGCATAACAGTAGGTGTTTTACCAAATTTGCACATCGTTCACATAATGATTGATTTATTCCAGAGATAACGGTGTGTGGCTGTGAGGAAGAGAAGGGGGAAGTTTCGGAAAGTAGGTGGGCAAGGTGAAGTTCACTGGAAGGCACCGGTTGAGCACACGGATAAGTAGGGTCATTACTTTAGCTAGGAATGTAGTTTGCCAGTCAGTATTTGATGAGCGTTTCAGAGTAACGACTCCTTATAATGATAAAATCCTAAAGATTTTTATTACTATGTTTATTGTATCACCCGTTACCATAAATCCTACGAATTATGAAATTACTCCGAAACTATCCCTCTCGTATATTCTGTGTATCTTTTTCTCGAGTCATCAAGTAATGAATGGATAACGTTAGCTACACAAATTAAAGAAGAATGTGTCTAAATTGACATTACCGATATCATGCTGTATGTGTAATAATCCTAAAGAAAATTAGCTCCTAGTAAAAGTCAGACAGAACACGTGATTAAACCAAGATTTACTTGCATTATAAAGAAATATGAAATATTCGCGTCCATGCCCGAGATCACATCTTAAAACACGCTGCACACTCAGAGGGACCCCTATTCGGAGACATTTTTTTCGAGTCTGACCTGGTCAATGCAATCCGTTCAGTTAGGTTAGATTAAGTATGGTTGGGTTGAAATGCAGTCAAGTAGGTAAAATGAGCTGGGAAAGACCATGAGACTATTTAAAAAAAATCCTATGGTTACTTTTATTCCTAAATGTTAGGAGCAATTTTCCTTCATTTCGTCCCAGCACTTCTTGCTCTCCAGCCAAATTCGAGAAATATGCTAACCAGCTGTAAAATCGGCGGTTGAACCCTCGTTGGCCGGGGTAAAGATAAAACTCTGCTGGTTATTCTCTACTTTCGTCATCTTTACTGGTTCATAATTTCAATCGACAGGAACACTATATAAATCTAAATAGGCAAAGTAGGAGTTATACAATCCTTTACAACCCAACAACATTTATTTAAACAAAATATTTTTTTATTTACATTGACAATTAATATCCAGTCTAGCCACCTTCCTTCTCTATGACGGCACGCAGTCTATCGGGCACAGAGGCCACAATGCGTCGAATTTGTTAGGTTTGTTGCGGAACATCTCCCACTGAGCCTGGGTATGAGCCATTAGTGCCTCCGGTCTCCGCTCCACCATCTCTGGCTCCCAGCAGTTGACCATATTAGCCCACACGTTCTCTATGGGGTTCCAACGAAGTTCACCTTGCCCACCTAGGCTACTTTCTGAGACTTCGCCCATCTCTTCTCCACAGCCACACACCGTTATCTCTGGAATAAATCCATCATTATGTGAACGGTGTGCAGATTTGGTAGATCACCTACTACTATGCACACATTAATGTATCTATTAGCAAAACTTGGGGTAATCTATTAGTAGGTTAAACACACGTTTGGTCGTTAGGAGTGATCCCTCTTCCCCGTTCACCTGTGGGTTCAAAACAAACATAACCCAATTAACAATCAATGCGAGTTGATTATTACTGGCAAAACGATCGCTTATTTCGACACTACTAATTTGTTTATTAACGTAGAATGTCAGGGAGCCATGACTGATTCCACAGTCATTTTGTCAGAGTCCTCCCCAAACACACTTGTAAGGCTTCGTTATTTCCCAAAAGCTGATTATTCCTATTCACCAAAACTATCAATTGAGCATTTGTATTATTACAATAGCTGCATACTTCACTCATCAGATGCTTCCAATAAATCAGACACAAGTCATTTACACAGTTTAGTTTCTTTCGTGTGGGTGCTAACAAATCACAACGAACAACTGTGGAATTGGTCCTCACTCTCTGTCCGATTTCATTAGTATAGAGATAGGATAAGATAAGATGGTGTTTATTTCAGAGAGAGAGAGAGAGAGAGAGAGAGAGAGAGAGAGAGAGAGAGAGAGAGAGAGAGAGAGAATTACAGTTGACTTTAAAATTTTTATTACGAGAGAGAGAAAGTATTTAGCAATGAAGGAATTTTACTATGCATGTAATACATTGTAACCTAACTTACAAATAAAATACGAAATCAAAGGTGATCTCAAATTATGCTTACCAAAATATGATGGACAAAGAAAACCACCTATCTGCCCGATCCTAGTTGGTAGAAAAACAAGATAACAATCGTGGCAACGAGACGTGAGCTCTGTCAGAACGGCTGAGCAATGTTGCATGCCAAACATGATAACCATTAAGAAGAAATATTCACTGTTCAGGCTACGAACAACTTTACCTTAGCTTCACCTACTCATTGTGTAATATAGGTTCTAAATTTCCATATCAGCATTCCTCAACCACACTGCCTGAGAGCTCATGACTCATTGGCACGAGCATAGATGTTTCCCGAAACTTCAACCCTGCAGTCCACATTCCTTCCACAACTACACAGCGCCATCTATGAAATGAACTTTGAGGCAGGGTCATGTTCACTACAGAGGGAGAGTGTTGACGATCCGTATAATTTTCGAGCACACACACACACACACACTGCTGCCACATCTACGATCTCTCGATACTGGGTGGCCCAGTCGGAACCGTAACAGACTGTACACTCGCGGTCAGAAGTTGTGTCCCGATACCCTGGCACGATGATTCGTAACCAGGTGAAGTTGGAAGGTTTGAACAACGGTATCTTGTGAGGAAAGAGGTGCAAGGTGTATCTTTGTTCGAACCATCGAACTCGTCTGGTTGCGACTCATCTTGTCAGGAAATCAGGACACAACTTCTGACCGCGACTGTACATGTTGGATAGTTTCATCATAGACAAGATTGTTAGTAAGATAAGTCCAACTGCTGTTCCTTAATGACTGAAGATAATCTTATGTTTAGAGGTCATTTCAGGTTTGATGAGGGTTGGGTCAGGTAAATCCTTGTAGCACCATATGGGTGTGTATTGCTTTGAACTCGTAGTGACAACACCTTCAGGTTGCCAGTTAGTTATTAAATGTATCGGTATATAAGGTGTCTCTCGGCAACTATTCTTCTACATTCTGTATTTCCCCTGAAGATGTGAATACACGAAAGTGCTTGGGGCTCCGTGTTTATTTTTCCTTCCTTGTGGATTTATATATATATATATATATATATATATATATATATATATATATATATATATATATATATATATATATATATATATATATATATATATATATATATATATATATATATATATATATTTATTTATCTATATATATATATATTTATCTATATACATATATATTTATATATATACATATATATTTATATATATACATATATATTTATATATATACATATATATTTATATATATATTTTATTTTTTTTAATGAAAAGGGATGCCTTGCGACGCTACCTGGGGTGAACAGACTCTAAGATACACAATACAGTTTATTGGTAGTACATAAAGGTCACACAGAATATGGTAATATGCTGGCATGCCGTGCCGTGCTGTAGTCGCTGCAGGAGAGTTGGCTGAAGGTAGGAGGTTACTTGTGTGATCAGAACGAGAACACAGGTAGATGTAGGGCAGCTAGGTGGTGTGGCGGCAGGCAGGGCTCCAGTGCTCGGGCTGGATTGAGTGTCCTAGCAGGGCAGTCCGCCCCCCTTATATTTGGTTCGAGCCAGGGAGTGGAGGCAACAGCTGCTATCCCCAGGGGGCTTACAGCGGCTTGGCTTGAGGTAGGCGTGGTCCCGGGGGCGGCTTAGTTCTGCATGGCTCGAAGATTAATGTACAGTCACGAGCATAAGTTTCTTTACCCCCCTTTCGAGAGTGAGGTCGAAGTCGTGGTTAGTGATAGACTAGACGAACAAGGAGGAGCCAGTTCACAATGCTCGGATGATGCTTCATTACATTACAGGTATTCACTTATTTGAACCCAACACATTTTACGACGGCATGAATAGTTATGATGAATTTTAAAGGAATTTTTAATACTCTGCTCTTGCTAATTTGTGAGAAAGCAATATTAATAGCCAAGTCGTAGAGGAGAATATCGGTGTAATAAGGGTTTTATTACCTATCATAATGACTGGTTTACTATCGTATTATTATGTCCATTATCATTATTATTATTTATTATCATTATCATCATCAACATCACCATCATCAACATCATCATCATCTTCATCATTATTATTTTTATTATTATTAATAAGGAGTTGGGCAGCCAAGGGTGTGTAAGGTGTAACCACTCAGAATTTATTGCCTTAGACAAATAGTAATACACACCAAAATATCCACATCAGAGACAATGGTTTATATGAGAAAATCCCATGTTATAACATCCAATATTTCCTCAACCGTATACAAAGCTACCTCAACACATATTGACCACACAACATGTCGTTTGTATAAGTTTCCACAAATTATGAAAAACACAAAATGAAATTTTTCTGCTGAAGAGTTATACCAGGAGTTACAAGGTATTTCATATAAATTAAAACAGTATAGGAAGAAGATAATCAGCCTGTCATTTTTACTTATCTTCTTATAGAGAATAGCATGCAAACTTCATTCTCCTTTTACCCCACTGGACGAGGTAATAATAACACTGGACGAGGTAATAATGTTTAACAATAGTTGCTTACAAAACAGTTACTAATATTTTGTCCAACCCCCGTTTGCTGCAATTACTTCTTGCAGTCGGGCTGGGACTGACTGAACCAGGTTGCTGCATATATCTGGTCGACGTCGAATACTCTCCCACACATCTCTTGCTTTGTTCTCTACTGCCTGGCTCGTTCTTTCAGGAACCTCCCACTCGCGAACCATCATTCCCCAAAGATTTTCTATAGGATTGCAGTCGCAACCTTTTGATGGCCAGTCGAGCAGTTCAATCTCTGGGTGGCGACTAAACCAATCTCTGACTGCGTGGCTAGTGTGAATTGGTGATCGATCTTGCACCCTTGCACCAGCCTGATGGTGTGGGGCTCCGGGAGAGCATACACCCGAACCGAAGGCAGGAGAGACGTCTCAAGGATATTAATATACTGTTCAGCATTCAAGTGGCCGTCAATAGTTACTAGCTCTCCTGGTCCCGCTGACCACATCCAGCCATGAAATGAAACGCTGACCCTCCCACTTCTACCTTTTTTATGAATGTTTTGTGGGTCATACCTAGTATTGGTTACTCGCCAACAATGTCTGCGGGTCCCCTCCACAGAAGTAAAGCATTTTTCATCAGTAAAAATTTTTGTATTCCAAAAGTCCATACCAAAATTGCTATAATGCTGCGCAAACCTAAGTCGTGACTCCTTCGTGACGTCATTAAGTACCTCTTTAACAGAGGGAACGTAGCAATGCACTCCCGCCTCGTGCAAGTGCCGTCTACTCGTGGATGGGTGGCAGGGTAATTGAAGTTCACTGGTTAGAGATACAGCTGTTGATTGAGGAGCTCGTCTCGCTGCATTGACAAGCATCGCATCCTGTTGAGGTGTTATTTTCCTGGGTCTGCCGGATCTTGGTCTCGTTTCTACGTGTCCTTCTTCGAAACGTCTGATCCACATCCTTACAGTTGGTTTACTAAGACCCATCAAGTGACTGATTTCATTAATGGACTTCCCGGCTTCGTGATATCCTATAATCATGCTTCGTCTCATAATTATCTCTGGCCGATTGTCCCTAGGTCCCCTGGCTGCCATGGCTGTAGATCGAGAGCATGTGATGCTTACTTATAAACTGTGGTGTATTGGACATTATAATTAGAATGAAATGGTAAAAGGGATTTGTAATCAACTGATATCGAGATTAAAATGGCTTTTCTAAACATGACTGCCGATAAGATAGGCTGGTTGACTCTGTTTTAAGTGAGAAGGTATGACCCATAATAGCAAGGACTAATAGCTACGCTTGCTGATATTATGCAAAAGATATAAAATAGCAAACAATTATATGCCCTATAAAGAAAATACACTACATTTTACAGTATGAGATCAATATTACAGCAACACATGATACACTAAGAAAACCCCGTGTTGAGGAAAGCAGACGGGGGCTAGCTATATACAGACCTTTTCAGTGAGCGGTTTTTCTTGCTACTGAGTACTGACTATATTGAGTCATTGACCACTGCCACTTTAATTACACTTCGTGATTCGAGAGTAAGAAACAAAACACAGTCGAACGAGTATGGTGTGCTCGTGAGTGAACGAACTTCTGTGACGTCATGAAGCATCATGAGATTTACTGACTCCCAATGTTCGTATGCCCTGCCCTTCTCCAACCACGACTTTGGCCTAACTATAGCCAGAGGGGTAAGAAAACTTATGCTCGTGACTGTACCTGGCCTGCTAAGAATAGACCAGGGATATAGGAGTAGTATACCTAACGATACAGGAGTAGCCATATGTGTGTGACCCCCCCAACGGGAACCGCCTTGACGTGGTGGGGGGGCTTACGTGTCTCTGAGACCTGGCGAGCTAGACTAGAGGGGGCTACGGCCCCTGCTCTGCCCCGATTTCGGGGAGAGAGGGCTTCCCATGCTAGTAAGGTCGCCAGTGAGAGACCAGACTAAATGGTTCCCATGCATTAGGCTGCCAGTACGGGCCAACAGCGCTGCCCTCCGAAGGGACTGCCCTCTAGGGGCCGTCCTATGTTGGATGGTTGGGTGTCTGGGCCGGGAGATGTTGGGGAGGGGGGTCTCAGCACCGTCGTGGGCAAACTTTCGAGCCATTGGGGCTGCTTTTTTAAACGAGTGGCCCCGTGGGGGAAGAGGTACCCCGCCCACGGTGACCAGCGCTCGGTCCCCTCATCTGCCCGGTAGGTAGTAGCTCTTGGCTCCTGGGGCCAAAAACACTAAACCAATGATATATGGATACAGAAAAGCCCCAATCTCTTCCTCGAGCGGTGGTCGACCAGGCCCTCGAGACGTCACTCTCTGGTCGTGGTAAGATGCAGAAAGCTGCAAATAAGAGTAGACCTAGCAGGTCGGGTGTTGTGTCGAAGAACCCTGTTAACGATTTGGACACGTTAATGTTAACGAATGTACTCGCATCCTTTACCTATGGCGCTATCCACTCCATTTTTAAGTGCTTTGGAGTAGTCCTCCGAATCCGAATCACATATGACAGTGATTGTAGGTCTAATCGGTGCTATATTACTTTCAATACAAATGCTGCTGCCAAAGCAGCATTTGAGTCAAAAGATTCTCTGACGGTGGGGGATACTCATTGTAAAGTTCAGATGATACGGTCCATCAATGTAGTTGACAGTGACAATGATTACTGCCCTAATATATTTGATGATTCTGCAGAGCATGTCCCAAAGGAATGTCGGGTTCCTACACCCTTTTGGTTTGTGGCTTACTACAGGGAGGGACGTGGTAACATTATCCATGCTTCCCAGTATCTTGAGAAAGAAATTGGATTATTACCAATGGGCCACATAAAGAAATATGGTAAGGGAGTTTTAATCAGAGCCAAAGATCTTACACAGGCCATGATGCTCCTCAATCTCCCCTGTCCTTCTGATAGCATGTTTGAATCTATTAAACCACATCAAACATTTAATTATAGCAAGGGGCGTATATATAATGACGACCTGTATGAATTCTCTGAAGAGGACATTCTCGCTATGTGCCCAGACAGTGTCCAACGAGTAACGAAGATGAAAGGCAGTAAAAATATGATCATCCTCACTTTCTATGGCTCGCATATCCCAGATCGCATTAACATTAACCCCACCTCATTTGAGGTGAAGCCTTTTGTTGAGCGTCCCCTACAGTGTTTCTGTTGTTATGAGTTTGGTCATGGGAAAAGGAACTGCAACAACCGTTCCCGGAGTGGTAATTGTTCTGCTCTTGACTCACATCTTACTTCTGAGTGTCGGTCAGAGAGTTACTGCTTTTACTGCAGAGATTCTCAGCCCTTGCGTTCTCGCCAATGTAAGATGTACCTACTTGAGCAGGATATCCTCCACTTGGCTAATACTTAATTCATTAGCATAGGTAGTGCCAGACGGCAACTCAACTTCAGGCGACAGAAGGATGGTGGTGTGAAGACATACGCCTCCTCCCTTCGCCTTAAATTGGTTGCAGCACCCTATCAACCCTCTCCAGAGGCAGCTGCTTCTTGCTCTAGTGAGAACGTTTCTAAGGTTACTCTACATAATAGTTTCTCTGTCTTGGAAACTTTATCAGACACTCATTCTGGTGACCCTTCAACTGATGACAATTCTCAGACTTTAGCTAAAGGTGTCCATGTGGTAGAGATTCACGCTGCCACACGCTCTCCCAAAAGGAAACTTAAGTCACCTAAACTGCCACAGAGAGGCCTTCGTGGTTCCTCTGAGGCACTTGACTCTATAGATGTTCCACCTTGTGAGGCAACCATCTCTGTGGACTCATCCATAGTTTCCTCTCAATTTCACCAGAAGCGTTCTCGTGGCTCTGATGAATCTCTTGATTCAACAGAAGTTCCTCCTCGCAAGCTTCCTTCGGGATCATCAGATGGGCGTGAAGTTAATGTGGATGCCACGGATGTTGTGACTTCAAAAGATTCACTTTCTCTTCCGCTTGAGCAGCGGAGTGATTCTACCACCTGTATTATGGTTGTTGATGTATCTGCCTGTGTCAGTGATACCACTGCTGTACAGGACAGAACCAATGTAATTGTTTCAAAGAATATCCCATCTCATATACCTTCATCTTCTTCTAACATATCAGATGCTTCAGGGACTCGTCTACAGGTCCCAATTACTGCCCCAAGTACTACTCCTCGGGTTCGCTCTTCTTCTAGTGGCCCAGGATTAGACAAATCTTATTGTTTGAATAAACCCTCAGGTCGAGGTGGTAGTGGGAAGTACCTCCGTGAGGCTTCCCAAAAATCAGTACTAAAGTAACACCTTTCAAGGTCCTTCAGTGGAATTGCCGTGGCTTGCGTGCTTCTTGGGAGAAACTGCGCGTTCTTCTCTCTAGCTTCTCTCCTGCATGTGTTTCTCTCCAAGAGACAATGCTTGGGGACTACATTCCTGCCAGTCCTCCAGCATACTCAGCATTTTATTCCAATTCATTTGAAGGGCAGGGTCATCATGGTGGCTCTGCCATCCTAGTTCGCCGAGATATTCCATGCACGAGCCTGGAGCTTGACACTCCGCTCCAGGCTGTTGCAGTTAAGGTTTTTATGGACCGCACGTACACTGTATGCAGTCTATACCTTCCTCCCAGTGTTACAGTTGAGAGGGGTGATCTCAACCATCTTGTACGGGACCTTCCATCTCCCTTTATTTTATTGGGTGATTTTAATGGTCGTCATCCTCTGTGGGGTGACAGTTCGGTCAACCCCAGGGGTGTTTTATTGGCTTCTTTTATTGAGGATGAGGGATTAGGGGTTTTAAATACAGGAGATGTGACACATTTTAATAGCCCTACTGGGACTTTTACCGCCATTGACATTTCCCTTTGCTCACCCAGTGCTCTGTTGGATTTTACTTGGAGAGTGTTGCCTGACTTATATGGCAGTGACCATTTCCCTATACTTTTAGAAGGTAACAGGTACGAACCACAGTCTCGTCTTCCAAGGTGGAAATTAGAGAAGGCTGACTGGCAGTTTTTTAGAGAGCTAACTTCTTCGGTCTCTTCTGTAGCCGATTTCGGTAGCTCTGACGAGGCTGTAACATATTTCACTGATATGCTCCACTCTGCTGCTCTCAACTCTATCCCTAGAACTTCTGGCTACTTTCCCAAACGTCCTGTCCCTTGATGGTCACCAGTCTGCACCACTGCTGTGCGGGAGAAGCGCGCTGCTTTCTCTCGCCTTCGTCGCAATCGTGGGGACCCAACTCTTTTAGAGGACTTCCGACGGGCAACAGCTCGGGCTAGACGAGTTTTAAAAGAGGCCCGACGTGCATCTTGGAAGGCCTATGTGTCTTCAATTAATACTAAAACTCCACTCACCCAAGTGTTCAGGAGAGTCCGTAAGATGGCGGGGAAGTTTTCTCCTAGTTCTCCACCTGTACTTAAGGTCAATGGAATTAAGATCATGGATGGTTTGACAGTGGCCAATACCATGGCGGAGGCTTTTGCAAAGGTCTCCAGCCGTGACTCTCGACCTTTGGCTGTCAGGCATGAGTTAAGAGCCAAGGAGCGTACAGTCCTGGATTTCACAGGGAACGAGAATGAAAGTTAAAACCATATATTCACCCTGAGAGACCTGCATTCTGCTCTCTCTCTCTGCGGCGACACTTCTCCTGGGCCAGACAACATCCCATATGCAATGTTACGACACTTGGGTGAGGAAGCGATCTCATTTCTTTTAGCTGTATATAACAGAATCTGGCTGGAGGGTGTCTTCCCTTCTGGGTGGAGGGTTGCTACCATCCTTCCTTTTCACAAGCCGGGCAAGGACTCTGGTGTTGCCCTCAATTATCGACCAATTGCTTTGACCTCATGTCTCTGTAAACTATTTGAAAAGATGGTGAATGTCAGACTGGTATACTTCTTGGAACGGGGTGATTTTCTGTCTCCGTCCCAGTCTGGCTTTCGTAAATACCGTTCCACTACAGATGCTCTGGTCAGGTTGGAAGCTGCTGCATGTGAGGCTTTTGCACGACATCAACACCTTGTCTGTGTATTCTTTGATTTAGAGAAAGCCTATGACACTACATGGCAATATGGCATCCTGCAGCAACTCCATTTATATAGCCTGCGGGGTCGCCTTCCACGCTTTCTTAAGGAGTTTCTCAGTGGTCGCAGTTTTTCTGTGAGGGTTGGTACAACCCACTCAGCATCTGTTGCACAGGAGGAGGGCGTCCCCCAGGGAAGCGTCCTCAGTGTCACATTGTTTGCAGTAGCAATTAATGCCATTGCCTCATCCCTTCCAGACGGTATAGCTAACTCGATGTACGTTGACGACCTAGCAGTCTGGTTTGCTGCTTCCCGTATGTCAGTGGTGGAGCGGCGCATGCAGCTTGCCCTTGACAGGGTGTCACGTTGGACTGATTCTCATGGGTTTCGATTTTCTCCTTCCAAGACAGTTGCTATGCACTTCTGCCTCATCCGAGGCATCCACCCGGATCCGGACTTAATCATGTATGGTCATCGGATACGATGTGTCGAGGAGACTCGCTTTTTGGGTCTCCTTTTTGACAAACGTTTGACTTGGGTTCCCCACTTACGTACACTTAAGGTCTCTTGCCTCAAGGCTCTTAACCTGTTGAGGGTCCTGAGCCATACATCCTGGGGGGCTGATCGGGCCACCCTCCTCTGCCTATACCATGTTGTTATTAGGTCAAAACTCGACTATGGGTGTGAGGTGTACTCTTCTGCCACCGATACCCGTCTCAGAGTTTTAGACCCTGTTCATTATGCTGGAGTACGTCTGGCGACCGGAGCCTTCAGGTCGTCCCCAATCCCCAGTCTCCTGGTGGACGCTAATGAGCCACCTCTTGATCTCCGTCGCCAGTCCTTGATGGTTCGTTGTTGGCATCGATTACATCGACTTCCTGACACCCTACCTTGCTTGGCAGTGTCATCTGATATCATGTCTCTGTACTACCTTTTACATTCTCGTGCACCATGGCCCTTTGGCTTCCAGGTCAGAAAGGCTATGGAGGAGATGGGCATAGATGACTTTCAGATTTGTCCTGTGAGGGTCCCCAGGGTGGCTCCATGGCTTCTTCCAGAAGTTTTCCCTGCACCTGCTTTACAGACAAGAAGGAATTTCTTCCTCCTCCAGTGGCTCGTTCCCTCTTTTTAGAACATGCCTTCACTCACAGGGAGTCCCTCCCTGTGTACACTGATGGGTCAAAGTCTGATGCTGGAGTTGGCTTTGGAGTTGTCTTTCCTGACTTTTGCCATGGAGGCAGGCTCCCTTCTGTCATGTCCATTTTTACTGCTGAGCTCTTGGCCATTTTATATGCCCTCCAAGTGATTTTTACTCTCCCTCAGCCTTCGTTTACTATTTTTAGCGATTCCTGTAGTGCCTTGCAGGCCTTGTGCAATTTTAACTCTACCCATCCCCTGGTGTTGGCCATTCTTGAGTGGCTTGTCCTCCTGGGTCGTCGTGGCCGCAAAGTCACTTTTTGTTGGGTTAGGTTGGCTAAGGCTGTGGTCTCCAATTCCCGGCCTCCTGCCAGGCATCATCCTGTTCCTGCAGTGGACCTTCGACCCTACATAGATGCTACCGTTCGTTCCTGCTGGCAGGACAGATGGGACGCCATCGGGGCTAACAAGCTCGGTGACATCCGCCAGCGCCTTGGATTGTGGAGCTACAGTAGCCTGTCCCGCCGGTGGGAGACGGCTCTTGTCCGTCTCCGCATTGGCCACACATTATTGACTCATGGCTTTTTAATGGAGAGGGCTCACCCTCCCTACTGTGATGATTGTCTGGTCCCTTTGACAGTATGGCATCTTATTGTCGAGTGTCCCAGCCTTGGGGACCTTCGTCGTAGGCACCTCTCCGAGTACCGGAAGGGTGACGGTTCTTACAGTCTCTTCCAGGTGCTCGGGGAGGAGGCTTGTTGTGTGGGAGGGAACACCCTCTCCTATGTGGAGGAGGCTGGCCTTCTCCACAAATTGTGAATTTTATTGTATTTATGGCTATTAATTTTTAGGTAGTTAAAGTTTAATGTTTCTTTCGTTAATATTTCAATTCTTGTATATATCTAACTTAAATAGGTTATTTCATTAATATATGATCTTTTGGAAGACGTGGGTTTTATTCATGCTGCTTCTCCCTTTTGAGGTAGTGAAAATTATTTAATTTTTGTACATATTTTATTAATGATGTAGATGACCTTTATATGTTGGGCGGTATATGACCATTGTTGTTGCGCTGCCAGATGCCTAATGGCATCAATAAATCAATCAATCAATCAATATGTGTGTGATACATAGAGTGGCCGCACATGTGGTCGCCACAACGTGAACTGGGTGAACTAGAAACTCTGCGTTCCCGTTATTATTACCGGTATTTCATGTTAAATAATAGCAACATTTTAAAGATAGTCTATTTTCAATTCGAAAATGTACTTTTAGTCACTATGTCCGAGTGCTTAATCATCCCCTTAAGAAATACCGATAAAAAACGAGTATAGATGGCTCGTGGTGTTTAGGTGCGGGTTACATAGACTGTGTCGTGTTGCCCTTTGACGCCACTACACAGTGGTACCGGTATGAAGAGGGCTACTGAGGTATCCAAACCATCAGTAAAGAGTTTGGAACAATCAGAAGGACTCAATTTACCAAACAGGTTCTTCCCTTAAGTGAGACCTTTGACCTTGTGAGGCAGAGATAGTGTTTGTGATGTCATTGTATTCAGTGTTTACTATGAATAGCTGCATGAGGTAGATGAATTTGACAGTCAGTGAGAGGCTTTGATGAAAAGCTAATGTTGGATGGAATAGAGTGGTTATTTGCAGAAGACACTGCTGTTAGCCAAGAGTGAAAAGGAGCTGCTGAGAGTCGTGGATGAGATTCCAGGTATAAGTAAGGGAAGGAAGCTAAAGATGAACGTCAGTTATAGTAGGTTTTGGCTTTTGAGAGATGAGCTGCACTTACTATATTTCTTCTGTAACAAATTGCTGATCAAAGATTCCAACGCATACTGGGTTCACGAGTCTTTGGAACTGTGAAGACTGAGGACGTAAATGAGCTTAAATTACAAAAAAATTGGCACAGTACTAGTTCTTTGTAAGCATGGGAATATGAAAGGGGAAAACGGAGAGAGAGAGAGCAGTGAAGGTCGACCAGTGACAGGATCGCTGGAGAGAATCAGCAAAAAGAGAAGTGAGCATGAAAATTAATGAGACGTGTAAAATACCGCAGTCCTCCCACTCTGATAAGACCTATTCATGGTATGGAAAACAACAGTCTAGAATAGGTGCTGTGAAAATGAGCTACTTGTAAGAAGCATGTTGCATGATGAGGTGGGATGGAGATAGCAATAGGAATGTGTATGAAAAATGTGATTTTGCTGCTAGTGCAGGTCGGTAATGACTGAGTTAAACAGTAAATCAACATACACTTGAATGGTTTAAACATGTGTAGAGAATGGAAGATGGGTATATACAACAGAATGTGAGTGAGAATGAGATTGAGAGGCCTGAAGTGAGCAGCAGACCACCAATCAAATGGGTGAGCAGGATGGAAAAAGACACGCAGGAGAAAACTGAGAATGGAAGGGAACAGTTGATTGAGAGTTTAGAGGGAGCACGGAAAAGTTGAATGAGATTTTTCTGCCTTAGTCATTCTCTAGATAATCATAATGAAAAATGGCCGGCCTTTCCTTTATATGTAGGGATAACTGTCAATGCTATTTACATAAAATACGACTCCTTGCAATGCAACATTAGAGTATGATAAAACTTCCTGCAAGTTTCAGTGCCATAGATCCATTTGATGATGAGACACTAACCTATGACCAAACATCACTATAATCATTGGTAGGCAAGTGATGATAGTAAAGTCTGGCCATTAATGATAGTACGGTAATATTGGCCACAAATTGTTCAGTGGCCAGCACTTAAAATCAGTAATCTCAGCATTGTCAGTCTTCCTTTCCTGTAATAGTTAAAAGTGCTGGACACTGTACCAGCTGCTACAATAGCAGTACAAGTTTTGATATCTACTGGTTGTAGAGACATCATTACTATATATCAATATTATTTTGAGCACTAACTGCAATATGTAAGAGCACTTACTACAATATGTAAGAGCATTCACAATAATATATTTGTGCAACAACTGCGGCATCTTTTATACAAACTGTCTTCAACACTGACGAAAAACAAATTAATTAAAGAAATAGTAGAAGAGGTTTTTTCTACGGTTATAAAATAATATTTCACCCTACGTCTGAGGTGACTGAGTCAAAACTCTCGGGGTTCACAACTGTTACTAAGGGTAGGAACAATTGCAACACTGACTGATGATCGTGTTAGTGAAGATGATACAAGCTAGGGATGAGTGTGGAAGCTGGAAAGGGATGATATTACGTTGATATTTTGCAGGAGAACTTAGTTGCGATACTGTACAAGTGGATATAGGGTAGAATACAGCGTGGTTGAAGTTACAACAAGTCCAAGCTTCGACATCGAGGTAGCCATAAGTACGACAGTCTATAAGTTACGATTTTAAAGCAGTGCCGAGTTCTAGTTATTGTCATGAATGAACTCCTACGAACAAAATCTTAACTTAGAAGTAAACTTTACTGTGATAAATACGGATCCAGGCTGTAAAGGGAGTTATATGGGAGCAGTGGCACTAGTGTACAGTTAGCTCCACTTGGTTGGTCATTTGTACTCTGACGTGTGAATTTCTAGGCCAGCTATTCACAAAGTATCTTATGAGGTTGAACTTGTTAGTATGTTTGCAACACTGACCTCACAATAGTTTTCCAGGCATATTTTGAATCAGTGAATTATTTTGCGGTTTATTAATATGAGCCTATATTATGATTTTAAAGCAGTACTAGGTCCTAGTCCTTGCCATTAAAAAACACTTACGAACAAAAGTTTAACTTAAGAGTAAACACTACTTTTGTGAAAACCGGCCCTTGTCTAGACATTAATCTCGAATTGCATGGATTATTTTTGTATATAAGATATCACATTATTTATTTTCATGTCTTGTTTGCATAATTGCACTGATCATTTGTGGCAACACAAAGGACGATGGAGGTACAGAGAAGGAGAGTGAGGTGGGATAGAGGAGTATAGCGAAAAAGTGCTGGGTGGGGGCGAGGTACGAAGGACAGGGTGGGAGGACATGAGGGAGGTCAGGGTGGTGGAAAAGAGACGGATTTTTTATTTATTTATATCTTTTTTGTATATCGCCCATCCGAGGAGAGGCGGACATCCACCAGTCCACGGTGACAGTGGGTGGTGGGTTGGTAGGTGGGCTGTCACTCCTCTTCCTCGTTGTCTGCCATTACCCTTCATATTCCAGGTCCATGTTGTCGGTGGTGTCATCCTTAGTAGTGGAGGTAAAGCAAGAAAATAGTTTCTATGTCCTCTTCCGTCTCGGGGTCTTGTTGGGAATCCTCAGGTGGTGGTGGCGATTCCCCCGGTTGAGTGGGTGAGGCAGCATTAACCGACAACAGGGATGGGCCGGGTTGATGACGCTTCCGCTCGTTTCTTGGTGGTGGTGGTGGTGGTGGTGGATCAGGAGAAATGGCTATTAATGGCACGCCATTTTTCCTGAAGATGTCCAAGAGGAGGTTGGAGGTTTTGCAGCAAAGGCAACAATAGTCTTTGTGCAGACGATGACGAGGTCTGCCTGCTGCTGCCATCGTTACGATGGTTGGTTGTCGGTCATCTTCCTCCCATGCGCATGGAGTGAGCCAAGGGCCTGCCCACCATCAGGTCCTGCTATGTTGGTAGCCTCCAACTCCTTTCTCCCTTCATCCACAGTGAAAGATACCGCCTTTCCATCTCTCAATGATAGTGATGAGGAGATGGCGGCAGAGAGAAGGATGCCCTTCCTGTGGACAGATTAGTTATGTTCGTTGCAGGTGATGAATATAATGCCCCTTCAAATGGTTAAAAACCCCTTCACTCTACCAACAAGATGGTCACCAGGGGAAGTGGTGGTGTTGGCTGTAAGTGTTGACTGAGCCAATGAAGCGCTCCCTCCCAGAGACGGAATGATCATTGGGTAGTTAAGACCCTCCTTTACACAACAGAGTCCTCTGGTATCCAATAACACAAAGCAATTAGAATAATGAAATTGGCTTAACCCTTAAACGGCGACCAGCAACAAGTGTGGGGGACTGCGGGTGACGAGAATTCTCGACAAAGCAATTTTTTAAATTGTGCATCCAATAATATGGTTGTCTCAGGTGGCAACACTGATTTTGGGCTCATATGGACTCTCCATAGGCCAGTCACCCACCTCCTGCCGGTGTTGAACTAGCAGTGATGGTGAACGGACATATATCCAGAGCTGGGTCTTTCTTGTAATTACCATATATATATACATAAAAACAATCGTAATATTATATTTCAGTTAGGCTACCCACACTTGTTGGTGGTGTCAACTAATGTTAAAAAATAGTTGCAGGGTTTTAGTTCTGGTATCTATCTCTGACGAGATACTCTCCTGAACGTCAGCCAGGTAAGCCCAACTCCCCACCATGGTGCCCAGCCATGGCAGTAACCCCCCAGTAAACAGTTTTAAACTCTCGGGCCTGGGCGAGGCTCGATCTGCCGACCTCACGGATGCGAGGCAGGCGCGTTACCACTGTACTGTTGTCACCCAGGGTTTAAGGATTTATTCCTTATAAAAGCTATAAGAATAACTTTTATCTTCCTTACTTTACTCTTATATCTAATTCTAGAATTGTCTACTATAACAAAATAAAGTGACAACATTATTGAAATCATATAGACAATGAAATTTATTCATAACAACCAATATTATAATCATGAAGTGGGTATTATCGTAATGCTTATTACCCTCCCTTTCTAAGTAACTGGCTGGGTAAGATTAACGACAAGACTCACATTAATCCTTCCAGTCAGTGCTTGAGGGGATAATCAATTCAAGTGACAATTGATCTTGGTTGCAATCATGAACCTGGTAAGACTGGGAGAGTTCTCTGGCCTGCCTCCACAGCCAGTGGATGGGCCAAAATCTACCACTGTGTCCGGGGGATTTTGCGAAAATCGCGCTATTTCACTTCATCCCTATTCCTATCCTACAATACCTAGAAAACTTGATAATGTGTACAGAACCAAATTTAAGTTTCTAGGTATTGTAGGTTAGGAATAGAGATGAAGTGAAATAGCGCGATTTTCGCAAAATCCCCTGGGAACAGTGGTAGATTTTGGCCTATCCACTGGCTGTGGAGGCAGGCCAGAGAACTCTCCCTGGTTGCGGATATAATAGTTAATGAAGAAGAGTAACGGTAGGTACGAGAGCAGGTTGGTGTTCGTGCGTGCTGGCTGTCTGTGACGTCGGCTTGTCACCCAATTTTTCCTTACTGGTAACCCATAATCCCTCAGTCCTTTTTTGTGTGGTTATAGCTCCTTTCTTAAAGTCACTAAGAGACAGCTAGGAGTTGGTGTGATGCTACATATAGATAGTGTGGGTGTTCAGCACTGTGATATCAAAGAGGAGGAGGAAATTTTTTGTACCACTTGCAGGTTCTCCCAGGCAATTAATGGTGCTAACCATCATGTCTGAGTCTCATGTTGATGGTATAGTCGAACACAGTATCAGGCATGAGGATGGGGTTGCATTTATATACGATGAACCAATAATAATTCAAATGTAGCATTATAGTTGGATTTGGATAAGAAAATAAAACTTAGTAAGGTGACAGTCGGTTCTGTTGCTTTATAACCTCAGGTGCTTACTGTAATAATGCTCCTTCTCCAATAATACTACACGATCACTCTTGAAGCCTTCCCAATCACACCCAAATCCTCTTTCCATCCCACTCGGCAGTGGGTGGTTTACATCATGATCACACGTGGTTTGGGATTAAAATTTCTATGTGGCTCAATATTGGCAACTCTAAGTGGTAAACGGGGAAGCTGAGCCAAATATACACTTGCAATCTAGACTCCCTAGTCCGAGACGTGTGCGGCCTCATAATGGTTTGGGTGGATTGTCGGCCAAGCGCACCCGCGTCCTCTTTAGCATGGGAAGCCTTCTCTCCCAGAAATCGGGGCAGAGCAGGGGCGGAGCCCCCTCTAGTCTAGTTCACTAGGTTTCAGAGACATGCAAGCCCCCCCACCAACAGAAGGCAGTTCACTCTAGGGGAAGGGGCTATAGGCCAAAAGAAACAAATCCAGCACAACTCAGTGGTTTTTGCGAGAAATTGGTATGAGCGGAAAATCCAACCACCCATAGTTCCTGATGCAGGCGGGGAATCTCTCCCACCGGAGACCCCAAGGCAAGCGAGATATCCCGCTACCTGAAGTTAAAGGGTTAATGTTATGGGTTCGACCCCAATAATAATAATAATAATATTTGGGACTATCGTAAAAGGGATCATCACTCCAGCTGTTTTCCTATCATCGTGAGGTTGTGATGTTTCTGCCTCGTACAATCTCTCTCTAAGCTTCGAAATCTATTTAGCTCATGATTCATATGTCTCGACAGAAGCACTTCACCCTACCCCACCCTGCTGAGTCAAACCAGCTCTTAAGGCCTCCATAGACTATCATTCATGCTTGCACAATCTAGGTGACTTTGCAATCATTTAAATTTGCCACACACTAGCAAGAAGACTGATCAGTCACCACACATTATCATGCATCACTGTACAGGGGTGTGATTGATGTAAAGCTTGTTGGATATTGTTCAGTCATTTGCGCAAACGATCAATCACACACACACGACGGTTATGCCTGCACAACCACTCAGTTTGTGCAGGCATGATTGATAGCCTATGGAGGCCTTTATGCATCTCGGAACTACTGAAGGCCTTGTCCGAGAACTCCAGCCGCTTGTCTTCCACCGTCACTCTCAAAGAGCCTTCTGACTTGGAACCATAGATTTCTACACTCTCCCATTCTGCTGGTATCTTCGGATCGCTATTCATCGGTCTCATGGTTCCCCATTTCTCCGTGCTCACAGTGCTCCAAGTGTCTGGTTAACGGGATGGTGACGAGCTGAGCTGGAAAGAGATATTGCTTTATTGTGTGTATTTTCCCTTGTGTTAAGTGTCTTATCACCCTCACGGCTCCTACACTACATGGTTCGGACGATCCTGGAATATTGGGGAGGGGCAGTGATAAGAGTCGCACTGGTTTCCCCCTTTACATTTATATGAATGTAACATCATGCCCATCATCTGTTGTTGTCTAAATAGAAGACAGCCACTTCCCCCAAAGTATACCAGGAAACTGATTATATCTGTATGCATCTGTTTTCTAGCCAAGTCTGAACAAAAGATCGCTCTGTTTGATGATTGGCAACAACTGACTGGTTTTGCCCAACATTAATTTATACTATACAGCGAAAATCAATAGTAGTGTCGTGATATATGGTGAAATCATAAGGTAACGAGCTAAATATCTAGTATATTACTTTATGTGTCATGGGGCTTTCATAATGCTTCACGAATTACATATAATTTTCAAACAAACTCCCACAAGGACTATTGGTGCTAATGTCCAGTGTTTATTGCAGGAGTTTCAGCAAAGATGGCAGATGTGGACAAAGATAGAAAGGAATTTTGGTCGAGTCAACCTGCAATACTAGACTCCATGGTGCTCTGTGATAACCCACTTTTTCAGGAAGCAGATACGGATTATATGGTGCAATACCTCCCACCCATCGCCAACAAGTCTGTCCTTGAACTGGGCGCTGGAATAGGGTAAGTGTATTTTAGGAGGAGTTTGTTTGTGAAAGAAAAGATTGATCTTGAAAGAATGAATTTATTAATGTTGATATATATATATATATATATATATATATATATATATATATATATATATATATATATATATATATATATATATATATATATATATATATATATATATATATATATATATATATATATATATATTGTTACGTGTGTCTGAATTATTATCATTGATTTATAAGTGTAGCTATCTACTTTTGACAGTGACTGTGGATGTGGTAGTGAGTGTGGTAGCAGAGGCCCCACACCCGGATGTTATGTGTGCAAATTTAATTCACTTATTATTCCATTTTCTTTAAGTGTTGGTGTCGTAAGGTTGAGTATGTCATAACCAGCTATGTTCTCTAGATTCGTACGCTTTCTCTCGCAAGTGGCGTGAGGAGTGTCCGTTTTTATTACTTAAGACTTCCCATAGTTTCTTGGGAGGGAACGTATGAGTATAGTGTGTTTAAGTCTGTGTTGACGAAGAGTTCGGAGACGCTCCTCTAACTCTGTTGTAACCTGCACACTAGCCTAGAGTATATAAGGGCGGGGCTTAGGCCTTGTTAATTTAGATATTTTGGGAGACTGGGACAGCATGGTTGTGTTTTGTAAGTGATTGAGTGTGGTAAGATTCGGGAGGAGACACGCCGACGTATTTTTGTTAAGTATAATTGTTTACTTCTACTTTCTTCTCACAAGTAACTTAGTGGTCACTCTCGTATTATTATTACTATTATTATATTTGGGTATTGATATTTTATTATTATTATATTACATGTGTGTGATGCATTGATGATTATTTACCATATATGCCAGTGAAGTGCTGATATTATTGATAGACTAATTATATGCTTACGTGTGTGCCTAGAGCCTTGTATTAAAGTGATGGCACAGTGGTAGTAAGTTGTTGTGTGATTATTGCGAGTGTATTATATATATATTTTGGGTGCTCTGTCTCACGTTCTGTCATAGTTGGGAATCCTGATTTCATTTAATAATTCTTTCAGTGCAACTTGTATGTCTTTGTGTTAGTTCATATTGTCATTATATATTATAGAAAATCTGAGTAGTTTCTCTATCATCATTTATTCATTCTAAACGAACTTGGGTATATGTATGGACGGTCACTTTAGGGTTGAGTTGGCATTCTTTCACCTAGGCTGGGTTTGTATTTTTACTTATTCTTCATAACTTATAGTCAGATACCTGTCACCCAGTGCTAATTTATTCAGTTGATAGCTAACTTTGGAGTAAGTCTAGTCTAGTGACTAGTACTGTACTGTATCTCTACCCTCCGTCCGTAACAATATATATATATATATATATATATATATATATATATATATATATATATATATATATATATATATATATATATATATATATATATATATATATATATATATATATATATATATATATATATATATATTGATTAAAGGAAATTGATATTTCTGCATTGGAAAGTTTATTGTTGACTTTTTCTAATTGTCTAACAGTTTTTCTTTGTTCTTGGTTGAGTTGTTGTATTAGTTGGCCGAAGTTCCTTGACTTTTCGGAGAGATCATTCTCCATCCTCAGAAGGGTTGTAGGTGAAGCAGTGTTGAGTTTTACCTCTATTTATGGCTGTCTGCTGGGTAAGGGGGCGGGGCTAGGTCAGGTTAGCTGGCTCCTGATTGGTCGGGCCACGGGTTGGCTGATCCTGGTGGATTGCTGGCTGTCTGGAGGATCTTAGAAGGTAGGTATGTTGGGGGTTGGATTGTTGACTGGCTCTGCTGGTTGTTTGAGTAGTTTGGGTGGTAGGGGGGGGGATATACTGCTGTTGATTATTCTTTTAGAGGTGGAAAGTGTTTGGAAGTCGAGTTACGTCATGTTACGTCATACCAAAACCTGCGCCTGGTGATGGTGATTCAGAATATATATGGGTTTTGGATGTAGGTGTAAGATTAAAACACACACACACATAAGATTAAGACGCACACACACACAACTAAAATTAAAACACACACACACGTAAAATTAAAAAAAGACACACACACATAAGATTAAAACACACACACGTAAGATTAAAACACAAACACACATAATAAAAACGGACACTCCTCACGCCACTTGCGAGAGAAAGCGTACGAATCTAAAGAACATAGCTGGTTATGACATACTCAACCTTACGACACCAACACTTAAAGAAAATGGAATAATAAGTGAATTAAATTCGCACACAATACATCCGGGTGTGGGGCCTCTGCTACAACACACACGTAAGATTAAAACACACACACACACGTAAAATTAAAAAAAGACACACACACACGTAAGATTAAAACACAAACACACGTAAGATTGAAACACACACACACACACACACGTAAGATTAAAATATACACACACACGTAAGATAAAAGGCACACACACACTTAATGTATTTTAGTTAGTGAACAATAAAATAAAATGATAGTAATAGTGTGTTTCAGCTGGGAATCGAAACCCGGGCCTCCCGCGTGGCATTCGAGAATTCTACAACTGAACCACCAATGCTGGTATTGAGTCTAGTGCAACCGGTTTTTTAACCAGATTCATAGTAGATGACGTAATTTTTACGTCAAGTTACGTCATGCTACGTCATACCAAAACCTGAGCCTGGTGATGGTGATTCAGAATATATATGGGTTTTGGATATAGGTGTATACCCGTTTTCGAGTTATAAGAGGACAAACAGAGACGGATTGCCATTTATAGTATATATATATATATATATATATATATATATATATATATATATATATATATATATATATATATATATATATATATATATATATATATATATATATATATATATATATATATATATATATATATATATATATATGTATAAGTTATGTATGCTATGCATAAATATTGTAATAAACTAAGTTTCCATTTGTATTAAATTAGAGTATTAGCTATCATGATTAGAACATTTATTATAATAATGAATATTATACTTCCGATTAAGATAACATTTTGATGAGATTGTGGTTTAGCTAGTTGCAACAATAAATCAGTCCTCTGTGACGGATAGAGTTAGTAATGATTTATTAATTTATTTTTCGCTAAGTTGGTCAGAGGATACCTGGAATATTTATCCAGAAACTGCTTATTGGGAGAATTGATGATTGACTAAAATAATTGAATTGGGTACAGATTGAAAGTTGTGTATTGTATATTCCACACAGTAGGTTGACGGGAGAGATTGCTAAGAAGGCCAAAGATATCACAGCTGTCGACTTCATGCAACATTTCCTCGACGTCAACAAGGTCAATAACAGACACATGTCCAACATCACCTACATCTGTGATGATTTCACCAAGTATGTAATTACGCACTTCATCTGCTTCTTGCATTGTATAAAGTTTATCTAGGTAAAGAATACATAATTGTTTTAGGCAGTACATATATTGTACAGTACATATAGCCTACGTACAAAACTGCAATAATGTCTTTATATAATATTATACAGTACTGTATACCTGAAACTCAAAAAAATGTAAATATATTGTATTATTTCGCCAATACCTCTCACGTTCCTCACACTGTTCACTTCTGGAACCATTGATGTAACTTTTAAACCAGTGATCCTAGTGGAATGGAATATAATCTGTCTATTCGTTTAGTCAGAGTATTAAAATGGAATGGTTTGTAATAGTTGAATTAGAGGGCTACTGATTCCTACAAGTTATGTCAGAAAACAACCCATGTACGTCAGTATATGGAAGAAAGAGAATTGCTTTGTTGAGGTGTGCAGAGGCTTAAGCTGATTGAAATTTGACTAACACAATAATAAATGTTACAGTACAGCCTGCGGCAAAAGTCCTGTCGCTAAATCTACCAAGTCATAAAGTAAGTATGGAAATATAAGCTTCATAGGCTCTTGAACTAATTTACAACCTGTATATTATAATTTTGAATCTTGAATGTGTCTGTACAATGATTAGCCTTTATGTTATCATTCAAAAACCGCAGGGAGAGGCGACAGGACTTTTGCCGCCGACTGTACACTTCACCGGGTAAATGACTTACAATTTGTGCTTCAGATTTCAGATTGACAAAAAATATGACTTGGTGGTGAGCGCATGGCTATTTATAAACACTAAAGATGAGGTGGTGGATAAGATGATTGGCCAGGTGTTGGAGTGGTTACAGCCTGGGGGTTATTTCACTTTCAGGGAGAGTGGACCATATGATGAAGGTACTTTCTCAAGAAAAAGCTTATTTTTATTATTACTATTATTATTATTATTATTATTATTATTATTATTGGATAAACTTTGAAGATTTGTCACAGTAGTGGAAAATCAATTTTTATTTTTTTTAGTGTGTAAGCCACTATACCGCGATTTTCCTCTACCTGGTATATATATAAGAAAACAAAAAAAAAACGAGAGTACATTTTTACTATGAACTGGATGCCTCACACAATGAGGTCATGGTTTGAAGGTTGTAGGATATTGAGAGGTAAAACATGTAAATAGTGCATAAATAGTTAATTTGTACAGTTACTGAAGCATATTCTGCCCCATATTTGTTTGGCATGTGGAAATATCTGGCAACTTTCCCTGAATAGACAGCAGCTCATACGAACCCCAATGACTGAACCACCAATGAACTCCAGTCACGAAGAGAGTGTGTGAAATTCCAGGTCACAAATCATATTCAGTAATTTTCATTGATATCACACACTCTCTTCGTGACTGGAGTTCATTGGTGGTTCAGTCATTGGGGTTTGTATGAGCTGCTGTATTTATAGAGAGAGTTGCCAGATATTTCCACATGCCAAACAAATGTGGGGCAGAATATGCTTCCGTAACTATATATGTTTTAGAATTAGCTTGAATTTATTCAGTCTTATCTGGACTTAGGTAGACTACTGGGACGTAATCGAGGAGGGTGGTGGGTGGGGAAATAGTGGTTTATATAATAAACAATATGATAATATTTATTTATTTATTTTTATTATTATTCTATGGCTAATTTTAATTATTACTCTTTTTTATTGTTATTGTATTTTTAAAAGTACTACTACTACTTCTAAGAGTATTGGTACGAATATATCTAGTAGTAGAACAAATAGTAGTAGTAGTAAGGCCATGATGCATACTTTTCCAGATGTACCCATGAGATTCAAACAGAATTTTTTTTATCACCGCACGCCTTTTAAGCTACACCAACTACTGGGGGGCGTGGTCAAGGATGGACACATTCTTACTATCACACGTTGCAAAAACAGTCGGTTTTCTATGAAGGTCAGTAACTGTTCACACACACACACACACACACACACACACACACCTATTTAGTTAAAGTCTGTTCAACATACTTTACAAATTTGAGTAATTATTTATTGTAACTTGCCTACACTGTTTATGGAAAATAAAATTATTGAAGGAGAAGGTGAAGAATCTAAGGAATATATACTATGTTACCTAGATATAACATGCACTACCATAAAGGATTGATGAGAAAGGAAGAAGACTGTTCCAGGCATGGAAGACCCTGTAAGACGAGGGTTAAGGAGACAGAGAAGTGGGACAACAAACAGAAAGTAAATAAAAAAGGAAAGGATAGACAGCTGAAGAATTGATAGGCAGTGGTTCGGGTTCCAAGGAGCACCATAATTGCTCATCTCATGAAAAGCCAAATACTTCACTGAACATAACCTCCGCATCACCTCTGTGTTGATGGGCTAATGATTCCTCTAAACTGCTTCAATGCAGATCCCATAATGAAGTAATCTGTATTTTCGCTGAGTTTGGAATCAGGCACTCTCCAATAAACTCAAATGTCTTCCTTAATAATTAACTAAGCATCTAAGAAAATTATTATCTTTAACTGTCCCCCTTTTCTTTCTATCCCCTTCGTGCTTGCTGGTTTGCTGTCCCACATCTAGCACATTCTCCCTTGTCATAATAAGAGAGTTGTAGAGGCTGAAGGCCACTAAACTAATCTTTCTTAGTTTTGGAGCATGAGCACCGTATGGAATATGCAGTCAACTATGTTACCCGAGATACCAGTTGAAGCATTCCATATGATCCCCTACCAAAGGCTATGCATAACGAAGAAAACAGAAAATGGAACTCTGTGACATAGTCCAGAGCTTAATTGATTGATTGATTGATAGATGATGCCACTAGACATCTGACGGTGCAACAGCCAGGGTCATATACCGCCCAACATAACATTAAATTCTTGAGAATTCAAAATATGGTCATTTATATAATTGATAAGATATATACAAATATAACCTAGGCTTTACTACTCCTAAAGAGAGAAGCAGCATGATTAAAAGGACATATAATCGAAAACTCACATTTTGCTAAAACAACCTGATTAAGTAAAAGATACAAATTTATAAATTTACGAAACAAACATTGAACTTTCTATAAAAGAAACAATAAAAAACATAAAATTCACAACTTGTGGAGGAGGCCAGGATCTTCCACAAAGGAGAGAGTTCTCCCTCCCACACTACAAGCCTCCTCCCAGAACACCTAAGAGCGGCTGTAAGAACCGTCCCCCATCTGTACTCGGAGAAGTACCTATGATTAAGGTCTGTAAGGCTAGGGTACACCACAAAAAGATGCCGCACAGTCAAGGGAACTAGACAAGCATCACAGTAGGGAGGGGGAGCCTTTTCCATTAAAAATCCATGAGCCAAACGAGTGGCCAATGCGGAGACGGGCAAAAGCAGTCTCCCACCGGCGGGACAGGCCACTGTAGCTCCACAGGAAGTCGATTTAAGCAATGCCAACAACGAATCATCAAGGACTGGCGACGGAGATCAAGAGGTGACTCAACAGCTCTACCAGGAGATTGGGGACAACCTGAAGACTCCGCTTGCCAGACATTCCCAAGCATTATGAACAGAGTCTAAGACTCTGAAACGGGCAGCCGTGACAGAGGAATACACCTCACACCCATAGTCGAGTTTTGACCTAATAAAAGCACAGTATAGGTGGAGGAGGGTGGCCCAATCAGTCTCCCAGAACATATGGCCCAGGTCTCTCAACAGGTTGAGACCCTGAAGGCAAGAGACCTTAAGTGAATGGAGATGGGGAACCCAAGACAAACGTCTGTCAAAAATGGACCCTAAATGTGAGTCTCCTCAACACAATGTATCTGATGACCATACATGAATAAGTCCAGATCGGGGTGGACACCCCGAAGGCAGCAGAAGTACATAACAACCGTCTTGGCAGAAGAGAAACGAAACCCATGAGAACCTTCTGGCTAGCTTCTGGCTAGCACAGTGCTAGAGTCTGCGGCTGCAATCCTGTGGCCCAGCGTTCGATCCTTGCTCGGGACACGATAAAAATCTTTCACTGATGCCAGAGGTTACCACCCCTGTGAGCAGGGGGTGGGGGGTTTGAGTCAGCTGTCTGAGGTCTTCCTGCTTACGCAGCCATAGCTGAAGCTGACTCGGGTCTCACGTGGGTGGAGAGGTCTTTGGGCCACTCATCATCCTTGTGATGCGTGCTATAGTTGTGTTTCATACACATAGTGTGTGATACACTTTGTCCCATTGACTGCCACTCATTGGCGGACCTTTAACCTTTGACCTTTAACCAGCCCAACATGACAGCCTTGGTAGTCTAGTTCACCAGGTCTCAGAGACACACAAGCCCCCCCACCATGACAAGGCAGTTCTCGCTGGCATGGGGAGAGGGAGTGGAGATGAGGGAAGGTGGAGCAAGAGGCCCACCCTGTCCTCTCCCTTTAGATCGGAGCCCTGGAAGAGGGAGCGCTCTGTCTCCGACCATTCAGTAGAAGGGACCCTGGGGCTGGGAACACCCTGGGACGCACTGAGGGTCAGGTCTCTCCAGCTAACATGCCTGTGTTGCTTGGCGAACATCCTCCTCACACTGGTCCAGGCTAGGTGTAGGTGTGCCTTGTCAAAAGCCTAGGCCGAAGGGAAGCCAAGCCCAACTGGACCCTATCCACTCAGACCGAACAGACCCTATAAGTTGCGGGGTCATAACTTTCCTCCGACATGTAAGACAAATGGAGCAGGCAGTGTAAGTGGCCATCAGTTGACACCCTGACCAGGCATCAAGGCATATCATAAACCATGTTCGTATCCTGTGGGAGACAGGGTGTCAGAAATACATGAGGTAGGAAGAGCAGGAAGAGAGAATGGAGGCTGGGGAGGTAGGCTAAGCCTGCCTCTCGGCTAGGCCTACTTGGGAAACACACAGGGTAGACCATCCCCCCCAGAAAAAGGAAAATTTCTGAGGAACTAACTTACCAGAGAATACGATGAGGAAGCAGGAGAGAAGCTGGAGCACGTCTATTTGGTAAGCTAATTCACCAAGAAATGGCCTGAGTTGCAGGAAAGTTTAACTCCCAGTCTTGGTAGGAGTTGCCAGTGGTCACTGGACTATGTCACAGGGATTCATTTTCAGTTAATTTTCTTTGTCAAGCACAGCCTATAGTAGAAGATACCATAAAAGATTTTATATAGCTATGCAGACTGTTTCAACTTATATTTCGGGTAACCTAGTTGTCTGCATAATATATGGCATACAGTGCTGATGCTCCATTGGCCATGAATGGATGTTTCAGGCCTATGGCAATCTTATTACATTCTCAGATCAATAACATAATTTCTATTACTATGGAACCAGTACGATCATGATATAGCTGCCGCTGTGACTGAGGTGTTTTATGTGGCCAAGAAGGTCCCCATTGAACCGGTGCTTGCCTCCACCCTTCCTTTGACAACCATCAGCTGTTCTTACCTCAAGGTATAGTATGAGAAGTAATTGGTATTAAATAATCATTACAATGAGAACTAGGGCCATATGCAACAGTATCTGTGGTGCTGATGATGGCATGGTACTGGTATGATTGCTCTGTGGTGTGTCTAAGGATCCTTTGTACAGACAGTATGCAATTGTAAACACCAGGAATTTTTTTGCATATGGCTCCTGGCTCCAAGCCCAGGGGGATTGTTTGGCACTAAGAAATGCCATAGAGTGGTAGATTGAAGGTAATTAGGAGGTCACACTACAAAGAAAAAACACATATGTGGTATATAGGAATAGTGCTGGAATGTGGCTCACTCAGTATCTGGTTTGTGGAATAGGGGATAGGTGTGGTAGGAGGGATACGCTAAACCAGAAGAAGTATAGATATTGATAGTAAAAGAGTATCTAGTGTGCTATGCAAGTGTTGGGTGAGGTTGGAAAAGTTTTGGTAATAGTTATGTTGAGCCAAAGAAATGGAAAGCAAAATTGTTTTCATTTTTTTTTTCAGCGTTTCCTGTTTATGGTTATTGAAATACAGGGTGATTCAGCAGTCCATGCATTAAATTTCATGATGACTTGCTTGGAAAATTATAAGCAAAAAGTCTCTGTGATGAAATGTTGAATTATACATAGTTAACTGTTACAATACATTTATGATACTGTATCTATGAGGGCAAAAAGAGATAGGACCCCACCTAGATTTTGTACATTTTCATTTATTGATCACAACAGTGTACATATTATTGCTACCATCTAAAGAAAATATTGAATGTTCATATGCAACACGCTCTATTCATGTACTACAAACATCTGAAACATGTTCCCCTGAAATCTAAGTGGGCTTCCCTTCACATTTCACCCTCATTAATTAATACAATAACATAAATGTAATGTAGCAGCAAAACTAGAATAATTTGACATCTCTTAATTAGCATCCTAACTGCAGGCATTTTTGAGCAAGTCAATTTTGTACCACAGGCATATTTTTGCAAACGTGAACAACTTTTTTGACGGCTAATAGTGTGCAAACTACTCGCGCTACATGAATAAATGAATAATACATGATATTGAAGTATTAACCTTTAGCTGTCTCTTGATTTACTCACAAAACATCTTAGAGTTTCGACTTGTTTGTATGTTTGTATTACTGACCTCACCATAGAGTTTCAGGCTCATTTCGAAGTAGTGAATGGTTTTGTTATTCTATTTGTATGAGCTGTTGTTATGTTTTCGAAGCAGTGTCAGGTACTAGTCCTTGCCATGAATGAATGCTTACGAATAAGATTATAAGTTAAGGGTGAATTTTGCTTATGTGAATACGGGCTCTGGATTGCTAGATTAGAGCCTTATGCAAGAATGTCTGTGATGTTAACGATGGCACAGTTCTGGTGCGATGGTTTTGTATTATATTAATAAGGGAATATCCGTACCGCTATCATGTATTTGTCATCATATTGATGTCCTTGCACACGGCTTTAAGAACAAGTAAAGAAAGAGAAGTTTAATATTTATTAGATAACGATGATTGAACAGGACGTTAGAATAACACACTAAAAAATACGACATATCGATTAACTTATAATAGATACGCACAAAATGGTATGTATGTATGTATGTATGTATGTATGCATGCGTTGTGCGTGCGTGCGTGCGTGCGTGCGTGTGTGCGTGCGTGCGTGCGTACGTACGTACGTACGTACGTATGTATGTATGTATGTATGTATGTATGTTGGTTGGTTGGTTGGTTGGTTGGTTGGTACGCGTGCCTGAATTATTATTGATTTGTTAGTATTGCTATCCTATTAGTTGACTGTAGCTGTGAGTGTGGTAGCGGAGGCTTGCTTCCGGCAGTGCTGCGTCCGAGGATAGCTCATCTATTTCACTCCATTTTCTTTGTGTATTTTTGTCAAAAGGTCGAGAGTGTCATGGCCTGTTATGTTTTCTAGATTCGTACACATCCCCCCCCCCCTCTTGCAGGTGACGGTGGGGGAAGTTGTCTGTTTTCGTCTCTAGTAACTTCCACTAGTTGTTGATATGGGAGCGTGTGTGTGATGTGTGTCTAAGTCTGCGTTAACGGAACAGTTCGGAGACGCGCCTATGACTTTGTTGTAACACGCTCACTTCTCTTTGTTGAGCCGACTTTATATAAGCGCGGGGGTACAGCTTGTGAGTCAGATGCCTGAAGAGACTGGGACAGCAAACAGTTTGTGTTTTGTAAGTGAGTGAGTGTGGTAAGATTCGGGATGAGACACGCAGACGTATTTGATAAGTATAATTGTGTTTACTTCTACATTCTTCTCACAGTAAAATAGGGTCACTCTCTCATAAATTGATATTGCTATTATTACTATTATTATATATATTTGTGCACTGATATTTCTATTATTATATTATTACATGTATGTTGTGATGCATTGATGTTCTATTATTATATATGCCAGTGATGTGCTAACGTACTATTATTATTGAGTGATTATTGCAAGTGCATTATTTAATCTGGGAACTCTGTCTCATGTTCTGTCATAGTTGGGAATCCTGATTTCATTTATTAATTCTTTCAGTGTTAATTGTTTGTCTTTGTGTTCGTTCATATTGTCAATATATATTATAGAAAGTCTGAGTAGTTTCTCTATCATTTTTATTCATTGTACCCGAACCTGGGTATATGTATGGACGGTCTCTTTGGGTTGTGTTATCATTCTATCATATAGGCTGGGTTTGTACTTTTACTTACAATTTATAATTTAATAGTCAGATACCTGCCACCCAGTGCTACTTTATTCGGTTGATAGCTAACGTCGGGGTAAGTCTAGTCTAGCGATTAGTACAGTACCGTATCTCTACCCTCCGTCCGTAACAATATATATATATATATATATATATATATATATATATATATATATATATATATATATATATATATATATATATATATATATATATATATATATATATATATATATATATTTTTTTTTTTTTTTTTTTTTTTTCGAATACACAGTATAGTTATTCGGTCTGGCACAAAACTTTAATATCCTTCCATCAGTGCCCTTTCATTATATTTACTCTCTGATGTTGTACAGTTGCCAAAAAATATATTGCTACACAAAATAAATTAAATGTGGCGAAATCTGGCAGCTCCACCCTTAGTAAACATCCCTTGTCATGTGAGTAAATCGCCCTCAACCCTACTTCCTGTGCAAAGAGAACTGTTGCTCTACACCGTAATATGTTATGAATGAATGGGTGTTACTGTGCCAAACTGTTGCTTTAGTATTCATATTATGTCACATAGATAAAGGTGGTGAAAATGTTAATTTATTGCATAATTTATTTATATTTTTGGAGGCATAGTTTCCACAGTCCTACCAAATCTAACCTTATTTATCGGATTAAGGGCCGTAGACAAGAACGTATCGTCGAGTCCCGATGCCTGATGCTCCGGATACGACTTATATATAATATATGGGCCAAGGCTGGCCTTGATATGGGCGTCGTACCCCGAACATTGGGCTAAACACATTGACTACTGCTGTCGTCTTTCAGTCAAACGTCTTGGTTTAGTAGCTTCGCCTGGCAACTCGTCACATCCTGTCATGTGCTTTAAATAACCCCTACATGACGTATAATAGGATTTATAACTTCAGTTATCTTTTAGTATTTAAAAATATATACCTGTATATGGAAAGAATGGCATTTTCGTCAACATTTTGCCCACGAATGTCAGCAGAAGATTACTAGCTGGTAGTATCTAGCAACTATACATTTTTTTTATACTAACGTGAGAGGTATCGCGGAAAACACAAAGTTTGAGCAAAGATGGTGGCTGTCCAGTCTCTCTTATATAGGGTCTCTAGTGATAAAGAGGTGAGACAGCAAGCAGGAAATAAGGAGAAAAAAAAAAGAGGGGCAGTTGAAGAACTGAAAGGGAGTGGCTGGGGCCGAGGGGCGCCAAAACACTTAAGGTATTGCCCACATCAGTATAGGCAATACATTCCTATGGGGTCATTTGGCATGAAGACAAGGATGAGAATGGTAGGGAGAAATTAATAGAAACAAAGAGAGATGATCAAACTACAAAGAAAACCTATATAAAGGGTAAAGGGCAGGAATTATTATTTTATGAGAACTAGCACCAAGCTGAGAGGGATTATTTGGCACGAAAAAATGGATAGGGGTGAAGAGAGAAATATATTTAAGTACTAAACCGGGAGAAAATCAAACAAGAAAGTCCAAGTAAAGAATTTTGTAAATATTTTACAGATTCTATTTGAGATGATTGTGGCTGTTGAGGAGGCGGATTATGGGGCGGAATGCTTTGATGTAATTCTGATTCAAGAGACACAATTAATGATGAACGACCCAACCAAACTGTTTGCCAACATACGGGTGAGAATTGACCTTGCGTATTGCTTGACTTACCCGTGTGTTGCATGACTTAACTGTGTTGCCTGATTTACCTGTGAATTGCTTGAATTAGTGTGTTGTGTGTTGCTGCTTTATCTGTGTATTGTCTTACCGGTGTATTGCCTTTCCTGTGGGTTGCCTTAGCTTTGTGTTGCTTTATCTGTGTATTGCCTTACCTGTGTATTGCCTTTCCTGTGTGTTGCCTTACCTGTGTATTGCCTTACCTGTGTATAGCCTTACCTGCTTGAAATAATGTGTTGTGTGTTGCTGCTTTACCGGTGTATTGCCTTACCTGTGTGCTGCCTGATGTACACTCTCCCAAAAAAGTATCGGCATTAAAACGAATGAACGAAAACGACAATAAACGTATCATTATGGTGCATTGATTTGAAACCTTATAGATAGTGGTATTCCTGCCGATCAGTTGCCAATTATGCATATTCGTATTGCTTCATGAGTCAGAGAATCTATAGTGGATGCAAATCGAAACATATTCGCATTTCTTTACGTATTAGAGAAATTTCAAATATTATCGTAAGATTTGCCCATTTCTAATGCTGAAAACTCACCTACCTCGGGACAGGAGGCCGTCAGTCGTGGCCTGAGACTGAGACCCCAAGATTATCGAGTGAAGCTTTGAAGTGTTGGTTGCTTCACGTGTTTATACACGTTACTTTCTGGAGAGGGCAATGTCTGTTTGTGTTACTTTACAAAACCTTATTTAGAAGTATGAGAAGAAAAAGCATAAGCCTACTTAATCCTACCCTATGCTATAACTGCATTATATTTAAAACAAAATACTACAATTACAGCGAATCTACTCAAAGATTCCTTTTTGGTTAAAATCCGATTTGGTAACTTTATTCTCTGGGTTATCATTCTCATTATATTCAATAATTCAGTAAATCCCCCCTCCCCCAAAACCATCAATTATTAAAATCACATAACGTATATCTGTAAAAATGAAGTCACAACTCTTACTCCACGACTTGCCTAATGCATGAATTATGTATGCTAGAGGATTTCACGTTTGTACAAAAATGAGAGTCAACTCATTGCCAGCAAGAATACCAACCCCACAGTACAGTCATACACGTAGCTTCAGTCAGTCTCACCCCAACCTTCCTGGAGTGAAGACGTGTTCCTGGCGCTCTGCCTGTGTTGTTGTTTGTGTTGTTGTTTGTCTTGTTTCAACGTTCTTGTTTGTGTGTTGTTGTGTCTGTGGTGTTATAGTGGTTGTTTATATTTTCTATCTCGTTTTTTGGGGGGGTTTTGCTGTTTGTGGTATTGTTGTTTGTGGTTTATTTTTTTTTTTTATTGTGGTTCTGTGTGTGTATGTTCGTGTGTTCGTGTGTGTTCAGTTGTTCGCTTCCCATCTAGGCCTTGCCTGGCCTAATGGAGAGTGCGGATTCGGATGTGGCTTCCTGCCTGGAGGCCGACTTGGCCATGTCGGAGGAGGATGAGTCACCTATCGAGGATCACTGGCCTGAGCTGCCTTCTCGCAACCCTCCCCCCCTCTCCTCGGTCACTCCGCAGCTCAGGTTGCAGCCTTCCACCTCCTCAACCTCAACCTAGCGACCCGTTGATGCCTCGTCCGACTCCTTGCAGGATTCCGATGGTGTGGACTCTTTGCCTCCGGCTGCCAAGACTGCCAAGGGTGCTTCAGCTGTGCACGACGTACCTTCTCTGCCTCAACGTGGTGTTTCTTCCTTGTATACCAACTCCTTGCCCTCGTCCAACCTTCCTGCTTTTGCCCCAAGAGATGCCTATGTCAAGCTCTCCTTCTCTGGGAACCCATCTACGGACACAAAGTTGCGTTGGTTGTCTGATGTCAACAGGGCCTTCCAGCTGCAGCGTGAACTGGCTGAAGTCAAGATGGCTGCTGTCACCTCCCGGTTTGTCTACATCTCAAGGAAGCGTCAGGATATCATTGATAGAGTGAAGGCTGGTGAATTTTTGTCTCTGCCTCTCATTCTTGAAGACTCGCCCGAGAGGCCTCGTAAGTTCCCCAGCTACATCCTTACCCGTTTTCCTATTGATGTTGACCCGAAACTTGCTAAGGGATACCCTGGTGTGTACTTTGCCCGTCGTTTTTTCCAAGATGGTTCCCCCATTAGCCGTATTGTTGTTGTCTGGAGTCAACCTGATCCACCTCCAAATGAGATTTCCTTTGATTTCCTCCCTTGTCTTCCACCGTGTGAGGTGAGGAAACTTCATAATGAACAGCCTTGGTGCTACAGGTGCTGGGGTGTGGGGCATATCTCCCGGTACTGTTCTGCCAGGCCGAAGTGTGCATGGTGTGCTGCCGACCATGATTCCAAGACGTGTCCTGTCAGGGGCGAACCATCACGTCCTGCTGCCTCCACCTCTGAGCCTTCACCTCCTGAGGATACGTCTCTATGGAAGTGTCCACGATGCCTTCAGCCAGGGGTTAACGTGTGGCATGGATGTACTCGACGTAAGGTCCAGGCTCGTGTCACTACTATTGCTCCGCCTCCACCACCGCCAACACCACCACCTCCCCAGTCTGCTCCCCCTACCAGCCCTGCCTCACCTCCAGACCTGGCCCTCTGCAAGTCTGTTGCTACCGTCATGGCACGATGTACGGCTCTCGAGAACCGCTTTTCTGCCCTTGAAGCCAGGATTGATGGGCTAGTTGCCGCGCAGGCTGCCAATGACTCCAAACTCTCCACCTTGGTCGAGGCTCAGCAGGCCATCATCTCAACTGTCACTACCCTTACCGAAAAGATGGATACTGTTGCATCTCGCCTTGAAAAACTTTTCGAGTCACTCCCTTCTCCTGGTCCATCTTCTTCTCCAGGTCGCTCATCTGCCCCCACTCACCGGACTTCTACCTCCAAATACAGAGTTCGCTAGTGATTGCCGGCTGGATGTCATCTCCTGGAATGTATGTGGTATCACCAGTTATGCTAAGCTTACTCAACTCAAGGCTTATGTTTTTCGTCATCATCCCAGTGTTATTTTTCTCCAGGAAGCATTTAAAGGACGGCCGCTCGCTGCTGGGCAAGCTCCTCCTCTCTCAGGTTATGTGCCATATGTTCATCTGGTAAGGAATGGTCTCCTGACTTACATACATAGCTCCTTGCCACATCGCCTTCTCCGTACCTCCACTGATCCTGACATGACCTTTCAGCTATTTGAGGTTCTACCTGGGAATGGAGTACTACAACTATGTAATGTCTATTCTGCCCCAGCTAGACTCACTCTTGAGGCTCTTCCTTCTCCAACAGTGCGTGGTATGGTTTATATGGGAGATTTTAATGCTCGGCATTCTGATTTGGGTGATGGATCTGGCTCTATTAATCGTAATGGTGTTCGTTTCCTTTGATACATCCGCAAGCATCATCTGACACGCTGGGACACTGGCGGTGCCACTCATTGCCGGGGAGGTACTCTGGATTACATCCTCTCGTCTGGCCTGATAGCATCTCGGGTCTGTGCTCCTCCGTGCCAGACTTATTCTCTGATCACATTGCTCTTCGGTTTCATTATTCTTTAACTGCTGGGTCAGGGGCTTCAGCCACTCGTTTGCATATTGCTGTGCCCCCTAAATATTGCCCGACTTACATCTTATTTATGGCCCATGTATTCCCTTCATTTGACATATCATCAGCTCAACAGTTGTACTCTGATCTTGTATCTGCTACTCATGACTTTTATAGGCTATACGTCTCCCGGCCACACCTCCAGCATCACCATACTGCCCACTCCTGGACGCTGGATACACGTATACTGGAGGCAAAGGAGGAGGCTGAACGTGATGGCCTATTGTTTCAAGCCAACCCAACCCCTGACCTACTCCATCGTTACCAGATGTCTAGGGACGCTTTTGTTGCCCTGCAGGAGTGTGCTCACACTGAGTCTTGGCAGCGGTTCACGGACAGCATCAACCAGCAAACAAGTGTGGCTTCTATGTGGCACCTCATCCATCGGGTTGTTAAAAAGACACCGGCCACTGCTCGTCATCACACTCCTGCCGACTATGCAAAACAACTTGTCGATGCCTGGTCAGAACAATCTACCCCAGCCAGTCTACCCATCCACATACAAGATGCACTCGCTTCCCGTGCTGCTGTCCATCGGCTACGTCTAATGTCTGCTCTGTTACAAGATGATGACGATGATGCAGAGGAGATAACTGAGGAGGAGTTGCGACGTGCTCTCTGCCGGGGTAGAGCTTCTTCCCCTGGTGATGATGGTATTACTTATGCTGTGCTGCGCTTACTTCAAAAAGTTCCTGGGAACCCTCTACTTCGACTGTACAATCTTTGTCTTCGTGACGGTTGTGTACCACGAGCCTGGACCAGCAGCACAATAATACCCATCCCTAAGCCCGGCACTGCGAAGTTCAGGCCTATTTCCCTTACTTCCTGTTTCTGTAAGGTTATGGAGAGAATCTTACTCAATCGTCTCATGTACAGACTGCAGGATCGCCTTTCTCCATGGCTGTTTGGTTTCCTTCCCCAGCGGAGCACACATCACTGCCTAGTCGACCTGTACTCTCGCCTTTCCAGGGACAGTGTGGTGGCCTTCATTGACCTTCGAAGTGCTTTCGATGTTGCTAATAGAGACGTCATTTTGGATCAACTGGTTGACTTTGGGATAAAGGGTAATCTATTACGGTGGATTCGGGGCTACCTGAGTAACAGGACCTCCCGTGTGTTTTTCTGTGGTGCACTCAGTCCTTTGCGCAGTTTTTATCTTGGTACGCCTCAAGGTGGTGTTCTCAGACCATTGTTATTTAATATTCTGATGCATCGGTTGCTCACTTCTCTCCCTGATATTCCTGGAACTACAATTACGTGCTATGCTGATGATATCTGTGCTCATTCTACCTCACCAAGGGATCTCCAGCGGTTTCTTGACTCCTTCTCTGTGGCCTCCTCTCACTGTGGCATTATTGTCTCCCCAGATAAGAGCAGAATATTCACCTGCCGCCTTCCTCAAGCTCAGCCAGTGTTCACCATTGGAGGGACTGTCATTCCCATGTGTTCCCAGTACTGCTACCTGGGTGCGCCAGTCAATATTTGGCCGATTGTCCCTACCAGACCTCAAGACCATCCCATTGTCCAGGACTTATTGAGTCGTCTCCAGCGCCGACTTACGCCACTTCAATGGCTCTCTAACAACTCCTCGGGCATCTCCATCCCAGTAGCTAGAACCATCTATATTGCTTTTATCCGTTCAGTTGTTGATTACCTCTCCCCTGCTTTGATTCAACTTCCTAGGGCTACTCTTGAAACTCTAGAAAAATTTCAGAATAGAGCAATGAGAATAATTCTCGGCTGTCCAATGTCGATAAGGATAGTGAACACGCAGCGTGAGTTGCGTCTTCCCCCATTAATCGAGAGAATTTATTGTAATGTTACTAGCTTCACTGTCAAGTGCTTCCATTTCCCACATCTTTCACTCCATTACTCTCAGTTAGTCAGGACTTTTCTTAGACCAAACTCCCTTCTCCCTCCCATACTGCCTGCTGGACGTACTCTTATAAGGTCTGTTTCCTCTATGCTCCATAGTCTTAATATAGATATAATGGTTGCAGACGTCCCTCCAGGGCCCCCTCCATGGATGCTACCAACACCTGATGTGAGCTTCACACCTACTTCCAAGTCAGAACTGCCTTCTCTACAGCGGCAGTTGGTTTTGGAACACATAGAAACAGTGACGTCCTCCATCACAGATCCATATTGCCTCTACACTGATGGCTCATTGCAAGCGGATGGTACAGCAGGTTGTGCCGTTTTCTCGCCTGACCTGGAGTCACCTCCAGGGGGCTGGGTTGGCTGTCGTCTCTGCAACCACTCTAGCTCAACATTGTGTGAACTGTATGCCATTCTGGATGCTGTTAGCCTTGTTTGTCAAAGTGGAGTGAATGCTGCCATTTTTTGTGACTCCAAACCTGCCCTTCATTCCCTCTCTAGTCTTCAGCCCACACACTCTACTGTTATTCAGCAGATTTTATCGTTTTTGGCCTTATTGCATCATAGTAACTTGACTGTCAAATTTTTATGGGTGCCATCCCATGTAGGTTTATGTCACAGTACTACAGTTGACAGACTCGCAAAGAAAGCTTGCCATCTGCTTCCTCGTGGTGTTGGACGTCCTCTCTCCCTGACATGTTACCTTTCTAGAGTTCGCTTCGCTGCTCTCCTCCCTGTACGGCGATGCAGGGATGCAGAGAGCATCTCCATCTCCATCACCCATTACGAGACTGTCTGCCATCACAAATATTCCTACTGTTGTCGAGGCCTCATGGTTCTTAGGGACAATGCAGTCTCTGCTCGTTTGAGGCTTGGCTACCGGCCACCGTGGCAGGTTGCTGGGATGCAGGGTGAGCCTCCCTTCACTGAGTGTCGCTTGTGTCGAGCGCTTCGCGCTAACACTATAGAGCACTATTGCCTGGCCTGCCCCACTGTCCGACACTTGCTGCCCCAGGGCAAGCCACTTGATGTGGTTTGTCGACACCTGCTGAACCATCAGGTTCTGGAGGAACTTCTGGTACGCCACCCTCGTTTTGGTGGATTTAAGTTGTCATAATGTAAATATTTGTCTGTATGCTTGTGCTTCATTCTGTTATGTTTTCGTGATGTGTGTGTGTGTGTGTGTATGTGTGTGTGTGTGTGTGGTTGTAGTAATTGAATTCTCATGAGTCTCGCCTACCCTTGTGTATTATTGTCTGCCTGTTGACTGATGCAACGTCGCAATGAATTAAAAAAAAAAGAACATCATTGACGAGTTGGGTCAAGCAGAGTTTGTGAGTAATATATATCTGTTAAAAGGGTACTATCAAGTGAAGCTTACTGAGCAAACCAAGAAGATGTCGGCATTTGTGACTCCTAGCGGACTCTTCCACTAAGTAGTAATGCCTTTTGGTATGAAAAACGCAACAGCCACATTTCAGCGACTCATCCATCGAATGACTAGCTAACTTGAGGGGGTTCAATCATTCCTAAACAGTCTCGTTATAACCAGTAAAACAATTAACCTTATGAAAAGTTAATACGGACATGCTAAAGTAGTTTATTTAGGACATCTTCTCGGTAAGAGTGAGGTCAGTCCTGTGTCAGGCAAGGTAGAGGTCAGAAGACAACTCCCGACACTTAAGAACAGAAAGAAACTTCTACGGTTTATAGGTATGGTCACTATGGTGGATTATTACCAAAGATTCACCCCCAACTTCGCTCAAGTTGCAGCTCCTTTAACCGACATCACAAGTTCCAAGAAAAGCTTTAATTGGACTAAATCCTGTCAAGAGGCATTCAACAAATTGAGATTATTCTTAACCAACGCTCTAGTACTAAGTGCTCCAGATATCGAGAAGCCCTTCATCATCCAAGTCGATGCTAGTGATATGGGAGTATGGGAGGTATTACTTCAAGAGTGACAAGACAGTTTACTACATCCCGTGTGTTATGCAAAGGAATTATGCAACCTTTGAAAAAGAAGTAGCTGCAGTGTTATATGCATTAGAAAAATTTGATGTTTATGTCAATAGTTCAAGTGAAGCTATAGTAGTGTATACCGACCATAATCCTCTCAAATTTTTAGATTAAATGCAGAACAAAAAACAGCGATTAATGAGATGGTCATTAGCACTGCAACAGTATAATCTTGAAATAAAACACATCAGAGGGAAAGAAAATCTATTCGGAGACATGCTTTCATTGACTAGTAATAAGTTTCGATTCATATGTGTAATTGTTTGCTGTAATTGCATGTTTATGGTTGTCGCCAGTCATTTAGGAAAACAGAATATATGACGTCACATACGAATTCCGCAGAGTCAGTGTCAGGGGTTTGGGATGCTGATGGTGTAATGGTTAGCACACTCGCCTCGCAAGCGAGAAATCCCGAGTTCGATCCCTAGGTCAGTGGAATTGTTGGACAATTTTCCAAGCCCCCTATGTCCCTGTTCACCTAGCAGTAAGTAGGTACCTGGTTGTAAGAGCAACCTTGTAGGCTGGGGGGAAATGTGTTGATGTAACTAGACTTGACTGCCATAATTAATGACCAACACCATGAGTCGCTATGCATAAAGCCCTAAATCTTCTTCTTCTTGTCAGGGGTTCGATTCAAGGTACAGCAATGGCCCAGTCAACACCTCCATCAGCCAACACCACTTCCTCTGCCACCTGTTTCACTGGCAGGGTGAAGTAGTTTAACCATCTCAGGGACAACCAGAACTACTTCATCCACAGGAAGGGCATCCTTCTCTCTGCAACCACCACCTCACCACCATCACTGGAGGATGGAGAGAGGGTATCCTTTACTGTGGAGGAAGGAAGGAAGGAAGGGCGTGGAGGCTACCAACGTAGCCAGACTTGATATGGTAAAATCCTAGGCTCATTCCACGACCGTGGCAGAAGGGCGGCCGACGCCTAACTACCGCAGCGACGGCAGCAGCAGGCAGACATCACTACCATCTGCACCAAGACTACTGTTGCCTTAGCTGCAGAAGGGCTAGGTGACTAGGTCGTCTCTCCGACCTCCTCCTAGACATATTCAGGAGAAATGGCTTGCCACCGATCGCCATTTCTCCCGAGTTATAACCACCCACCACCACCATCACCACACCAACCACCAGGAAACGACACAACAAGTCGGCTGACCTGGGAGTGTGGGTGAGGGGGGGGGGGAAGCAGCGTGTGACATCAAAATACCACCACCACCACAGGAGATGGAGACTGAGTACACCGAAACCAGGACCTCCACCACAATCAAGAGGGAGAGGGAACTGGAGGACGAAGGGGAACGCCGGATGAGGAAGAGGAAGAGGAGTAAGGACAGTCAGATCTGAGCCGCCGCCGTTTGTGGCCATGTGGTGGTGACTGTCCGCCTCACCTCGGATCGACCTCTTCCAGAAAAACATCGCAAAACACCGGGACCCCGATTAATTCTACTTCCGAGGGAAATTGAAACGTTTTAAGCCATCGGCAAGGGAAACACCCTTCACCGCCTATACAAGACCCACAACACCACTGATACCACTGTTGCTACAACTACTACTACTGTTACTACTACAACTACAACTACTATTGCTACTACTACTATTGCTACCACTACTACTATTGCTACCACTACTACTATTGCTACTACTATTGCTACTACTACTACTACTAATGCTACTACTACTACTATTGCTATTACTACTACAATTGCTACTACTACTACTATTGCTACTACTACTATTACTACTACTGCTACTACTGCTAGTACTAATACTACAACTACAACTACTACTACTATTGCTACTACTACTACTACTATTATTGATAAAGCTTTTGATGCCTTAATGCCCTACAAAAGAGGTGATAGGCAGAAATGAAAAAAAAAGAAAAAAAAAGAATAGGTCAGTATTCTTGTTTAATACAGTGTTGGGTTGCCTTCTACCTGTCTCCTGTATTGACCTTGGTATTATTACGTAAGCAAAATTTACTGTGTGGCTGGCGGCTGTTTGTTTATTTCCTTATTGAAATTTCGCATTGTTTTCATTGAATATTTTTGTTATAATTCTATTGTTGTTATTGTACGTATTTAAAGTATTTGTATATAAGTTTATTAATGTTAATATATGTAAATATCTTTAGTCGTAGTTTTCAATAATCCGTTGATATTTACTTAGAAATTTTGAAGGGTTTTGAGAGACTGTTCATTTAATCAGTGATAGAGATTAGAATTTTCATAAGTTGTTTGAGTGTCTGACCCTGAGGCACGTAACAATAGGGCACAGAACGAACAGCAAGAGTCATAGAAACCCGACTCCAGCAGGAGGAAGGTTGGGGAAGCTGGATAGGGTACAGGAGAAACAGCAGAAGTCACAGAAATGCTAGACCACTGAACTCTTGAGGAACAACAATCAACAAAAAACAGCGAGATGACGGGAAAGAAAAGCAGCAGCAGCAGGAATAGAGAGGTTAGTGAAGAAGGATTGGGTATAGAAGAGTGACAAGCTGGTAAAGGGGAGAGACTCTTGAAGGTAAACTGGATTGTTACTGATTTCTCCATACTATGCTGGGAGACAGACGAACTCAGTGTTACTTTAATAAATGTTTTGTTTCGATGCATAGTTTAGAAGAATCGGTAACCATCTAATTTAGCAAGAGAGTAGGTATCCTCTTAAAACTCAGAAGACACAGCAGGAAGCGCCTCAACACGAAACATCTCATCCTACTGTAAGCTCAATGAGGGGCCTTCCGTTTTAGGTGTGTTTGTTCCATAGGTCCACAACTTTATAAAAGAAACAGCGACATACTTGAGTTACAGGAATGAAGCAAGAGTTATGGGACACGGATAGAGAAATCTACATGTTGATAAATAGAAAAGGTGGTTGTTGGTTGGAGCAGAGAAGAGTAAACACAGAAGGAAAACACAATAGATTGGACACAGTATAAGCTGGTTGAATACAATAAGCCCTCGATATAAGATAAATTTAATAAACACTATCATTTTATCACCGGCACAGTAAATCACATAGTCTGTATGGCAATGAATAACAGAATTCTTGAAAACTTTTGGTGTTCTTCAATGAGTATTATTTCTTCATTGCATATCGAGGGTCTACATTACAGAATAAGCAGGTTGGGTACAATATAAGCAGATTGGGTAAAGTATAAGCAGTGTTGGTATATATGGAGCAATAATTTCTTTATTCTATTCCAAGCAACAGTCCACCATTATTTTTGTTACTCTGGGGCAGGATACTCAAAACAACTTAGGACTTTCTATCTCGGCTAGGGAGCCCTAACTTCCCTAGTGCGCTTATGAGGGCATACTCAAAATTAATTAATTGATTGATTGATTTTAATGCAACTAAGCATCTGGCGGCACAACAGCTAAGGTCATATACCGCCCAACATAAAATTGTCATCTACACAATTAATAAAACATGAACACCCGAAAGGGATAGGCACCATGATTAAAAGACACACAAACTAAAAAGCACATTATTAATAAAAAAAACCTGTCAACATACAAAAAATTCAAACCATCTAAAAACCATAAATATCATACGATCATATTTTGTAGAGAAGGCCAGCCTCCTCCACATAGGAGAGGGTGTTCCCTCCCACACTACAAGCCTCCTCCCCGAGCACCTGGGAGAAACTGTAAGAACCATCACCCATCTGGTACTCGGAGAGGTGCCTACGACGAAGGTCCCCAAGGATGGGACACTCGACAATAAGATGCCGTACTGTCAAAGGAACCAGACAATCATCACAGTAGGGAGGGTAAGCCCTCTCCATTAAAAAGCCATGAGTCAATAATGTGTGGCCAATGCAGAGACGGACAAGAGCCGTCACCCACCTGCGGGACAGGCCACTGTAGCTCCACAAACCAAGGCGCTGGCGGATGTAGCGGAGCTTGTTAGCCCCGACGGCGTCCCATCTGTCCTGCCATCAGGAACAAACGGTAGCATCTATGTAGGGTCGAAGGTCCACTGCAGGAACAGGATGAATTGGAGACCGCAGCCTTAGCCAGGGCGTCAGCCCGCTCATTCCCATCGACACCCACATGGACCAGGACCCAATAAATAGTGACTTTGCGGCCACGACGACCCAGGAGAACAAGCCACTCAAGAATGGCCAACACCAGGGGATGGGAAGAGTTAAAATTGCACAAGGCCTTCAAGGCACTACAGGAATCGCATAGTAAACGAAGGCTGAGGGAGAGTAAAAATCACTTGGAGGGAATATAAAATGGCCGAGAGCTCAGCAGTAAAAATTGACATGACAGAAGGGAGCCTGCTGCCACGGCAAAAGTCAGGAAAGACAACTCCAAAGCCAACTCCAGCATCAGACTTTGACCCATCAGTGTACACAGAGAGGGACTCCCTATGATTGAAGGCATTTTCTCAAAAGAGGGAACGAGCCACTGGAGGAGGAAGAGATTCCTTGTCTGTAAAGCAGGTGCAGGGGAAAACTTCTGGAAGAAGCCATGGAGCCACCCTGGGGACCCTCACAGGACAAATCTGGAAGTCATCAATGCCCATTTCCTCCATAGCCTTCCTGAAGCCAAAGGGCCATGGTGCACGAGAATGTAAAAGGTAGTACTGAGACATGATATCAGATGACACCGCCAAGCAGGGAAGGGAGTCAGGAAGTCGATGTAATCGATGCCAACAACGAACCATCAAAGACTGACGACAGAGATCTAGAGGTGGCTCACCAGCGTCCACCAGGAGACTGGGGATTGGGGATGACCTGAAGGCTCCGGTTGCCAGACGTACTCCAGCATGATAAACAGGTCTAAAACTCTGAGTCAGGCATCAGTGGCAGAAGAGTACACCTCACACCCATAGTCGAGTTTTGACCTAATAAGAACATGGTATAGGCAGAGGAGGGTGGCTCGATCAGCCCCCCAGGATGTATGGCTCAGGACCCTCAACAGGTTAAGAGCCTTGAGGCAAGAGACCTTAAGTGTACGTAAGTGGGGAACCCAAGTCAAACGTTTGTCAAAAAGGAGACCCAAAAAGCGAGTCTCCTCGACACAACGTATCCGATGACCATACATGAATAAGTCCGGATCGGGGTGGACGCCTCGGATGCATGCGCCGCTCCGCCACTGACATATGGGAAGCAGCAAACCAGACTGCTAGGTCATCAACATACATCGAGTTAGCTATACCGTCTGGAAGGGATGAGGCAATGGAATTAATTGCTACTGCAAACAATGTGACACTGAGGACGCTTCCCTGGGGGATGCCCTCCTCCTGTGCAACAGATGCTGAGTGGGTTGTACCAACCCTCACAGAAAAACTGCGACCACTGAGAAACTCCTTAGAAGGCGTGGAAGGCGACCCCGCAGGCCATATAAATGGAGTTGCTGTAGAATGCCATATTGCCATTTAATGTCATAGGCTTTCTCTAAATCAAAGAATACACAGACAAGGTGTTGATGTCGTGCAAAGGCCTCACATGCAGTAGCTTCCAACCTGACCAGAGCATCTGTCGTGGAATGGTGTTTACGAAAGCCAGACTTGGACAGAGACAGAAACTCACCCCGTTCCAAGAAGTATACCAGTCTGACATTCACCATCTTTTCAAATAGTTTACAGAGACAGGAGGTCAAGGCAATTGGTTGATAATTGAGGGCAACACCAGAGTCCTTGCCCAGCTTAAGGAAAGGAAGGATGGTAGCAACCCTCCACCCAGAAGGGAAGACACCCTCCAGCCAGATTCTGTTATATAAAGCTAAAAGAAATGAGATCGTCTCCTCACCCAAGTGTCGTAACATTGCATATGGGATGTTGTCTGGCCCAGAAGAAGTGTCGCCGCAGAGAGAGAGAGCAGAATGCAGGTCTCTCAGGGTGAATATATGGTTATAACTTTCATTCTCGTTCCCTGAGAAATCCAGGACAGTGCACTCCTTGGCTCTTAACTCATGCCTGACAGCCAGAGGTCGAGAGTCACGGCTGGAGACTTTTGCAAAAGCCTCCGCCATGGTATTGGCCACTGTCAAACCATCCATGATTTTAATTCCATTGACCTTAAGTACAGGTGGAGAACTAGAAGAAAACTTCCCCGCCATCTTACGGACTCTCCTGAACACTTGGGTGAGTGGAGTTTTAGTATTAATTGAAGACACATAGGCCTTCCAAGATGCACGTCGTGCCTCTTTTAAGACTCGTCTAACCCAAGCCCTTGCCCGTCGGAAGTCCTCTAAAAGAGTTGGGTCCCCACGATTGCGACGAAGGCGAGAGAAAGCAGTGCGCTTCTCCCGCACAGCAGTGGTGCAGACTGGTGACCACCAAGGGACAGGACGTTTGGGAAAGTAGCCAGAAGTTCTAGGGATAGAGTTGAGAGCAGCAGAGTGGAGCATATCAGTGAAATATGTTACAACCTCGTCAGAGCTACAAAAATCGGCTACAGAAGAGACCGAAGAAGTTAGCTCTCTAAAAAATTGCCAGTCAGCCTTCTCTGATTTCCACCTAGGAAGACGAGACTGTGGTTCGTACCTGTTACCTTCTAAAAGTATAGGGAAATGGTCACTGCCATATAAATCAGGCAACACTCTCCAAGTAAAATCCAACAGAGCACTGGGTGAGCAAAGGGAAATGTCAATGGTGGTAAAAGTCCCAGTAGGGATATTAAAATGTGTCACATCTCCCTTACTTAAAACCCCTAATCCCTCAACTTCAATAAAAGAAGCCAATAAATATCTCACCGAACTAGGATGGCAGAGCCACCATGGTGACCCTGCCATTCAAATGAATTGGAATAAAATGCAGCGTATGCTGGAGGACTGGCAGGAATGTAGTCCCCAAGCATTGTCTCTTGGAGAGAAACACATACAGGAGAGAAGCTAGAGAGAAGAACGCGCAGTTCCTCCCAAGAAGCACGCAAGCCACGGAAATTCCACTGAAGGTCCTTGAACAGTGTTACTTTAGTACTGATTTTTGGGAAGCCTCATGGAGGTACTTCCCACTACTACCTCGACCTGAGGGTTTACTCAAACGATAAGGTTTGTCTAATCCTGGGCCACTAGAAGAAGAGCGAACCCGAGGAGTAGTACTTAGGGCAGTAATTGGGACCCGTAGACGAGTCCCTGAAGCATCTGATATGTTAGAAGAAGATGAAGGTATATGAGCTGGGATATTCTTTGAAACAATTACATTGGTATTGTCCTGTACAGCAGTGGTATCACTGACACAGGCAGATACATCAACATCCATAATACAGGTGGTAGAATCACTCCGCTGCTCAAGCGGAAGAGAAACTGAATCTTTTGAAGTCACAACATCCGTGGCATCCACATTAACTTCACGCCCCTCTGATGATCCCGAAGGAAGCTTGCGAGGAGGAACTTCTGTTGAATCAAGAGATTCATCAGAGCCACGAGAATGCTTCTGGTGAAATTGAGAGGAAACTATGGAAGAGTCCACAGAGATAGTTGCCTTACAAGGATGAACATCTATAGAGTCAAGTGCCTCAGAGGGACCACGAAGGTGTCTCTGTGGCAGTTTAAGTGACTTAAGTTTCCTTTTTGGAGAGCGTGTGGCAGCGTGAACCACATGAAAACCATTAGCTAAAGTCTGAGAATTGTCATCAGCTGAAGGGTCACCAGAATGAGTGTCTGATAAAGTTTCCAAAACAGAGAAACTATTATGTAGAGTAACCTTAGAAACGCTCTCACTAGAGCAAAAAGCAGCTGTCTCTTGAGAGGGTGCTGCAACCGATTTAGGGCAAAGGAAGGAGGAGGCGTATGTCTTCACACCACCATCCTCCTGTCGCCTGAAGTTGAGTTGCCGTCTGGCACTACCAGTGCTAATGAATTGGGTATTAGCTAAGTTGAGAATAATCTCCTCAAGGAGGTACATCTTACATTGGCGAGAATGCAAGGGATGAGCATCTCTGCAATAAAAGCAGTAACTCTCTGACTGACACTCAGAAGTAAGATGTGAGTCAAGAGCAGAACAAATTACCACACCGGGAACGGTTGTTGCAGTTCCTCCTCCCATGACCAAACTCATAACAACAGAAACACTGTAGGGGACGCTCAACAAAAGGCTTCACCTCAAAAGAGGTGGGGTTAATGTTAATGTGATCTGGGATATGCGAGCCATAGAAAGTTAGGATAATCATATTTTTACTGCCTTTCATCTTTGTTACTCGTTGGACAATGTCTGGGCACATAGCGAGAATGTCCTCTTCAGAGAATTCATACAGGTCCTCATTATATATACGCCCCTAGCTATAATTAAATGTTTGATGTGGTTTAATAGATTCAAACATGCTATCAGAAGGACAGGGGAGATTGAGGAGCATCATGGCCTGTGTAAAATCTTTGGCTCTGATTAAAACGCCCTTACCATATTTCTTTATGTGGCCCATTGGTAATAATCCAATTTCTTTCTCCAGATACCGGGAAGCATGGATAAGGTTACCACGTCCCTCCCTGTAGTAAGCCACAAACCAAAAGGGTGTAGGAACCCAACATTCCTTTGGGACATGCTCTACAGAGTCATCAAATATGTTAGGGTAGTAGTCATTGTCACTGTCAACTACATTTGTGGACCACATCATCTGAACTTTACAATGAGTATCCCCCACCATCAGAGAATCTTTTGCCTCAAATGCTGCTTTGGTAGCAGCATTTGTATTGAAAGTAATATAGCACCGATTAGACCTACAATCACTGTCATATGTGATTCGGATTCGAAGAACTGATCCAAAACACTTAAAAATGGAGTGGATAGCACCATAAGAAAGGGATGCAAGTACACTCGTTAACATTAACGTGTCCAAATCGCTAACAGGGTTCTTCGACACAACACCCGACCTGCTAGGTCTAGTCTTATTTGCAGCTTTCTGCTTACTACCACGACCAGAGAGTGACATCTCGAGAGCCCGGTCGACCACCGCTCGAGGAAGAGATTGGAGCTTTTCTTTATCCATATATCATTGGTTTAGTGTTGTTGGCCCCAGGAGCCAAGAGCTACTACCTACTGGGCAGATGAGGGGATCGAACGCTGGTCGCCGTGGGCGGGGTACCTCTTCCATTACGGGGCCACTCGTTTAAAAAAGTAGCCCCAATGGCTCGAAAGTTTGCCCACGACGTTGTTGAGACCCCCTTCCCCAACATCTCCCGGCCCAGACACCCAACCATCCAACATAGGATGGCCCCTAGAGGGCAGTCCCTCCGGAGGGCAGCACTGTTGGCCCGTACTGGCAGCCTAATGCCTGGGAACCATTTAGTCTGGTCTCTCACTAGAAACCTTACTAGCATGGGAAGCTGTCTCTCCCCAAAATCGGGGCAGAGCAGGGGCCAGAGCCCCCTCTAGTCTAGCTCGCCAGGTCTCAGAGACACGCAAGCCCCCTCACCACATCAAGGCGGTTCCCGTTGGGGGGTAAATTCAAAACACATACCATAAGACAGCATACTCAAAACCTTTGGCAGCCATCTTGTCCTAAGTTACTAAGGTTGTAGAGGTCAGCATTGTCCTCTAAACCAGGATTTCTGTGCTTCAAAATAGCGTATTAAAATACGTAAAATATCGTTCGGGTAATATAATTATGTGCTCACACAGAACATTTATCGCCAAAATTTTTGGAATAAGCGCTAAGTATAGAAGACTTATTTCGACCCTTTTCATACCCCTCCTGATAAGGATTCCCAGGACCCCTTTCATGGTCAGAAGTTCACCATTACCGTTACCAAGTAAAAAAGCATGAGGAAGAGAGGGATGTATATAACACGCTATTTTCTGAAGTACAGAAATACCAGTTTAGAGGACAATGCTGACCTCTACAATCTTTGTATTCTATGCTCAAAATACCGTGTTAGTGAAGCATGACAAGCTGGGTAGGGAGGTATGCTGTACGTGGGAATCCGCCTAAGTAATTGAAGGATATGTAAAATATAGTTGTTGTTGTTGTTGTAGTTCCCCAGACTGTCTGGCCGAGCACTCCCGAGTATGGTTGACCGAAGCAGCGCAGATGCTCGGACCCCCAAATGGGAGTCGGGGTGATAGTGAGATCTGTTTCTTTGAAGGCAGCAGACGAGGGGACTGCTGGCTCATGGGCATGTATTCCCTGGCGAGCAAGCCCACAGTCTGTAGTCTTCCTTGTTGTGCCACCCAATCGGGCGATCCCGTCGGCTACCCAGAAGAAATGAGAGATAGTAAGAGAGACAGACAGAACAGGCCAGGGTGTGGTAGAGGATGTCAGGTTCCTCATTTCTGGATGTAAAATATAGTAATAAAAGGTAGTCAAGAAATTTCATTTCTTTACGTTATTCTAATAACCACTTAGAACCGCAATCCCCCTACCGCTACTGGAGCGTGAACCGCAAAAACAGGGTGAATTTTAAGGTTTCGTTTAGGTAAATTTTGTTATTAAAGATTTGTAGAGCTTGATTTTACACACCAGAATCTGTAAACTAAAGTTTTCTAGGTCCACTGGTTTGCGTAATAAAATAGTTACCCCTAAAAAAACCGTAAAAATGAGAAACGTGACCGAGCGTATTTTCATTGCGTAAGTATGATGAGTCAACCATTCCCCTCTCACACCACTCACTGAAGGCCCAACCTAACCAGTGTTACCAATGAAGTGGCTAGATATAGCCCAAGCAGTTTTTTTTTCTATCGGCTTTATATTACGTCAATCGGCTTCAAGGCCTAATTTCGCGGTGACGTGGTATTTGGTCAATAGGCATTTAAGGGTTAACAATGTGTGCGTTTTTTAGATCCAACATTTTACATATCCAAGAGGTCATAAACAAAAATATTTATTTATACTATGTACAAATATCTACAGATAGTTTATGCTTGGCAGAGCCTCATATAACGTTTCCTCCTCCTCCCCCCCCCCCCCTTTTTCTTTGCGAGACGAGCTCCCCGACGAGGAATGAGGCGAACTTTAAATTTCACGAGGTCGCTTGGGACAGTGTCGTGAGTGCAACGCCAGGCACTTCAGAGAAGCATGGTGACCACCTGAGTGTCGACGTCTGGGAGACTAGTGACTGGAAAACCTGAGATTTTAGTGCTGTTACTCCCCCAAGGACGTTTTGAAATGTGAGAGAGCGTTTGCTCACACATTCTCCTCTCCTGGCAATGAGGCCGTGGGGTATAACTCTCGTGAACAGGCTCTGAGGCAGAGTCGTTCTGAGAGTGAGATGAGGGCATGTGAGCGTGAGGTGCCTTGATTGTTGATATACCTCACTGTGGTGAAGTTGTCCATCTTGAAGATGTTGGACATAAATGAATACCGAGGGTTTAAAACTAGAAACAGGAGATCCACCTGTTGTCCCCTGACAACTATGTGTTTGTCCCAATCTCCAGACTGATGGTGACCCTGGTTAGATTGAAATTCCCACCCCACGTCCGAGGTGTCTGTCTAAACCACAATGGACGGAGGTTGGGGGCAGTCATGGGACCGATTCCGATTATAGTCATAGGCCTAATACTCTAATGAGTAATCGAGGTGCCCGTCTTGGCAAGATCCGAGGAATGATTGGTACCCATTGGTTGACCTCTAGGTTCAATCGAGGAATAACCGGGGCTGCGAAATATATGGTCACCAACTGTGATTCCCCTTGACACCTGGAGAAGGTGAGGGAAAGGTTCGCCCTTCAAACCTGGAGGGTGGTCCGCAGGATATAGAAGGACAGTGAAAGGGATAGATTTGTTATGTCTTACTGAATACCCTGTGAAGAGAAAATGGTACAGTTGTGTGAACCACGGTCCAACTGACCAATAACTGATTTGGGAGGGATTAACGGTTAAACGTCAAATTAAAAGCCAACCTTTACTTGCATGGGAATGTCCCGTGCAAGCAATGACACTCCCTCAGTGAGGTGGTACGACCTCGCCCACAAGGTACTGAGGGTAGATGTCACCGACATTGTATGGGCCATTTATAAGAATGTGATGAACCCTTTTTGATTCAGGCCATAACATGTTGGTCACTGGGCGATGTTGTCCCGATGTATGTAGGATGACTGAGAAGGAAAGATTAGGTGGTTTGGATCCTAGCCTCCCTTCTTTAGCCTTGGTGATGGCCGTTGTTAACACCAATGGTGCCTCCAAACACTACTGAAGCAGTCCTGACCCCTCAGGAAAGATGAGGGTGAGGTGTCGGTGAACGAGGGCGACCTCAACCCCGGGGTTGGCGGAGGAGGACAGATAACTTCTAAGAAGTCATGGCCAGTGGTACTTGGGAGGAGTAGCTGAGCCCCAGGCAACTGGCTTTGTTTCACAAAAGAGACCAGAAGACAGGGTCATCCCCGACCCAGATAAACCCGAGGTGTAAAAGGGGAAAGTTCCTGAAGGGTCGAAAGTCAACATAATCGACCTGGGAGGGAGTTTGCGATAAGGGAGGCTGGATTATGTCCGCATCCTTATGCACCTCTACCTGAGTAACTCCTGTCTAATCCTCACTGGAGGTGGTAGATGGTTGCTATGGGACACAACCACCCCGAGGCTCAGCCCAGGGGTTGGAAGGTTGACCCTGAGTCGACCTTATCAGCCGAGGAAGAACAAAAAATTAGTGGGGGGTTAGGGTTGCTTAATGGAGCAGTGGTGATAGCTTCAGGCTATTTCTTTTCACCACGGCTCGAGGTTGGCAACTTCGAGGCTTTCCCCTGCTGAGGACAACCTAGGTTCCTGAAAGGAACTCCCAAAAAGGGGTAGAGGTCTACCCACTTCCCACTATCGTACTCGAAGCTGATGGTATGGATATGGTAGAAGGGAAACACAAAAGGTTACACCCTAGGAAAAGCCATTATATTACTGACTGAGTCTAATCGGAGGTTATAGACGGGGTGTTATGGGATCCATCCACCCCAAGGTAAACATAGGGGTCGGGAGGTTGAACCATATTCGACCCACAGCTGTGGAGGAACCAAAAGTATTTGAGGGTCGTTCAAAGGAGTAGGAGTGATAGCATTAAAGCTATTCCTTCTTACAGCAGCTCGAGGTTGTGTCCACTCGAGATATACTCGCTGAGGATGACTTCGTTCCTGAAGGTAACTCCCCAAAACTGGTAGAATAGGATAAGTCGTCTTATTCCTGACTGAGCCTCACTGGAGGCTCTAGACAGGTTGTTATGTTTACTACCCAATCAGAGGCAAAGGTCAGGAGTGGGGAGTTTGTCCCAGAATTGACCCTGCCAGCTGTGGAAACAAAAAAGGGGTTTTGAGGTTCGTTCAAATGAGCAGGGGTGATAGCATTAAGGCTATCCCCCTGCATAAAGGCTCCAGACGGAGATATATTCGAGGCATCCCCGCTGAGGATGACCTCCTGAAGGGAACTCTCAAGAAAAGGTAAAAGCTTTCTCTCACCTGCTACCACAGCCTAAGCCGATGGCATGGATATGGTGGTAGGATTAAAACAGTAGGCAGTACTTGGGAACTGACCTATTCCTGACTGAGCCTACCTGAGGTCCTAGGCCATTTGTTTTGATAACCACCCACTCTGATGGTAGGTCTAGGGTTGGGGTGGTTGTCCCAGAGTCGATCTGGTAGCCACAGAAGGAAAAAGGGTCTGATGAACGCTCAAAGCTATTCCCTTGTAAAGCAGCTTTAGGCTGTGAAAGAGTCGAGGTTTTCCCACTGATGACGACCTCGGTTCCTGAGGAAAACTCCCAAGAATGGCCTCCAAATCCTCCGGTGGTAGGGTCGCGGGGTAGGCAAAACAAGAGGGGGGAGTGTGAGAGAAGGAGGGAGAGGGGAAGGACCCGGAGGAGCCTGGGAAGGAACCTGAGCCAGGGAAGGAAGGTCACGGCGAGGCAGCCGTGATGCAGTACCACCTCTACCTTAGGTTCCAGTTGCAGGTGGGGATGCAGAGTATGATGGAAAGTGTTTCCATCATTTGAAGGGTAACCTTAGGAGGAGGAGTCGGACTCACAGCCACAGGCATGGTTATACAAAGATAATTTGTGCTACCGCAGAACAATATTCACATCCTGTCACAGGTGTGATGTGTCCACATGGACAGTACCGATGGCGACCAACTTCCCATCAACCTGAATTGCCGAGTAGGAAGGAGGGAGAGGGTCCCAATTAGGGGAAATAAAAGGAGGAGGAAAAGGAACCGAAGGACCCAGAACCGAAGGAGGAGGAACCGTGGTAGAAAAAAAGGAGGAGGAAAAGGAACCGAAGGACCCAGAACCGAAGGAGGAGGAACCGTGGTAGAAAAAAAGGGGTGGGGGTAAAACGGGATGAAGAGAAATAGAAGACGTAAGTAGCCGAGTAATGGGAAGTTGAGGAAGGGTAGAGAGAAAGACCTCAGTGTAACGGGAGGCAGATAGGTGGGAACTAAGGGGAGAGGGAGGTAGATGGTAGGTGATGGGAAGGGAGAGGATGGGAAACCGAGGAATGGAGACGTGTAGGATGTCCATCAATGACAGGATGAGATGAAAAACAAGGAGAGTAATCGGATCAGTGAGAAAAAGGGGGTGAAGGACGAGATAACAAGATAGGAAGAGCAGAGGGAGTCGAAGGAAAATGAAGGATAATAGAACCCGAAAATATCAGAAGGAAGTTGAGGGGAGGCGGGGTAAGTAAAACAAGAGGGGCGAGTGTGAGAGAAGGAGGGAGCGAGGAAGGAACCGGAGGAGTTGGAGAAGAAACCGGAGGAGCCGGGGAAGGAACTGGAGGAGCTGGGAAAGGAACCGGAGGAAGCGGGGTAGGACCCGGGAGAGGTGGGGAAGGAATGAAAGGAGCCGGAGAAGGCGGGGAATGAACGAAAGGAACCGGAGGGAGAGACGTAGGAATAGGTAAGAAAGCTGGTTCGGGAGAAGAAATTGCCCACGAATGTTGGGAGTGGGGTCTCCTCCAGCTCTTGTAATCCTGTGTACTAGATGGCGGGGGGGGGGGGGGCGTGTGGACCGAGGTCCACTGGAAATAACCCTGGAGGAGGAATGCGACGAGGTAGGCACGACAGATTTGGCTTTTTGTTCATCTCATTACCATCTACATCCATGCGCGTTCTAGAAAGACCCGACGGTACGCTAAGGGGTTTACCCACCCTGAGGCTAAGCCCAGGGGTGGGGTTGGAGCCCCAGTATAGGACCTCAACCAAAGCCACCGCAGGTAGAATCAGTTGGGCGTTCCTTTCGCTAGGGAGCCCCTCCAAGGAAGGGTCCCTGTGATCAGTGGCATTTGACAGTGAAGTCAATGCAGGTCACTGAAAGTTCCTGAAGGGAACTCCCCTACTAGGGGTACGGTCGAACGTCCCGAGGCAACCGAACCCGAGGTAGAAGGGTGGGAAACGGAAGCCAAGGACACGGGAGCCAGTTGCGGAGCCAACCGGGTCAGACCTAGCTCATAAGCTAATCTTGGGTCTGCCCAAGTAAGTGAGTCGTGCTTAGAATAAGCCGCCTTCCTGGCCTAGTCCAGGCCCTACGTAAGAGGGAAGGGCGAAAAAGGCGAGAAGCTGAGGGAACCGCCTAACTTCTTTGACCCAAGAAAAGCAAAAAGTGCAAGATAGGGAGTCGAACCAAGAAGTTGCAAAACAGGGGCATGAATGGAACAACGGCCGTGACCGTCGGTCGAAACCCTGGCGGAATAACTCACTGTTAATTAAACCTTGCCCTGTGAAGGGAAATAATCTCAGAAAGGAAGAATAAATAAAAGATAACCAAATAACGTAGACCTCTCAAAACTGACCTCAGAGAAGATCTATTCTAAACAAACATAGATATGATAATCAGAAAAACAAGATAAGCCGCACTGAGTAAGATAACTCGAGCAGTAGTGTTGTGTAGGGAGTAAAAACTAACTCCAGCATGAAAAACATTATTAACAATAATAACATAATATTTACAATAGCACAATAAAATATTGCAACACAGACTGTATCTATGTGGCATTAAGTAGAGTCAGAAAATAACCAACAATGTATACGGGCACTAGACGGTGTTGAAGGTAAAAAATCACAAAACAAATGTAGAATACAATAGAATACAGTAGTATACGGTAGCTTATTGCATTTAAATTAAATTGAATTTAGGTGGCGACCCACTAGAAAAGAAAAATTCTGTGCGAAAAGTAATTAGTGAACTTCTGACCACGAAAGGGGTCCTGGGAATCCTTATCACGAGGGGTGTTAAAAGGGTCGAGATAAGTCTTCTTTATTTAGCACTTATTCCAAAAATTTGGGGATAAATGTTCTGTGTGAGCACATTTATTACCAGAACGATATGTTACGTATTTTAGCATTACAGGTAATATCATGCCACGCTTCCACTAACACGGTATTTTGAGCATAGAATAGGGCGCTTGGATTTAGGAAAACCTCCAGGCAGTCCTAAGTGGAGTTATGACACCGAACACCATAGAAAACCTGATAACTCCTCTGGGCTGTGCCAAAGAAAATAAGAAAGACTCAATACTTTTGGCTGTACCACCAAAGCACCACTTTGTTGTTGTTGGAGACTACTGAGAAAGAGTGTATAGTATAGAGAACCACTCCAATGTCACTGATGACCAGAATGAAATAATAAACTTATGTGAGGAATAGGACCATACAGATGGCATATATCGCTCGTCGCACAATATAATCTCATGCCAGTCTCACTCATACTTAAGTGATATTGAGTATGTAGTGTAAACATAGTTGATTATTAAGAGACGCAAGTTTTGCATGAGAAATAGTCATCAGTCCAAGGATTCAGCATAATGAATGATTTTCTCAGACATTGGTTTAATTCATAGGTCTTCAATTTGGACCCTGAGGGAGAGATATTGTCTGCGGTGATATGGACAGTACTTAAGGGGTTCTGGCACCCCTTTAAATCTAACCCACTCCCTTTCAATCCTTATTCTGTCCCTCCTCTCCTTCATGCTTCCTCTTATTCTCCTCATTTGAAACCACAAGTTCTTTCTGGCCTAGCTCAGTCTTGATTTTTTATTTCTCCCTCCCAAAATATTAGTAATAATATTTCATAATATTTCTATTTGTTCTATTAATTTTTTACCTAATTATCATGAGGAAAGAACCCTGACCTGACCTAACCAAACCTAACTAAACCTGTCAAACCTAATTAGAACTGGTGCAATATCTGGGAGTAGGTTTGGAGATTTTAATTTGGGTTAGGTCAGGTCTGGTTAAAGGTTCCTTCATCACAATAATTTGATGTAATGAATTTAACATCCAGTACTATTCTTCAGAAACACCCATAATATTTGACATTATCTGTCATTTGGGCCAACTTTTGTGTTTGCTTTGATTCAGGGGATTAATTTTTACACTAGTTTATTGGTAAGATTGGACTTCGTTATATGTGTTGTAGTCACCATTGAGGAATATGGTTAATGATCATTGTATTGCAGAAAATTGGGTATTTATTAAAAGAATTGCCGTTTTGTAGCAATGTTACCAGATCCGGCTAGGTCCCAGTATTTTGCCCCGGTCATTTCCTGTACTTTACCATGGTTATTTCCCGGTAGTTTGCCCAGGTTAGGTCCCGGTAGTCTGCTGTGGTCGAAGTTAGGTCAGGCTAATTTCAAAATGCCACATTTGAATATGCTCTATCTTGGAAATGGGGCATTTGCAGAGGAAATGCCATAGGAGAAAATAGTCTTAGAATGGTCTAAATAAGTGGGTAAAGAAGGTAGAAAAACCGTACGCGATAACAGTAATTCTTTCAATATTTACCCTTTTTTCTTACTTTTCAGTTATTATTATTATATTATTACTGTGCTTTGTTGACAATGACTTCGTAAGAAATTTGCAACAAAAAGTATACAGTGCTGGTTTTCATTTCTAACCCACCCAGGTCGACCAGCTTACAGTGGTGGTAGTGGTTGAAATGCATGCTCCAAAACTTACCAAACTAACCCTTTGCTTTATCAGTCAAATACTGTAAATGAATTGGGACGAGAATTAATTATATACATTGTGCCATAGTATCCGGTACCTAAGAGACGGGACCTTCCTGGGGTGCAAGATAGATTACTCTCTCTCTCTCTGTGGTGGTGGTGACGGTGGCTCTCCACATTTATTGCCATTTACACCGTCTTACAAGTGACTTAAGTGAGCCTAACCGTCAACAGTGACAATATAAGAACACACTTAGATAAACTAGTGCACAATTTTAGAATTAATTAAGGAACATAAGGAAAAATTCAACATTCAAGTGACTGAGAATTGTGATTATACTACTGCGCTTGCGCTGAAAATAATCTGAGTCGATACAACAATCATAACTAACCCAGTGCTACAGCCTCAGAAAAGTGTTGAGACTGCACGTGAATCCGCGCTTGAAAATCTAACAAGGGATTTCTTGGACAAAAGCTTTAACAAAGCTGATCTTCAAAAGAAATTTCGTGAGCTAGGCCTAACCAAAATATGGGTAACCAAAAATGAGTTCATAAGTATCTTAGAAAAAGAACAGTGCCCAACTCAGACTCCTGAAGCCCCAGCTCAGCTACCGTCCAAACCACTAACTCAGCCACCATCCAAACCGCCAACTTAACCACCCCACATCCCACCTTCCACAGACTCCCCTAGCAATGAGAATGTACAGGTTAGGTCCCGGTAGTCTGCTGTGGTCGAGGTTAGGTCAGGCTAATTTCAAAATGCCACATTTTAATATGCTCTATCTTGGAAATGGGGCATTTGCAGAGGAAATGCCATAGGAGAAAATAGTCTTAGAATGGTCTAAATAAGTGGGTAAAGAAGGTAGAAAAACCGTACGCGATAACAGTAATTCTTTCAATATTTACCCTTTTTTCTTACTTTTCAGTTATTATTATTATATTATTACTGTGCTTTGTTGACAATGACTTCGTAAGAAATTTGCAACAAAAAGTATACAGTGCTGGTTTTCATTTCTAACCCACCCAGGTCGACCAGCTTACAGTGGTGGTAGTGGTTGAAATGCATGCTCCAAAACTTACCAAACTAACCCTTTGCTTTATCAGTCAAATACTGTAAATGAATTGGGACGAGAATTAATTATATACATTGTGCCATAGTATCCGGTACCTAAGAGACGGGACCTTCCTGGGGTGCAAGATAGATTACTCTCTCTCTCTCTGTGGTGGTGGTGACGGTGGCTCTCCACATTTATTGCCATTTACACCGTCTTACAAGTGACTTAAGTGAGCCTAACCGTCAACAGTGACAATATAAGAACACACTTAGATAAACTAGTGCACAATTTTAGAATTAATTAAGGAACATAAGGAAAAATTCAACATTCAAGTGACTGAGAATTGTGATTATACTACTGCGCTTGCGCTGAAAATAATCTGAGTCGATACAACAATCATAACTAACCCAGTGCTACAGCCTCAGAAAAGTGTTGAGACTGCACGTGAATCCGCGCTTGAAAATCTAACAAGGGATTTCTTGGACAAAAGCTTTAACAAAGCTGATCTTCAAAAGAAATTTCGTGAGCTAGGCCTAACCAAAATATGGGTAACCAAAAATGAGTTCATAAGTATCTTAGAAAAAGAACAGTGCCCAACTCAGACTCCTGAAGCCCCAGCTCAGCTACCGTCCAAACCACTAACTCAGCCACCATCCAAACCGCCAACTTAACCACCCCACATCCCACCTTCCACAGACTCCCCTAGCAATGAGAATGTAGCAACAGAAGATAAAGAAAATTACGCCAATTTGGTTAGAGCAATAGAGAAAATAATTGGAGAAACAATTAAGGTGCTTCAGCAACGGGTGAGTGAGCTTGAGCAACAGGAGACGGTTGGGAGCAGTAATACAGTAGTAGACAACAACAACACACCCACTGCTTCCAACACTGTGAAATGCCTTCTTCTAGGGGGACTCGAACTTACGACGAAAATTGTGTTATAAAAACCATTAGAGATGCCAGTCTTGATTTATTAACCCCTCCGGGATGGCCAAGAATGGAAATACGCTCTGTGGTTCTGGGCGCGATACTAACTTTTATCCTGCCTGTCCGGGTATTTCCCGGAAAATCACTCTACTTCTCTTACTCCCTACGTCTAAACTACAATACTGAACAACTTAAATTTGATTGTGTACTCACCATCAACTCCTCCTCTTTCCATTAAAACCAACCCCAGCTCTCTAGGACATTCCATTGCCGAGAAATCAAGTGAGGAATGGAGGTCACTTTTCCCGTGAGAGCGAGGCTGCGTTCGCTTTGTGAGCGTGGCTGTGACGCAATCTAGCTGGTTGCACCCGCGGAGTGGAGGTTACAAGAGAGGGTGCGCCCGGCAGCGCGGTAGGATGCACCGAATCGAACGAGCCCGTATTTTCTTCACTACGCCCAGCCATTGTCACGGTCAAGCACACACTGATTGAATGTGGGGATGAAAAGGTCTGGTGGTGAAGTATAGCCGGATCAAAAAAAATCCCAACAAATTTGGCGTTTTTCCCCATAAATTACCAAAAGCGGGATTTCCCGCTGCCCGGACTCTGTCGACAGAGCGGGATTTCCCGCTGCCCGGCCTCTGTCGACTGAGCGGGAAATCCCGCTGCCCGGACTCTGGGGGTTAAAAAAGTTGGGTTATGGAGAAGTTAACCAATATACCCAATACATGTATGATGTATTGTGGCGTATATGACATAATAGAAAGGAGCACACCAGAAAATATCTTCGACAATCTTGGTTCATTAATTAGTTATTTAAAAGAGAAAAATCATAACATGAAAATATATGTGTGCCGAGTGGTGCCAACACTAATGCCACTTGACATTCAAGTTAAAATAGCAGACTACAAACACTTAACAAAATGGGGCGACACAAATGGACTGGCAAAAATTAAAACAGCTCTAAACTTTAAACTAGCAACTGGAGAACTAGACGATCCTTGTTTCGATACGATAAAAGACAATACATCTGTTTTAAACCGACTGGGTATCATTAGACTATTAGCAACGATAAAATCGCAGTGCACTGATTTTCAGCTACGGTATGTAAAAACTGGGAATCTATTAAGAGATTTACTAATTCAGCTAGCAACAGAACCCAGTTAACATCTGACAAGAGACAACAAGTGAACCAGAGAGAGACTGCTCATCCACCCCAGTCGCCTGAGAACATTGCAGGGTGGCGGACATCAGAGGGACGGATGGCTCGTGATGCTGTATATGGCCCACCTCGACGGTCCTCTCGCCCGGTTGAGTGAAGCTGGTCCGATGTTCAGGGCTCCAAGACCCGCGACATACCTACTCACCAAGGCAAAAGCACCACCGTTGGATCAACCACATTATCTTGGACCAATCATGACGAACGGCAGGTGAATTGCAGGCTTTCTAAGACAGGCTTCCCGGGACAGGCCCCAGACACCTGGGCAGAGGTGACGAGGTGCAACCTCGCCCGCCCACCAATCAATCACACCCCTACACCATCAAGGGACAGTCAGGCCACACATAACAACCCACACTATTTGCAACATAGGACACCTACACACAATAGGTTTAGCGGACTACACGAAACACATGTAAATAATCACTTTACAACTCACCAAAACCATTCCACCTACAGATACAACAGAGCTAATTACAACTACTCTAATCACAGATACGACAAAGACTACACGAATAAAGCTGGCTGCTATAACTGTGGGGAATTTAATCATAGACAATCATCGTGTAGATACGACCATAAATTACAATGTGGTAAATGTCATTCTCTAGGTCGTAAAAGTAGTTTATGTACGTATTACTCTAAGTAGGGATGTGGCGAAGATTGATTGATTGATTGAGGCGCCGCAACACCGAGGTCATATAGCGCCAGAAAAAGATGATAAAGAAGTGAAACACCAAGCAGGAAAGAAATAGAAAGAAAAGAGGGACAGTTGAAGAACAAAAAGCTAGTGACTGGAGCCGAAGGGGCGCCCAAACCCTTAAAGTATTCCCCACATCACTAATGCAGGCAATAGCCCTCTACGGTGTACGGTTGTGAGATGGATGTGGTGAAGAAGACTCTGCCGGACGTTCTAAGCAAAGAAAGGACTCACTGGTCATTGAGCACATTAATGCACAATCCCTTATATCTAGTACTGACGAGGTTAAACTGTTAAAACAAGAAAGAAATATCGACATTTTATGCATTACCGAGGCATGGCTTCTTCCTCACACCCCTGATAATTTTATAAATATATCAGATTTTAATGTTTTTAGATGCGATAATGGACGTGGTGCTTGTGACTATATATACGTAAGAGATATTTTGAAATCTAGTCTATTATATGTGAATACCAGTAAACCAACTAATACCGAAGACATATGGATCACTGTACAATGCCGCAAACTACCATTATCGTTGGCTGTGTATACAGGCACCCAAAAGCTTTAGCCATATCGTTTGACTACCTAGAAGATATTTTTAGTTTTTTAAGCGTCATTACGGGTGATTTTAATGATAATTTACCTTAAATGAAAGCAAATTAAGCAAACTGATAAAGAATATCAAACTGACTCGGATAGTGGACACACCGACCAGAGTTACCCCCAAATCAGCAACACTCATAGACTTTTCTTTCTTTTTTTAATTCATTGCACTGTAGCGTCAATCAACAGGCAGGCAACAATAAATACAGGTGGGCGGGACCCATCAAAATCTAATGATTACAACCACACACACACACACACACACATCACGAAAACATAACAGAATGAAGCACAAGCATACAGACAAATATTTACATTATGACCTACTTAAATCCACCAAAACGAGGGTGGCGCACCAGAAGTTCCTCTAAAACCTGGTGGTTCAGCAGGTGTCGACAAACCACATCAAGTTGCATGCCCCGGGGCAGCAAGTGTCGGACACTGGGGCAGGCCATGCAATAGTGCTCTATAGTGTTAGCACGAGGGGCTCGACACAAGCGACACTCAGTGAAGGGAGGCTCACCCTGCATCCCAGCAACCTGCCACGGTGGCCGGTAGCCAAGCCTCAAACGAGCAGAGACTACATTGTCCCTCCGAACCATGAGGCCTCGACGACGGTAGGAATATTTGTGATGGCAGGCAGACTCGTAATGGGTGATGGAGATGCTGAAGGGCCTCTCTGCATCCCCGCGTCGCCGTACAGGGAGAAGAGCGGCGGAGCGAACTCTAGAAAGGTAACATGTCAGGGAGAGAGGACGTCCAACACCACGAGGAGGCAGATGGCAGGCTTCCTTTGCGAGTCTGTCAACTGTACCTTTGTGATGTAAACCTACATGGGATGGCACCCATAAAAATTTGACAGTCAAGTTACGGTGACGCAATAAGTCCAAAAAAGATAAAATTTGCTGAATAACAGTAGAGTGTGTGGGCTGAACACTAGAGAGGGAATGAAGGGCAGGTTTGGAGTCATAAAAAATGGCAGCTTTAACTCCACGTTGACAAACAAGACTAACAGCATCCAGAATGGCATACAGTTCACACAATGTTGAGCTAGAGTGGTTACAGAGACGATGGCCAACCCAGCCCCCTGGAGGTGACACCATGTCAGGTGAGAAAACGGCACAACCTGCTGTACCATCCACTTGCAATGAGCCATCAGTGTAGAGGCAGTATGGATCTGTGATGGAGGACGTCACTGTTTCTATGTGTTCCAGAGCCAACTGCCACTGTAGAGAAGGCAGTTCCGACTTGGAAGTAGGTGTGAAGCTCACATCAGGTGTTGGTAGCATCCACGGAGGGGGCCCTGGAGGGACGTCTGCAACCATTATATCCATATTAAGACTATGGAGCATAGAGGAAACAGACCTTATATGAGTACGTCCAGCAGGCAGTATGGAAGGGACCGGGTAGTTTGGTCTAAGAGAAGTCCTGACTAACTGAGAGTAATGGGGTGAAAGATGTGGGAAATGGAGGCACTTGACAGTGAAGCAACTAACATTAGAATAAATTCTCTCCACTAATGGTGAACACTGGCTGAGCTTGAGGAAGGCGGCAGGTGAATATTCTGCTCTTATCTGGTGAGACAATAATGCCACAGTGAGAGGAGGCCACAGAGAAGGAGTCAAGAAACCGCTGGAGATCCCTTGGTGAGGTAGAATGAATACAGATATCATCAGCATAGCACGTAATTGTAGCTCCAGGAATATCAGGGAGAGAAGTGAGCAGCCGATGCATCAGAATATTAAATAACAATTGGCTGAGAACACCCCCTTGAGGCGTACCAAGATGAAAACTGCGCAAAGGACTGAGTGCACCACTGAAAAACACACGGGAGGTCCTGTTACTCAGGTAGCTCCGAATCCACTGTAATAGATTACCCTTTATCCCAAAGTCAACAAGTTGATCCAAAATGACGTCTCTATTAGCAACATCGAAGGCACTTCGAAGGTCAATGAAGGCCACCACACTGTCCCTGGAAAGGCAAGAGTACAGGTCGACTAGGCAGTGGTGTGTGCTCCGCTGGGGAAGGAAACCAAACAGCCATGGAGAAAGGCGATCCTGCAATCTGTACATGAGACGATTGAGTAAGATTCTCTCCATAACCTTACAAAAACAGGAAGTAAGGGAAATAGGCCTGAACTTCGCAGTGCCAGGCTTAGGGATGGGTATTATTGTGCTGCTGGTCCAGGCTCGTGGTACACAACCATCACGAAGACAAAGATTGTAAAGTAGAGGGTTCCCAGGAACTTGTTGAAGTAGGCGCAGCACAGCATAAGTAATACCATCATCACCAAGGGAAGAAGCTCTATCCCGAGAGAGAGCACGGCGCAACTCCTCCTTAGTTATCTTCTCTGCATCATCGTCATCATCTTGCAACAGAGCAGACATTAGACGTAGCCGATGGACAACAGCACGGGAAGCGAGTGCATCTTGTATGTGGATGGGTAGACTGGCTGGGGTACATTGTTCTGACCAAGCATCGACAAGTTGTTGGGCATAGTCGGCGGGAGTGTGATGACTAGCAGTGGCCGGCGTCTTTTTAACAACCCGACGGATGAGGTGCCACATAGAAGCCACACTTGTTTGCTGGTTGATACTGTCCATGAACCGCTTCCAAGACTCAGTGTGAGCACACTCCTGCAGGGTAACTAAAGCGTCCCTAGACATCTGGTAATTGTACCAGTTCTGAAGGCTTGAACTCTAGGCAGAACCTGGTAACTTACTTGTGTGTAATTCTTGGAGTTGTAGTTGTAGTAGTTGTTGTTGTTGTATTAGGTAACGTGGAAGACGGGGTGCTTTCGTAGGTTTGCTTAGGTAATTGACTTCACAAGTTTCTTTAGGCTTAGTTTATTAATATGTGTACTTATCTATACAGGGAATTATATTGACGTGCCTTGTCTTATTTGTATGGTCTCTCTTTGTGGAGACAAGTGTATAGCCCAGGGAGTCAGTGTAGGTATCCTACCTATTAGTTAAACTTCACTGCTTATATACATTTCAAACTCAATAGTTTACAGAATGGCTAGAGTGTGACTGTGTTGCCTGTGAATGGTCATCTTGATTCTGTCCCTACTTCTCTCTTCTCCCTGCTTTATTCCTTATTCTCTGAAAGTGAAAGTAAACCGAGGTGGACAGAGGTATACACCTAGGCTAACCCTTTCCTATCTCTCTCTCTCTCTCTCTCTTACTCTCATTTACTCTCTTTCCTACTGTCCTATGAAGGGGAGGTAGGAAAGGTTAATGTCTTTGTATGACCTGACGCCGAACCTGTGTGTATGGGAGTGTGTGTGTGTGTCCAACCTGACCAGGTGGCCTGTTTCTGATTGTAAACAGATTAGAAGTATTTTTAGAGTGACCCTTTTCCATTTGACCCTCTTAATGGTTTTTTGGTGTGTACGGTACGTACATCGCTCAGTCCGCTACCAGTTACAATGTTGGTAGGGTACATAATAACTAAGACATTAACAATGAATACAGGTATAGTAACATAAAAATAGACATTAAGACATTGGCACACCATATGCTTAAAATTAACATTACCGGTAATACATGAATATAAATACATGAACATGAATACATTGTTACATAAAATTTCATCTTAATATTAATGTGTTTAGCTAGGTGCATGTTATCGTGTGTATATAAGCTAACCTATGCTAAAGATTCACACATTAATGAGGGGGGAGCCGTGTTGCTATGTTGTGGCTGTGAAATAACAGTCTTATTCTTTTCAATACAAGATAATTCAGTATATCTCGATAGTTCTTTCTTATACAATACAAAAATAGTATTTTAGACTGTCTTATACAATACATAGATATTATAGTACATGCCAGAAAGATAAGACATGGGATAATAAACATTGGTACCAAGTTTTATTTTGATCACTATGTGGAGGAATCAAATGATATAATAAGGATGTTTGAATCCTATCCTCATTGAGTAACTTAATAGTTTCATTTTTTCTGAAACAACTGATAATTAATTAGATGTTAAATAAGGTGACTTTAAATGAAATATGTTGAAAGGTGAAAGAGATTGTGCTATGTTTTCAAGCAAATTATGTTTATTGGGCAAGGTAACGATTCCCTTGGATCGTATTTCCTATGAGTCTGCTTCTTTATAGTAGCCTTAAACCAAACCATGTGTAAGGTGATTAGGGCAAATTAATGTTAATTGTGTATCAACAGGTAAGTATAGATAGTGGAAATTAAAATTGATGAAAGAGAGTTTGATTAGTAATAGATATGAATGTACATGCATATAGTGCTTGATTAGTATTACTTTGATTATAAGCAAGTGGAGATTTTTGCATAATTTGGAGACTGAAATGCAAATAAATATGCAAGACAAACATATATGAAGATATGCAACATGGCACTTGAAGTGTTGTGTGTCACTGATGACATCATCACTAAGTATAATACTTATTGGATGAAAATTGAATATTAAATGATTACTTCCATTTTCATTTGGAATTGTTGAAGTGCGTAGCTTGTGAATAACATTTTACCTTTTATGGGAATAATAATGAGTATTAAAATACTACGCATGACTGGATAATAATATTTCATGAAAGATAATAAGTAAAATGGGATTTCATCATTGATTGTGCCATCACATTTCGTAGCTGGTGGAGTGGTAAAAATTGTGAGTTGATCTTACCATACCCGCAGTAAATACTCCCTTAATAAATGGTCGTCATTCCTTTTTAAGTTCCTCACCTGCTATCATTTTCCTGCTAACTCACAGAAATAAATAGAAGCCTAAAAATATGATGTGATTATTTCATATATGTAGTTCTTTTCATTCGTTGATCATGTAAAGCTATATTAATCGTATTTAAATTCTGTGCAATGATTTGCACTCTAATACAGTGTATACATGTTACTCTATCTTACCTTGATTTGCAACGGCTTGTCCCGCAACCTTTTATTTATGGGATAATGCTTGTATAGCACTATCTAAGCAGTACCAAATAGTGCTCATGAAATTTCACTTAAAAATTATCTAAATCACGCTCTGGGCTGTGATGATGGCTCTAAGCCATTATATTTTTTTGTATAATAAGCGAGCAATATTACCTGAGTTGCTGAATTCATTTGTAAGGTGCCCAATAGTGAAAGGACACTATAGAATATAATGCACTTAAATAGGTAAATTCATTTGTGTGATACCTGTCAAACAAAACTAGTGTATCATTAAATACCTTATCTGTACCCACTGCTCAATGACAGAAAATTTATGTAATAAGTCATAATTATATATCCTGTAAGGAAATAGTGATCATATCGTTGATCACTAATATTTTATTTATTTTCCTTTTCTTTTCAACTGTTTGATAAAATTGTAAACGAGAGCTCTCGGATTTAAGACGTCATCTTTATCTGTGTTATGCACTTCGTCGGAGCTTGTAGCTGCCGCGAGTATAGACATGAAAACCGTTATATAGGTTGATTTGGGCCACATCTGTAAAAAGAAATATTATATTTCATTGGAAACCAATCGGAGTTTTTGTTTATAATTGTTTATTTTATTACCCTCAATAGTAGGGATAATATTACTAGAAAGAGGAAATTGTTGATGTTCCAGAGAAATGGATTGGTTTTATTTTGGATGTTAGGTTTTTGCGCGCTTTTTACCAATCTCTTTATTCTCTTTACATAAACAATATCACCCGCCTGGTAAAATTATGCTGTATTTTAGGTATGACCTACAAAAGATATGACTGTGTGAAGTTTCGATCGGGTACCCATATTATTAATGTTTGATATCACCTGGAGTGAACTTTTGAGTTATTTGCTGTATTATGTCGGCGATTCCGCATTTTTTCCCTGCAAGCCTGTAATTTGTTTCTGTTTATCATGATGAAATTGTTGAAATGCAACTCACCGTCGTTCAGCGTAGTTGTCCATGTTGTAGCATGGCTTCTGTGTGGCAATTGTTATATCATATGAAAGACGTATCCATACGCCATATAGTATTTCATGTGGAGTTTTTACTTTTATTTCCATGTTTTGTAGTGTTTATTGACCGTCATATCGATGCAGTCTTCCCATGTGGAGGGATTTTCATTGTTTCTGTGCCACGAAGTACTTCTAGTATTTTACGGTTTTGCCGTTTTGTTAACCCATTAGATGCTGGGAGATATGTTAATACAAACGTTTGCTTAATATAGTAGAAGTCAGATACCTTTTATAATATCGGGACATGTATATGGGCATAGGAATTTGTTTTTTAAATATATGTGCACTTACCTTTGCGGTTTTTATCGTAGTGGTGCCGCCACTAAATATCTAGAAAATGGTTAACCATAGGTAATAATTTATTTGCGTCCTGATTCGAAATTGGTAAGGAAAGTAGATCTATTCCTACTACGTCCCATGATTCGTCCAGGATTAGGGATTCCCGTCATGGAGCAGAGGTCTAAATGTATGGCCTTTATTTGCATTGTATGTTTCGCACTGAGCGATATATGTGTTTCATCATCTACCCTTAGTTTATGCTAATAGTATATTGTACGGAGAGTGGTCAGGTACCTATCTCTCCCAGGATGTCCTACTGCATTATGATATAAGGGTAATTACTACTCAGGGAATCATTATTCGTTGTATCACTATGTGATTGGTTTGTACGTCACATTTCCTTAATTTTCTGTAAATAATATCATCATGAAGGGAAAAGATATTTAAGTGACTGGGTAATTATGGTCCATTATTTTCATCCTCAGGGTTTAATTAATATCTGATTACATTCATCATAGAAATTTCTAATATTTACGAACCGCATTAAGGTCAAAGTCCATGGGTGTCCTCGGAACTATAAGGACAAGATGACTGTTTAAGGGATCTGCTATTTTATTTAATCGTCCTGGAAGGTAGTTAATATCAATATGTGGGAGAAATTCCTGAATTGTTAGATATTATCTGGCTAATTTTCCCGTTAGAGTTTGAGGTTATAGTAAGCCAAGGATCGTTTGATAATTCGTGAAAACTTGTAAAGGATAGCCTAATACGATTTTTCTAAAAGTACGAAGTGCCCATAAGATTGCTAAAGTTTCCTGTTTTGTTACAGAGTAATGAGTTCCTTGCGCATTTAATATTCTCTAAGCATTAGCACATGCCTGATATAGACCCATAGCTATCTCTTACATAAGTACGGCGCCTAAGCCTACTGAAGAAGCATCTGTACACTTGATAAAAGGCAATGAATATTTGGGAATGCAAAAATTGGAGCTGACATTACTTAACCTTTAATAATTCAAAGCTCAGCTGTTTTTTTTCTGGCATCCATACAAAATCTCGAGTTGATTATTTAGGGGTTTAGCTACTTGGGAAAAATGTTTTACAAAGATTCTATAATAAGAACATAAACCCAAGAATTAATTTATGTTAGTAACATTTATTTAGAATAGGGAATACTTTCATTGCTCGTATTTGATCAGATTGTGTATGGAGCACAGTGGCGGTTAATGATTAACCTAAAATTATAATTTCCTGAGACATAGACATTTAAAGTTTGAGACCTACCTAATGTAATCTCTGTATAACCTTCTTTATTGTTACTTATTGTGAATGTACGTCTATAGAAAATTAATCAAACCGTTTAGATTAACGATGACTACATTATTAATAACGCCAATACGAAAATTGACCATATGCTGAAATATGGATGAAGCATTACATAACCCAAATGGTCTACGAATGTATTCATAATAACCATGGGAAGTACTAAATGTTGTAATGGGTTGACTTTTATCATCTAATGTTACTTGCCAGTTTCCACTGACCAAGGTTTTAAGGTGGAAAATATCATAGGTCTTGTTTGACCAATGTTAGACAAAACATCTTAAAAAGGGAGGGGATATTTATCTTTAATTGTAGCATTATTTATTTGTCTGTAATCAATTACTGGCGTAAATTCACCATTATTTTTTTTTTAAACCAAAAACATTGGGCTGTTAAAAGGGGAGTTAGAATTCTTAATAATGCCTTCATCCATCATTTCATTTATAATTTTCTTTACAACTTTCCGCCTACTGTGAGGTACGGTAGTCTATATACTCGAATAAATGGGTTGAGGGGATGTTAGTGTAATGGTATGCTTTATAATGTTGGTTCATCCTAAGGATTCACCAGGTAGGGCAATCGCATTTCGATATGTGGCTAGTATGGTGATGAGATTATCACGATAAAGTGGAAAATCGCGTCCACTGACAAATATTTCTAAGTTGTTCCCTTATGTGACTATCACTTTATATCCTTCGGTAAGAACCGATACAATATTTCCTTGTGGTATTTTGGTCTAACTTCCATCTGTACAGATCACATAGATATGTTCCTTTCTTTACATGAATATTGGTAGATGTTTTATTAATATCAGTGACATTTTCACTGTTTACATTAGTTAAGGTAAATTAATCCCTGGTTATATATTATTTTACTGGTTCTATTAAGGATAGAACAGTAGTATGTGGCTGTACATAAGATGGAAGCTTTACCTTCAAGTTATGGACGAAATTTGGAGTTAATATAGTTTTATATGCAGCAATGGCCTTTAAGATAATGTGGTCATTTCCCTCATTTTCAATATGTATAGGGTTAACATTACATGGACTTATATATTGGCCTGGACAATCCTGTATTGGAATACATTAATTCCTAAAATGCATTATTTTATGTTTAGTAGTAATTATCATGGTTTGTTTGATAAGGTATGATAAACCTAGTTTATAATTTCGTATTATATAGAATTCAATTTGTATATGGTTAGTTCCCTTGTCTAACCGTACAGGAAGGGTTAGTGTCCCTAATACCTGTAATTTATCGCCTGTCATGGTTGACAATTCCATGTCACCTGTTCAATCTTGGTTTATAAATGCCGCTGGGGACCTAATTTGCTCAATATGTTAAAGGAATTATCCGATAACAAGGAAACTGCTGCGCCTGTGTCTAATTATTAATGGAGTGTTACACTGTGATACTAGGTCAGGGAATTATAGTATATTATCGGTACATGTGACGACAGGGCCTACAGTTTTATTTTCGGGACGTTTTAATATTGTGGCGGTCTCGTTTCATACATCATATTTCGATTGTGCAAGTCCTGTTTCATTCTGTTAAGGATCATGTATCCATCTAAGGAATGCGACTTTGATTCATGTAAATGACTCTATTTATGATTACTTTTCCCTTGATCATTTCCTTTAGTATTATGTAAGTTATAACATTCACTGGTAATATGATTATTTCCTTTACAGTGTTTGCACCATTTTCCGTGTGATTCCCCTTGAGTAGGTGTGGCATCAAAATTAAAAATCTTCGTCCCCATGGATTGAGTAATCTGTAATTCACGATGTATGATACGAGATTCCTTCGAATTTAAAGCTAGAGACCCTGATAATGCAAGTGCTTTTGCTGGTTCACTTGTATTTATGTTTTCCGCCTTTGTTTTAATTATTCTCTGAACCCATGATAATGAATTATGTAGTTGATCATCCCCAAAAACATCAATAAGTGACTGTCTGAATGTAGCATATGATGTTAAATTTTCTGGATCAGAAAAAGCACTTGTAGTTAACATATAACTGGCTGGACTATCTGGTGCAATATGCTCTCTCACGAATCTTATCTTATGTAAGTCCTGCTCTATATTAGTTTGGTAAAACACATCCTCCAAATGACGCAAGAAGAGATGAATCCCATATCTTGGATTATCTCCCGCATAATACTTTAAATACTTGTGGGTGGGTAAGATTGTCATTGTATGCATAGAAGAGGTAGTGGGGCTAGAAGAAGTTGTATGAAGAGCAGAGACAGTAGGAGATAGTGGAGGAGTAGCCATTGTTGGAGAAAATACCAGGTTAATATCGTATACCAGATCGAGTCTTTAATGGGGGTAAGGTAGGAGAAGCAGAAGAATGTACTCGAATGTGTTGGCACCACAAACGAGACTTAGGGAGGCAGGTGAATCGAGCTTGGAGGCTAATGAATAATTATCAGGGATATTCGAAGTTAGTTGTGATACCTTTGGATTAATGGGGGAAAATATTGTTACTTTATTTTAATTTGGCACTTCTTTTCTTTCTTTCTGGGCTGTTAATGAGGAACCTAATTCTTTTCTAACATGTTCGTGGACAAGTGAAAAATAATGTAATGTAACATGTAATGTGTACCTACTTTTAGTTGATTCTAGTTGCAACGACGATGACGACGAGTTGAAGTCTAGTTGGGGTGTTGTCTGACGAGGCGACGATGTGGTGAAGAGGCGAAGCGATGATTAGTTAGCTCGAACACTAACACACTAACAGTCGTTATTGGAGTGAAGATGATGAACGTTGACTTGCCTTTACGAGAGAATTTACGTAACGAGGCATCAGCGTGGAGGTGATGGAGTGATGGCGTTGTCCTGACGAGAGCATTTACGCAGGGACGCCGATGTGGTAGTGATGAAGTGATGATTGTTTGTTGTGAAGTAGATGAGGTCCCCTTGTACGTCGAGTTGCAGTTATGTTGAAGCAGGTGCCTCTTGTAGGTGAAGAATTTGTGGTTTATCTCCCTCGTTAGAGGTCGTAAGATTATACCCACTGAAGAAATTACTTGAGAGAATTTACAAGTTGATTCCTTCAACTTGTCCTTGAACTATGTTAGTCACTGTACTCCCATGAAGTCTTTACCTTGCAATTTGCCTTGTTGCAAAAACACCGCTGCCATCAAATGTATCAGTTCTGAAGGCTTGAACTCTGGGCAGAACCTGGTAACTTACTTGTGTGTAATTCTTGGAGTTGTAGTTGTAGTAGTTGTTGTTGTTGTATTAGGTAACGTGGAAGATGGGGTGCTTTCGTAGGTTTGCTTAGGTAATTGACTTCACAAGTTTCTTAAGGCTTAATTTATTAATATGTGTACTTATCTATACAGGGAATTATATTGACGTGCCTTGTCTTATTTGTATGGTCTCTCTTTGTGGAGACAAGTGTATAGCCCTGGGAGTCAGTGTAGGTATCCTACCTATTAGTTAAACTTCACTGCTTATATATATTTCAAACTTAATAGTTTACAGAATGGCTAGAGTGTGACTGTGTTGCCTGTGAATGGTCATCTTGATTCTGTCCCTACTTCTCTCTTCTCCCTGCTTTATTCCTTATTCTCTGAAAGTGAAAGTGAACCGAGGCGGACAGAGGTATACACCTGGGCTAACCCTTTCCTATCTCTCTCTCTCTCTCTCTTACTCTCATTTACTCTCTTTCCTACTCTCCTATGAAGGGGAGGTAGGAAAGGTTAATGTCTTTGTATGACCTGACGCCGAACCTGTGTATATGGGAGTGTGTGTGTGTGTCCAACCTGACCAGGTGGCCTGTTTCTGATTGTAAACAGATTAGAAGTATTTTTAGAGTGACCCTTTTCCATTTGACCCTCTTAATGGTTTTTTGGTGTGTACGGTACATACATAATGATGGAGCAGGTCAGGGGTTGGGTTGGCTTGAAATAATAGGCCATCACGTTCAGCCTCCTCCTTTGCCTCCTGTATATGTGCATCCAGCGTCCAGGAGTGGGCTGTATGGCGATGCTGGATGTGTAGCCGGGAGACGTATAGCCTATAAAAGTCATGAGTAGCAAATACAAGATCAGAGTACAACTGTTCAGCTGATGATATGTCAAATGTAGGGAATACATGGGCCATAAATAAGATGTAAGTCGGGCAATACTTAGGGGGCACAGCAATACGCAAACGAGTGGCTGAAGCACTTGACCCAGCAGTTAGAGAATAACGAACCCGAAGAGCGATGTGATCAGAGAATAAGTCTGGCACGGAGAAGCACAGGACCTAAGATGCTATCAGGCCAGACGAGAGGTTGTAATCCAGAGTACCTCCCCGGCAATGACTGGCACCGCCAGTGTCCCAGATGATGCTTGCAGATGTATGAAAGGAGACGAACACCATTACGATTAATAGAGCCAGAACCGTCACCCAAATCAGAATGCCGAGCATTAAAATCTCCCACATACACCATACCACGCACTGTTGGAGAAGGAAGAGCCTCAAGAGTGAGTCTTGCTGGGGCGGAATAGACATTACATAGTTGTAGTACTCCATTCCCAGGTAGAACCTCAAATAGCTGAAAGGTCATGTCAGGATCAGTGGAGGTACGGAGAAGGCGATGTGGCAAGGAGCTATGTATGTAAGTCAGGAGACCATTCCTTACCAGCGGCTGTCCTGGAAATGCTTCCTGGAGAAAAATAACACTGGGATGATGACAAAAAACATAGGCCTTGAGTTGAGTGAGCTTAGCATAACTGGTGATACCACATACATTCCAGGAGATGACATCCAGCCGGCAATCACTAGCGAACTCTGTATTTGGAAGTAGAAGTCCGGTGAGTGGGGGCAGATGAGCGACCTGGAGAAGAAGATGGAGCAGGAGAAGGGACTGACTCGAAAAGCTTTTCAAGGCGAGATGCAACAGTATCCATCTTTTCGGTAAGGGTAATGACAGTTGAGATGATGGCCTGCTGAGCCTCGACAAAGGTGGAGAGTTTGGAGTTATTGGCAGCCTGAGCGCCAACCAGCCCATCAATCCTGGCTTCTAGGGCAGGAATGCAGTTCTCGAGGGCCATACATCGTGCCATTAGGGTAGCAACAGACTTGCGGAGGGCCAGGTCTGGAGGCGAGGCAGGGCTGGTAGGAGGAACAGACTGGGGAGGTGGTGGAGGCGGAGCAATAGTGGAGACACGAGCCTGAACCTGACGTCGAGTACATCCATGCCACACGTTAACCCCTGGCTGAAGGCATCGTGGACACTTCCATCGAGACGTATCCTCAGGAGGTGAAGGCTCAGAGGTGGAGGCAGCAGGACGTGATGGTTCACCCCTGACAGGACACGTCTTGGAATCATGGTCGGTGGCACACCATGCACACTTCGGCCTGGCAGAACAGTACCGGGAGATATGCCCAACTCCCCACCACCTGTAGCACCAAGGCTGGTCATTATGAAGTTTCCTCACATCACATGGTGGAAGACAGGGGAGGAAATCAAAGGAAATCTCATTTGGAGGTTGTTACGCGTGTCTGAATTATTATTTGATTTGTAAGTATTGCTATCCTATTAATTGACTGTGGATGCGAGTGTGGGAATGGAGGCTTACATCCGGCTGTGTTGTGTCCGGAGATAGCTCATCTATTTCACTCCATTTTCTTTGTGTATTTTTGTCAAAAGGTCGAGAGTATCGTGGCCTGTTATGTTTTATAGATTCGTCCGCATTCCCCCCCCTCTTGCAGGTGGCGAGGGGTAGATTGTCCGTTTTCGTTTCTAGTGACTCCCAATAGTTTCTTAGACGGGAACGTATGCGTGATGTGTGCTTAAGTCTGTGTTAACTGAACTGTTCGGAGATGCGCCTATAACTCTGTTGTAACATGCTTACTTTTCTTTGTCGAGCTAACTGTATATAAGCGCGGGGGTTAGGCCTGTGAGGCTCAGATACCAGTGGAGATTGGGACGTCAAACTAGTGTGTTTTGTAAGTGAGTGAGTGTTGTGAGGTTCGGGACGAGACACGCATAACGTATATGATAAGTATAATTGTTTTTACTTCTACATTTTTCTCACAGTGAAATAGGGTCACTCTTATAGATTGCTATTATTATTATTATATATTTGTGCATAGATATTTCTATTATTATATTATTACATGTATGTTGTGATGCATTGATGTTCTATTATTATATATGCCAGTGATATGCTAACTAACCATTATTATTGAGTGATTAATTCTGTGCTTAAGTGTACCTAGTGCCTTGCGTTATTGATGTTTGGTTATTGAAGTGATGGTAGTGGTAGTGATTTATTGAGTGATTATTGCTGGTGCATTATTTAATCTGGGAACTTTGTCTCATATTCTGTCATAGTTGGGAATCCTGATTTCATTTATTAATTCTTTCAGTGTTAATTGTTTGTCTTTGTGTTCGTTCATATTGTCAATATATTATAGAAAGTCAGAGTAGTTTCTCTATCATTTTTATTCATTGTATCCGTACCTGGGTATATGTTTGGGCGGTCTCTTTGGGTCGTGTTATCATTCTTTAATATAGGCTGGGTTTGTACTTTTACTTACAATTCATAACTTTAATAGTCAGATACCTGCCACCCAGTGCTACTTTATTCTGTTGATAACTAAAGTCGGGGCAAGTCTAGTCTAGCAACTAGTACAGTACCGTATCTCTACCTTCCGTCCGTAACAAGGTGAATGCGGTTGACTCCAGACAACAACAATACGGCTAATGGGGGAACCATCTTGGAAAAAACGACGGGCAAAGTACATACCAGGGTATCCTTTGGCAAGTTTCGGGTCAACATCAATAGGAAAACGGGTAAGGATGTAGCTGGGGAACTTACGAGGCCTCTCGGGTGAGTCTTCAAGAATGAGAGGCAGAGATAAAAATTCACCAGCCTTGACTCTATCAATGATGTCCTGACGCTTCCTAGAGATGTAGACAAACCGGGAGGTGACGGCAGCCATCTTGACTTCAGCCAGTTCACACTGCAGCTGGAAGGCCCTGTTGACATCAGACAACCTACGCAGCTTTGTGTCCGTAGATGTGTTTCCAGAGAAGGATAGCTTGACATAGGCATCTCTCGGGGCAAAAGCAGGAAGGTTGGATGAGGGCAAGGAGTTGGTATACAAAGAAGAAACACCACGTTGAGGCAGAGAAGGTACGTCGTGCACAGCTGAAGCACCCTTCGCCGTCTTAGCAGCCGGAGGCAAACAGTCCACACCATCGGAATCCTGCAAGGAGTCGGACGAGGCATCAACGGGTCGCTTGGTAGAGGTGGAGGAGGTGGAAGGCTGCAACCTGAGCTGTGGAGTGACCGAGGAGAGGGGGGAAGGGTTGCGAGAAGGCAGCTCAGGCCAGTGATCCTCGACAGGAGACTCATCCGAATCTGCGCTCTCCATCAGGCCAGGCAAGGCCTAGATGGGAAGCGAACGTTCAACTGAACACACACGAACACACCAACATACACACACAGAACCACAATAAAACAAACAAACCACAAACAACAATACCACAAACAGCAAAACCACAAAAAAACGAGATAGAAAATATAAACAACCCCTATAACACCACAGAAACAACAACACACAAACAAGAACGTAGAAACAAGACAAACAACAACACAAACAACAACACAGGCACGTCTTCACTCCAGGAAGGTTGGGGTGAGACTGTGACTCACTCATAGACTTGATTATAACTAACAGCCCCGACAAGATTTTAACTCCTAATATTGTTCCACATATAATTGCTGACCATGAACTCATCAGTGTAGAAGTAGGTATAAGTAAACCTAAACGTGAGCCTGTCATCAAAACATTTCGTCAAATAAGAAATTATAGTAAAGATTCTTTTTCTTCATTACTAGAGCAGAACTCACCTGTTATGAACAAAATGTTTTTAACTGACAATGTCAATGACCAAGTGACTTTGACGCATGTGCTCCTATTGCCACAAAAGTGATACGTAGACCGTTCGCTCCTTGGTTCAATGACGACATCCGACATGCTATTCAGGTCAGGAACAATATTCAAACTAAATTGAAAAATGACCGTCGCAACACAACTCTGCAACAGCAGTATAAGAGAGAGAAAAAGTTAGTCACTGCCCTGATTAACAATGCTAAATCTTCATATTACAACAAACAATTCAATGATGGTAGAGGCAGCACTGCTTCAACCTGGAAGCTTATTCGAGATATTGTTCCTAACAAAAAAAGGGACAGCAATGTACACTCTTTTGACGACCTTATAGACAAAGCAGACAAATTTAATACACATTTTCCTAGCATAGGAAAATCGAATTATGATAAAATTCAACGTACTCTACAAGGTGATAACATTCCCACACCTCACGACACAGATGTTGCTCCCTGTGACATTGGCCATTTCAGACCTCAGCATGTTGATACTAACACTGTAATATTGACTGTTAAAGCTCTGAATGGCACCAGTTCTGTTGGCTTGGACAACATTGCATTAACATTTGTTAGGGATGCATTATATATGATTGCCTTTTATCTAACTTGCATAATTAACACGTCTATAGTCACCGGTGTTTTCCCTGATGCCTGAAAGCATGCGGTAGTGGTGCCGATTTTCTAAAATGGAGATCCTGATGAAGTAGGCAACTATCGACCTATTTCTCTCCTACCGATCTTATCCAACATATTAGAGAAAATAATTGCAAACCAGCTAACAAAGTGCTTCAACGATTTGTTGAGGAACATTAAGTGGTGTGCTTAACAATTTTTTCTGTAGTGATGAAGCATGCAGTTATGTTAACAGTCAGAACAGCAGAATGTGGTGTACTGAAATTCCACATATCTTTCATGATAAACCTTTGCATCCTCAAAAAGTTGGAGTGCGTTGTGCTGTAAGTCGCCGGCTTGTGGTGGGTTCAATTTTCTATGAGGCAACATTGAATGGTAATGTATATTGGGATATAGTCATGTGTCACAGTTCATCGCACAGCTGGTTTCAGCAAGACGGCACCACAAGTCACATGTCACAAGAAACTCTATGGCATTCCTGAAGTAGTGTTTCACTGACCGACTCATTTCCTAAACGATGTGGCCTCCAAGATCAACGCAATTACTTTCTATGGGGTCACCTGAAAAGCTTGGTCTATCAGATTAACCGACACACATTAAACGAACTGCAAGCTAACATTAAAACTGCAATTGCAAATATTACTGTATCAACCCTACACAGGTTCTGGAATGGTGGCGTCTACATCTTGGTACCAACCACAGGGCTACCAAGGAAGGAAGTATTTGGGGCCAAACCACCACAAAATTCACCAGCCCCAACCAAGGGGGCTCGAGTTCCCGGGAGCGGCTTCGGTCACCCGGGCATTTACCACACAACACACACAACTACACATTTTTTCACCACCGAAAAATGATTCTCCTTCTCCGGCTATCATTTCTCAGCTCCTCCTTTTAGCTGGAGACATTGAAAGCAATCCAGGACCCACTAACAAACACACACGTTTGACATGCCCTAAACTCAGTAAACAGACAAAGGGCCCAGTTCAATGCAACTCTTGCAGAAACTGGACCCATTTCACAAGTACAACACATGCCTCCGGAAAACACGAAAACACTACACAAACACACGGACCTATCCCGCATGCCCCATACCTCTACCAACAGCAAAACCTCCATCACCCTCACCATCACTCCCACCTCCATCTCCCTTTCTTCAAACACCATCACCTCATTGCCCCCATTTTCTTCATTTCCATCCCCCATGCAGCAGCACCTAACAAACACCGCACACACAACATTAACATACTTCAATTAAATATAGATGGCATTAACACCAAAAAACAAGAACTCAACCACTTCATTATATAGCACAACATACACATTGCCATCTTACAAGAAATAAGATTATGCAACACACATAAAACACCTACATTTCCCAACTTCACCATCATCAAACAAGATCGGGCCAACGGCAATGGCGGTGGACTCATCACCCTAGTCCACAATTCCTTTAATTACATAGAAACCAGTGAGCACATCAAATCCCTTCTTCCCCACTATGACACCACCACAGAAATTCAAGCCATTAAAGTACGTACTGGCAAAATAACAAGTACTACAATAGTTAATCTATACATCTCCCCTCAAGCCAGACCAACAAATCGCCAACTAACCTGACCTCATCCTGGGTGGTGATTTCAATGTCAAGACGTCGGCCTGATATGTTAACAACCTAGACACAAGCAGAGGGCTTGAAATCCTCTCCCAAATGGACAACCTCGTCACATTAAACAACACTCGCCAACACACCCAACATCCCTCACCAAGCCCTCTTCCAACCATCATCACCTGACATAACTTTCTGCTCCCCAACCTGGCTCCCAGAACATCATGGAGGGTGGTCAGAACCCTTGACTCTGACCATCTCCCAATCATAATCACCACAAACACATGAACAGAAACCCACATCACCCACTACGCTACATGACATAACAGCCACAGATGCCAAGGAACATCAAAGAAACACCCAGTTTAGGATATCATACACAAATACTATCATCTCTTATACCCTGCCCACCCCAAACCAGTCTGCAGAAACATATCCATACCCAAATCACTCGCCAACCCATCCAAAAACTTAAGAACAACAATCAGCTGCATATATGACCTCCTGACTTCCACCCATCTGAATCCACCCTTCCCCGTGAGGACAAAGTCCACCTGGCCCGTCTGACATATCAGAAGAAGCTGGATACCTGTGGATACCTGTCCAAGATGCAACACAGCACCCCACTCTATTAAACACATGATGTAAGACTGCAACGACAAGACAACACAACATACACTCACTGAGAACATTGTGGGAAAGCCTGGTTCAAGCCATTGCCTTCCTCAGGAGCTCGGGGCTGCTTGGTCAGACAGTTTGAGGAACTTCAACAACAAATTCATGGCCTTTAACGGTAACTTTCCTCAATAGTTTTGGGGCTGATACTAAATTTAAATAAACAATAAAAACAAGGTATTTTAGGAAATTGAAACATGCATAATGATATTATGTTTATTGATTGAGGGTGAAAGAAGATCGCACTAGGCCTGGATGACCATTTTGCACGCCATAGCAGGTAATAGAGAGGTGGGACAACAAGCAGTTTGAAAAGAAATAGAAGGAAAGGGAGAGAGACAGCAAGCATGATGGAGAGAAATAGAAGGAAATGAAGGGACAGCAAGCACAATGGAAGGAAAGGAGGGACAAAAAGCATGGATTATTCTTATGTTTATATTGGAGCACCTAGATTCTACCCAAATATGCCAGGGAACAGGACCAGATTAACACTAATGATGTTGGTCTGTTGCCTATAATATTTGGAGGAATCAGTTGCTTCAGATTAACCAACTACCAACCCTTAACCCTTAGTTCCCGGGTGTAGAGAAATTTCGATACGAGCAACAAGTCTGGAGCACCGCGGGTGAAGTATTCATTTAACAGCACAGTTTTGGCCTGGCAACAGTGAGAGTGAGAGCCAAGGGACTTGCCACAGCCTACCCAGGCTAACCCCAGCTACAACCAGTCAGTTTTACTCGAACAGTGAGGGTGGAATGACATATTTTCATCACTCCTCTTTTCTTGTAATTGCCATATATATTCATAATAACGACAGTTACATTATATTTTATATTGTTGTGTTGAAAAATGTGATTTTGACATGTTTTATAATTAAATTAGAATATGAAAATATACTTAGATATGTAAATATAGTGTAAAAGTGAATTTTGAGTTGATGTCAGTCTGACCTGGCTACCCATCCTAGTATTCACAAGTACATCAGGAGACAGCTAAAGGTTTGTACTTCAATATCGTGTATCATTTACTTTCGTAGCATGAGTGGTTCACAAGCTATTAGCTGTCATATGTATTGTTTACCTACTGACCGCACGTGTGGTGTGAGGCCCGAGAGAGAGAGAACTGCCACAATAAATAATTCCCACGGCCTAGTGGTTAAGTTAGGTTTACGCATATGCAAGTAATCTGCCGAAGCCACTACGAATAAGCTAAATTTTCAATGAAATCCTAATTTGGGTCCTGTAGCGGCGACGGCGATTCGGGTGTTTCGTCGGCAGTTCATGTCATGCCATAAAAAGTTGATGAGCATCCCAACTTTTCTTGACGGATGTCAAATAAAAAAAAAACGTTGTAGAGGAACCGCAGGTGTACAGTTGGCTCCACTCCTGCGTTTCTCCCCTAGCGTTGCCAATGTTTGACCACTCAGGAATTCGAATCCATAAGCACAACTTAAAAGACTCGAAACATACATACATACCGTCCCCCAGAGTGAGGGTGGTTGGAGGGTTGAGAGAGGGAGGTGTTGGGGGACTGAGAGAAAAGGGGGGTTTAGGTAGGAAATGGCAGGAAAAATTTAAGCTATTAGAGAAAGATGTTAGTAATGATTGATGTTTAACAATTATTATTATCATTAGGCCTATTATTTATCTAATTTACGGCAAAATAGACAACTCAAACCATATAATCACGCCGTGAAGTATATCGATCATTCTTTTTTTTTTTTTTTTTGCGAGTTAGGTAGCCAAGACCATATGACCTGCCGAGGAGAAGTTGATAGAGAAGTAAGACAGTAGATGTTTATCAATAATCTGCAGTCAACTGGACCATAGTAACATAATGTGATGTTAGATTAATTCACTTCCTTCTCACCCTACCGTTCAATCCCCATCCCCAACTTACAACCTCTCAGTCTACCTTCAGACATTGAGACGCCATGCAACCTGTGATGCCAGAGGTCTTCTATTCAGTGGTATAATATTCTTTCCTTAATTTAACGTGTTTCATGTTTTCACTGTGATTGCATTATTCAAGCTGCAAATACAGGAGTTTAAAATGCCTTGAGGTGTAATGTCAGTTAGCATTGCAAGATTAATGAATGTTTCGAGTCTTTTAACTTGTGCTTAAAGATTCGAATTCCTGAGTGGTCAAACATTGGCAACGCTAGGGGAGAAACGCGG